>CANJKZ010000804.1:3832500-4202500 GCA_947471745.1 Closterium sp. Naga37s-1
TTTCAGGCTTCCAACATCTGGCTTTCAGGCTTCCAACATCTGGCTTTCAGGCTTCCAACATCTGGCTTTCAGGCTTCCAACATCTGGCTTTCAGGCTTCCAACATCTGGCTTTCAGGCTTCCAACATCTGGCTTTCAGGCTTCCAACATCTGGCTTTCAGGCTTCCAACATCTGGCTTTCAGGCTTCCAACATCTGGCTTTCAGGCTTCCAACATCTGGCTTTCAGGCTTCCAACATCTGGCTTTCAGGCTTCCAACATCTGGCTTTCAGGCTTCCAACATCTGGCTTTCAGGCTTCCAACATCTGGCTTTCAGGCTTCCAACATCTGGCTTTCAGGCTTCCAACATCTGGCTTTCAGGCTTCCAACATCTGGCTTTCAGGCTTCCAACATCTGGCTTTCAGGCTTCCAACATCTGGCTTTCAGGCTTCCAACATCTGGCTTTCAGGCTTCCAACATCTGGCTTTCAGGCTTCCAACATCTGGCTTTCAGGCTTCCAACATCTGGCTTTCAGGCTTCCAACATCTGGCTTTCAGGCTTCCAACATCTGGCTTTCAGGCTTCCAACATCTGGCTTTCAGGCTTCCAACATCTGGCTTTCAGGCTTCCAACATCTGGCTTTCAGGCTTCCAACATCTGGCTTTCAGGCTTCCAACATCTGGCTTTCAGGCTTCCAACATCTGGCTTTCAGGCTTCCAACATCTGGCTTTCAGGCTTCCAACATCTGGCTTTCAGGCTTCCAACATCTGGCTTTCAGGCTTCCAACATCTGGCTTTCAGGCTTCCAACATCTGGCTTTCAGGCTTCCAACATCTGGCTTTCAGGCTTCCAACATCTGGCTTTCAGGCTTCCAACATCTGGCTTTCAGGCTTCCAACATCTGGCTTTCAGGCTTCCAACATCTGGCTTTCAGGCTTCCAACATCTGGCTTTCAGGCTTCCAACATCTGGCTTTCAGGCTTCCAACATCTGGCTTTCAGGCTTCCAACATCTGGCTTTCAGGCTTCCAACATCTGGCTTTCAGGCTTCCAACATCTGGCTTTCAGGCTTCCAACATCTGGCTTTCAGGCTTCCAACATCTGGCTTTCAGGCTTCCAACATCTGGCTTTCAGGCTTCCAACATCTGGCTTTCAGGCTTCCAACATCTGGCTTTCAGGCTTCCAACATCTGGCTTTCAGGCTTCCAACATCTGGCTTTCAGGCTTCCAACATCTGGCTTTCAGGCTTCCAACATCTGGCTTTCAGGCTTCCAACATCTGGCTTTCAGGCTTCCAACATCTGGCTTTCAGGCTTCCAACATCTGGCTTTCAGGCTTCCAACATCTGGCTTTCAGGCTTCCAACATCTGGCTTTCAGGCTTCCAACATCTGGCTTTCAGGCTTCCAACATCTGGCTTTCAGGCTTCCAACATCTGGCTTTCAGGCTTCCAACATCTGGCTTTCAGGCTTCCAACATCTGGCTTTCAGGCTTCCAACATCTGGCTTTCAGGCTTCCAACATCTGGCTTTCAGGCTTCCAACATCTGGCTTTCAGGCTTCCAACATCTGGCTTTCAGGCTTCCAACATCTGGCTTTCAGGCTTCCAACATCTGGCTTTCAGGCTTCCAACATCTGGCTTTCAGGCTTCCAACATCTGGCTTTCAGGCTTCCAACATCTGGCTTTCAGGCTTCCAACATCTGGCTTTCAGGCTTCCAACATCTGGCTTTCAGGCTTCAGGCTTCCAACATCTGGCTTTCAGGCTTCCAACATCTGGCTTTCAGGCTTCCAACATCTGGCTTTCAGGCTTCCAACATCTGGCTTTCAGGCTTCCAACATCTGGCTTTCAGGCTTCCAACATCTGGCTTTCAGGCTTCCAACATCTGGCTTTCAGGCTTCCAACATCTGGCTTTCAGGCTTCCAACATCTGGCTTTCAGGCTTCCAACATCTGGCTTTCAGGCTTCCAACATCTGGCTTTCAGGCTTCCAACATCTGGCTTTCAGGCTTCCAACATCTGGCTTTCAGGCTTCCAACATCTGGCTTTCAGGCTTCCAACATCTGGCTTTCAGGCTTCCAACATCTGGCTTTCAGGCTTCCAACATCTGGCTTTCAGGCTTCCAACATCTGGCTTTCAGGCTTCCAACATCTGGCTTTCAGGCTTCCAACATCTGGCTTTCAGGCTTCCAACATCTGGCTTTCAGGCTTCCAACATCTGGCTTTCAGGCTTCCAACATCTGGCTTTCAGGCTTCCAACATCTGGCTTTCAGGCTTCCAACATCTGGCTTTCAGGCTTCCAACATCTGGCTTTCAGGCTTCCAACATCTGGCTTTCAGGCTTCCAACATCTGGCTTTCAGGCTTCCAACATCTGGCTTTCAGGCTTCCAACATCTGGCTTTCAGGCTTCCAACATCTGGCTTTCAGGCTTCCAACATCTGGCTTTCAGGCTTCCAACATCTGGCTTTCAGGCTTCCAACATCTGGCTTTCAGGCTTCCAACATCTGGCTTTCAGGCTTCCAACATCTGGCTTTCAGGCTTCCAACATCTGGCTTTCAGGCTTCCAACATCTGGCTTTCAGGCTTCCAACATCTGGCTTTCAGGCTTCCAACATCTGGCTTTCAGGCTTCCAACATCTGGCTTTCAGGCTTCCAACATCTGGCTTTCAGGCTTCCAACATCTGGCTTTCAGGCTTCCAACATCTGGCTTTCAGGCTTCCAACATCTGGCTTTCAGGCTTCCAACATCTGGCTTTCAGGCTTCCAACATCTGGCTTTCAGGCTTCCAACATCTGGCTTTCAGGCTTCCAACATCTGGCTTTCAGGCTTCCAACATCTGGCTTTCAGGCTTCCAACATCTGGCTTTCAGGCTTCCAACATCTGGCTTTCAGGCTTCCAACATCTGGCTTTCAGGCTTCCAACATCTGGCTTTCAGGCTTCCAACATCTGGCTTTCAGGCTTCCAACATCTGGCTTTCAGGCTTCCAACATCTGGCTTTCAGGCTTCCAACATCTGGCTTTCAGGCTTCCAACATCTGGCTTTCAGGCTTCCAACATCTGGCTTTCAGGCTTCCAACATCTGGCTTTCAGGCTTCCAACATCTGGCTTTCAGGCTTCCAACATCTGGCTTTCAGGCTTCCAACATCTGGCTTTCAGGCTTCCAACATCTGGCTTTCAGGCTTCCAACATCTGGCTTTCAGGCTTCCAACATCTGGCTTTCAGGCTTCCAACATCTGGCTTTCAGGCTTCCAACATCTGGCTTTCAGGCTTCCAACATCTGGCTTTCAGGCTTCCAACATCTGGCTTTCAGGCTTCCAACATCTGGCTTTCAGGCTTCCAACATCTGGCTTTCAGGCTTCCAACATCTGGCTTTCAGGCTTCCAACATCTGGCTTTCAGGCTTCCAACATCTGGCTTTCAGGCTTCCAACATCTGGCTTTCAGGCTTCCAACATCTGGCTTTCAGGCTTCCAACATCTGGCTTTCAGGCTTCCAACATCTGGCTTTCAGGCTTCCAACATCTGGCTTTCAGGCTTCCAACATCTGGCTTTCAGGCTTCCAACATCTGGCTTTCAGGCTTCCAACATCTGGCTTTCAGGCTTCCAACATCTGGCTTTCAGGCTTCCAACATCTGGCTTTCAGGCTTCCAACATCTGGCTTTCAGGCTTCCAACATCTGGCTTTCAGGCTTCCAACATCTGGCTTTCAGGCTTCCAACATCTGGCTTTCAGGCTTCCAACATCTGGCTTTCAGGCTTCCAACATCTGGCTTTCAGGCTTCCAACATCTGGCTTTCAGGCTTCCAACATCTGGCTTTCAGGCTTCCAACATCTGGCTTTCAGGCTTCCAACATCTGGCTTTCAGGCTTCCAACATCTGGCTTTCAGGCTTCCAACATCTGGCTTTCAGGCTTCCAACATCTGGCTTTCAGGCTTCCAACATCTGGCTTTCAGGCTTCCAACATCTGGCTTTCAGGCTTCCAACATCTGGCTTTCAGGCTTCCAACATCTGGCTTTCAGGCTTCCAACATCTGGCTTTCAGGCTTCCAACATCTGGCTTTCAGGCTTCCAACATCTGGCTTTCAGGCTTCCAACATCTGGCTTTCAGGCTTCCAACATCTGGCTTTCAGGCTTCCAACATCTGGCTTTCAGGCTTCCAACATCTGGCTTTCAGGCTTCCAACATCTGGCTTTCAGGCTTCCAACATCTGGCTTTCAGGCTTCCAACATCTGGCTTTCAGGCTTCCAACATCTGGCTTTCAGGCTTCCAACATCTGGCTTTCAGGCTTCCAACATCTGGCTTTCAGGCTTCCAACATCTGGCTTTCAGGCTTCCAACATCTGGCTTTCAGGCTTCCAACATCTGGCTTTCAGGCTTCCAACATCTGGCTTTCAGGCTTCCAACATCTGGCTTTCAGGCTTCCAACATCTGGCTTTCAGGCTTCCAACATCTGGCTTTCAGGCTTCCAACATCTGGCTTTCAGGCTTCCAACATCTGGCTTTCAGGCTTCCAACATCTGGCTTTCAGGCTTCCAACATCTGGCTTTCAGGCTTCCAACATCTGGCTTTCAGGCTTCCAACATCTGGCTTTCAGGCTTCCAACATCTGGCTTTCAGGCTTCCAACATCTGGCTTTCAGGCTTCCAACATCTGGCTTTCAGGCTTCCAACATCTGGCTTTCAGGCTTCCAACATCTGGCTTTCAGGCTTCCAACATCTGGCTTTCAGGCTTCCAACATCTGGCTTTCAGGCTTCCAACATCTGGCTTTCAGGCTTCCAACATCTGGCTTTCAGGCTTCCAACATCTGGCTTTCAGGCTTCCAACATCTGGCTTTCAGGCTTCCAACATCTGGCTTTCAGGCTTCCAACATCTGGCTTTCAGGCTTCCAACATCTGGCTTTCAGGCTTCCAACATGTGGCTTTCAGGCTTCCAACATCTGGCTTTCAGGCTTCCAACATCTGGCTTTCAGGCTTCCAACATCTGGCTTTCAGGCTTCCAACATCTGGCTTTCAGGCTTCCAACATCTGGCTTTCAGGCTTCCAACATCTGGCTTTCAGGCTTCCAACATCTGGCTTTCAGGCTTCCAACATCTGGCTTTCAGGCTTCCAACATCTGGCTTTCAGGCTTCCAACATCTGGCTTTCAGGCTTCCAACATCTGGCTTTCAGGCTTCCAACATCTGGCTTTCAGGCTTCCAACATCTGGCTTTCAGGCTTCCAACATCTGGCTTTCAGGCTTCCAACATCTGGCTTTCAGGCTTCCAACATCTGGCTTTCAGGCTTCCAACATCTGGCTTTCAGGCTTCCAACATCTGGCTTTCAGGCTTCCAACATCTGGCTTTCAGGCTTCCAACATCTGGCTTTCAGGCTTCCAACATCTGGCTTTCAGGCTTCCAACATCTGGCTTTCAGGCTTCCAACATCTGGCTTTCAGGCTTCCAACATCTGGCTTTCAGGCTTCCAACATCTGGCTTTCAGGCTTCCAACATCTGGCTTTCAGGCTTCCAACATCTGGCTTTCAGGCTTCCAACATCTGGCTTTCAGGCTTCCAACATCTGGCTTCCAACATCTGGCTTTCAGGCTTCCAACATCTGGCTTTCAGGCTTCCAACATCTGGCTTTCAGGCTTCCAACATCTGGCTTTCAGGCTTCCAACATCTGGCTTTCAGGCTTCCAACATCTGGCTTTCAGGCTTCCAACATCTGGCTTTCAGGCTTCCAACATCTGGCTTTCAGGCTTCCAACATCTGGCTTTCAGGCTTCCAACATCTGGCTTTCAGGCTTCCAACATCTGGCTTTCAGGCTTCCAACATCTGGCTTTCAGGCTTCCAACATCTGGCTTTCAGGCTTCCAACATCTGGCTTTCAGGCTTCCAACATCTGGCTTTCAGGCTTCCAACATCTGGCTTTCAGGCTTCCAACATCTGGCTTTCAGGCTTCCAACATCTGGCTTTCAGGCTTCCAACATCTGGCTTTCAGGCTTCCAACATCTGGCTTTCAGGCTTCCAACATCTGGCTTTCAGGCTTCCAACATCTGGCTTTCAGGCTTCCAACATCTGGCTTTCAGGCTTCCAACATCTGGCTTTCAGGCTTCCAACATCTGGCTTTCAGGCTTCCAACATCTGGCTTTCAGGCTTCCAACATCTGGCTTTCAGGCTTCCAACATCTGGCTTTCAGGCTTCCAACATCTGGCTTTCAGGCTTCCAACATCTGGCTTTCAGGCTTCCAACATCTGGCTTTCAGGCTTCCAACATCTGGCTTTCAGGCTTCCAACATCTGGCTTTCAGGCTTCCAACATCTGGCTTTCAGGCTTCCAACATCTGGCTTTCAGGCTTCCAACATCTGGCTTTCAGGCTTCCAACATCTGGCTTTCAGGCTTCCAACATCTGGCTTTCAGGCTTCCAACATCTGGCTTTCAGGCTTCCAACATCTGGCTTTCAGGCTTCCAACATCTGGCTTTCAGGCTTCCAACATCTGGCTTTCAGGCTTCCAACATCTGGCTTTCAGGCTTCCAACATCTGGCTTTCAGGCTTCCAACATCTGGCTTTCAGGCTTCCAACATCTGGCTTTCAGGCTTCCAACATCTGGCTTTCAGGCTTCCAACATCTGGCTTTCAGGCTTCCAACATCTGGCTTTCAGGCTTCCAACATCTGGCTTTCAGGCTTCCAACATCTGGCTTTCAGGCTTCCAACATCTGGCTTTCAGGCTTCCAACATCTGGCTTTCAGGCTTCCAACATCTGGCTTTCAGGCTTCCAACATCTGGCTTTCAGGCTTCCAACATCTGGCTTTCAGGCTTCCAACATCTGGCTTTCAGGCTTCCAACATCTGGCTTTCAGGCTTCCAACATCTGGCTTTCAGGCTTCCAACATCTGGCTTTCAGGCTTCCAACATCTGGCTTTCAGGCTTCCAACATCTGGCTTTCAGGCTTCCAACATCTGGCTTTCAGGCTTCCAACATCTGGCTTTCAGGCTTCCAACATCTGGCTTTCAGGCTTCCAACATCTGGCTTTCAGGCTTCCAACATCTGGCTTTCAGGCTTCCAACATCTGGCTTTCAGGCTTCCAACATCTGGCTTTCAGGCTTCCAACATCTGGCTTTCAGGCTTCCAACATCTGGCTTTCAGGCTTCCAACATCTGGCTTTCAGGCTTCCAACATCTGGCTTTCAGGCTTCCAACATCTGGCTTTCAGGCTTCCAACATCTGGCTTTCAGGCTTCCAACATCTGGCTTTCAGGCTTCCAACATCTGGCTTTCAGGCTTCCAACATCTGGCTTTCAGGCTTCCAACATCTGGCTTTCAGGCTTCCAACATCTGGCTTTCAGGCTTCCAACATCTGGCTTTCAGGCTTCCAACATCTGGCTTTCAGGCTTCCAACATCTGGCTTTCAGGCTTCCAACATCTGGCTTTCAGGCTTCAACATCTGGCTTTCAGGCTTCCAACATCTGGCTTTCAGGCTTCCAACATCTGGCTTTCAGGCTTCCAACATCTGGCTTTCAGGCTTCCAACATCTGGCTTTCAGGCTTCCAACATCTGGCTTTCAGGCTTCCAACATCTGGCTTTCAGGCTTCCAACATCTGGCTTTCAGGCTTCCAACATCTGGCTTTCAGGCTTCCAACATCTGGCTTTCAGGCTTCCAACATCTGGCTTTCAGGCTTCCAACATCTGGCTTTCAGGTTTCCAACATCTGGCTTTCAGGCTTCCAACATCTGGCTTTCAGGCTTCCAACATCTGGCTTTCAGGCTTCCAACATCTGGCTTTCAGGCTTCCGCTGCTCGCCGAGGTCGGTGAGCGGGCTGATGAGGATTTCGCGGTTGCCCCTGCCTCGCCGTCTCCCGCCCCTTCTTCCCATTCCCTTCCCGTCGAGCTGCGTGGCCTGACTCCAGTGTCGGCCTCCGGCGATGAGGGGAGTCGTGGGGCGTCGCCTGTGGCGCCGGCCAAGAGCATCGCCGGTGGCCGACGTGACGCCCAGCCAGTCGCAGAGAAGGGAACCGCGAAAAACACCACCGCGGAGGAGACCGCGAAGGGAACCGCGAAAAACACCACCGCGGAGAAGCGGGCCGCGGATGTGCAGCCAACTTTGGACGCCGCGAAGGAAGCCGCGAAGAACACCGCGAAGGAGGCCGCGAAGAACACCGCGAAGGAGACCGCGACGGGCACTGCGAAGGACACCGCGAAACCCGCGAAGGAGACCGCGGACGAGACCGCGGAGGAGATCGCGGAGGAGACCGCGAAGGAGCCCGCGAAGGAAACCGCGGAACCCGCGAAGGAGCTCGCGAAGGAAACCGCGGAGGAGATCACCACGACGACCGCGGAGGAGACCGCGGAGGAGCCCGCGGCTAGCTGGCAGCAGACAGAGGATGATGCAGGAGTGAAGCCGACCGCGGGGCAGTCGGCAGGGGAGCTCTCGAACAAGAAGCGCGTTTCAGAGAAGCCGCCGAGAGGGGAGTCGGACGGGAAGCGCGTTTCAGAGGAGTCCTCGACAGGGAAGCCGTCGAACTCGAAGCTTGCTCCAGAGGAGCGGACGACAGGGGAGCAGTTCGATGAAGGCACATCGAGCGACGTGGTGGAGGTGCAGCTCGGACCTCGGAAGTCGGGCCGAATTCGGAGGCCACCCGACTTCTTCGTCCCTGCTGCCTTCACCATGGTGTACGATGTGGACGACGACGACCTGGCGTACGATGACGCCGAGGACGATGAGGAGTTTTCGGAGCTCGACCCCGATATTCACGCCGATCCCGAACACCGTTGGGACATTTCGACAATGACGGTGAAGGAGGCGTTGGCGAGCTGGAAGGGCCCGGCGGTGAAGGCCGCCATGCAGGAGGAGATTCGTAGCCTCCTCAACATGGGCACTTGGGAGCTGGTCGAACGCCCGCCGGGGGTGAACATAATGAAAAACCGGTGGGTGCTGACAACGAAGTACCGCATCGACGACACTGCCGAGCGCGAAAAGGCGAGGCTGGTCGTGAAGGGCTTCACGCAGGTGTATGGTGCTGGCTACGACGAGACGTACGCGCCGGTGAGCAGCTACGTCACGCTGAGGATTTTCCTCAGCATTGTCGCCGTCCTCGACCTCAACCTGATGCAGCTGGACATGAAGAACGCCTTTTTGCAGAGCAAACTCGACCGCGTGCTGTACATGTACCAGCCGGACCACTTCAACGACGGGACCGGCCGGGTGTGCAAGCTGCTGAAGAGCCTCTATGGGCTGAAGCAATCGCCGCTGCTGTGGTACACGGCTCTCAACGACGTGTTGGTTGGCGCCGGGTGGAAGAAGAGCCAAGTCGACGAGGCTCTGTACTTCAAGGTCGGCGACGACAAGGTGACCTGCTGGGTGCTGGTCTACGTCGACGACCTTCTCGCCGCGAGCAGCAGCACCGCGATGCTGAAGGAGTTGAAGGAGCTGCTGGAGGCCGCTTTCGAGCTGCGCGAAATTTCGCCGGTGCAGAAGTATCTCGGCCTGGAGATCGTGAGCGACAGGCCGGCGCGAAAATTGTGGCTACACCAGCAGGGCTACGCCGACAAGCTGCGCAGGCGTTTCATTGACGAGGAGCAGACCGGAAGCACTCCGAAAACGCCGGTCTCCGTCGCCGCCTACGCGGAGCAGACATTCGACGACGAGGAGGCGCAGGAGCGCGAGGAGGAGGAGTACCGGCAGAAGGTCGGCTCGCTGCAGTTCGCGGCGACGACGACGAGGCCGGACATCGCATTCGCGTGCAGCAAGCTGGGGAGCGGCCTCACGGTGAGGAGCGACCAGCACTGGCGCGAAGTCGACCGCTGCCTCCCCTACCTCGCCAACACGCGAGACACCGCCCTGGAGTTCGGCGGTGGTCCGGAGTCACTGGAGTTGGTCGGCTTCGTGGACGCCGACGACGCGGGTGACAAGCAGAACCGGATGAGCACGGGCGGCTACGTGTTCGTCTACAGAGGGGCCGCGGTCTCCTGGTCGAGCCAGCGCATCAAGTGCGCGACGCTGTCGTCGACCGAGTCGGAGTACGTGGCGGCCGTCGAAGCCGGCAAGGAGGGACGTCGCCTTCGCTTCCTTCTCGCGAAGTTCCAGCGGCTGGACGCTGGGAAGCCGACTGTCCTCAGGGTGGACAACAAGTCGGCCATCACGGTCGCCGAGGGCATGGGGTTGACGGGCAACCTCAAGCACGTGGAGCGGCGACAGGCCTGGCTGCAGCACATGGTGAAGCGTGGGAAGTTTTCGCTGAAGTACATCCCGACCGCTGAGCAGCCAGCCGACTTCCTGACGAAGGCGCTGCACTACCCGGCCTTCAACCGGTGCTCCGTTGCAATCGGCCAAGTGCGCCTAGCCGATGTGGGTGACGGTGACAACGACGTGCAGCAGTAGGTGCCATGCCCTTTTGCATGGCTGGTGCGGTGACCGGCGTGCTGTGCGTTGTGTGCACGCCGACGGGCTATTCTCCAAGCAGTACTGCCGTGGGGGCCGGGGGGGAGTGCCCAAGCGTGAACGCGGCAGGGGAGTGTCAACGGGAGTTGTGTTTGGCCCCGTCCTCGCTTGGGCGGAGCCGTCTGTGGGAGCCACGAAATCGTGGGGGACCGCGGAGCCACGAAATCGTGGGGGACCGCGGAGCCACGAAATCGTGGGGGACCGCGGAGCCACGAAATCGTGGGGGACCGCGGAATGTCAGTTGGCGCTCCACTAGGTCATCAGCAGTCTCCCTCTCCTCCTGTGAGGGGAGCTCTACGCTGGTACCATGGCTGCTCAAGAGGCCCGTTGGCTCACCTTCCTACTCCAGGAGCTTGGCTACCCTCAGTCCACCCCCACCCTCTGGTGTGACAACCAGAGTACCATCCACCTCTCCCAAGACCCTGTGTATCACACTCGCACCAAGCACATCGAACTTCGACACTTCTTCATCCGTGACCTTGTATCTGAGCAGCTGAACGTGGAGTACGTTGCATCTGACTGCAACCTGGCTGATCTGTTCACCAAGCCCCTTGGGAAAGTTCCTCACCACCGTCTCCTTGGCGCCATG
The DNA here is from genome assembly GCA_947471745.1 of Closterium sp. Naga37s-1. Classification (NCBI taxonomy): domain Eukaryota; kingdom Viridiplantae; phylum Streptophyta; class Zygnematophyceae; order Desmidiales; family Closteriaceae; genus Closterium; species Closterium sp. Naga37s-1. Next base: position 3,843,447 of record CANJKZ010000804.1, read on the forward strand.
GGGCTCTGTGCTCCACCTTCTCTGCCCTGAGTTCGATTGACGCCTATGGGGGGGTGTTAGTGTTAGCCCTCAATCTCACACTTTGTACTTTGTATTTTCTATATCCTAAAGTAGTGTAGTTTGCACTTTGTGTTTGGTTGGGTGTACACCTACATCCCAACCAAACGCAAATGTAATCTCCAAGCAATCTCCAACCCACCAATTGGAGATTGCCTTGGGATTACCCCCAATCCCTAGGGATTGCCCCCGATTCCCTTCCCCATCCATTCCCTACCCTTCTTGGATGTACTTAAAGAGCTTCAAGCTCATTACTAATGCATCGCTTCTAAGCCTAAGTTCTGACAGTTTCAGTTTTGGGGCCGAGCTTACCACCTTGCTATCGCCGAGCCTGAGGGTTGAGGAGGACATAGGTGGTGCACCCCCATACCCGAAGGGGGCGAGCAGTGGGTGTTTTCGCGAGCCTAAGTGTGGTGGGAGTGGTGTCGGGAAGATGCGGGTGGGGGTAGAGGTTGTAGAGGAGGGCGGCATGGTAGAGGGCCTACCCCCAGAGTGAAAGTGGTGTGTTTGAGTGGCTGAGGAGGCAGCGGGTGATCCGTGCCAACGTGTGATTGCGGCTCTCAGCGATGCCGTTCTGCTGCAGGCTGTCAAGAAGGGTGAAGTTTCGCAGGATACCGAGAGAGGAGCAGAGCGCTTTGAGTCTGTCGTTGCAAAATTCACCGCCACCATCCGAATGGAGGCGCTTGACCTTCGTGTCAAAGGTGGTCTGTGCCTGGTTGACCCACGCTATGATGGCCTCAAGAGCCTCAGCCTTAGTATGGAGTAGGTGCACAGAGACGTAGCGAGAGTGGTCATCAACTATTGCAAGAAAATAGCGATAACCGCCTCGTGCGGCAACAGGGGCAGGGCCCCAGACGTCCATGTGCACTAAGTCCAGTGGGGCTGCTGCAACTGAAGGCGAGGCAGGGTGGGGCTGTTGGCGTAGCTTGCGGTTGGTGCAGTCAAGGCATGTGGGAGCGGGAGAGTCAGGTGGTGGAGGGAGTGAGGCTGGTAGGCCGAGAAGAAGTTTCTTGGAGGCCATGTCAGCGAGCGTGCGGAAATCTGGGTGCCCGAGCCGATAGTGGTAGAGGATGGTCGGGTTGGAGAAGCTGCGACATGAGCATGGTGTGATAGCAGCCTGTGCTTGGGTGGTTGACACCTGTGGGATAGGTGCTCGCAGCGTGTAAAGGCCACTGCTATTGAGGGTGAAGCGAGCCAAGACCTTGTTGGTGAGTGGGTCGATGATGCCACAGTAATGCTTGAGCCACTAGATTGTGGCGTAGTGAAGGCACGCACATGCCAGTGACAGTGCCAGATGGGAAGGTGGGGCATGGGACAGTGGACGAATTCTTGGCAAAAGTGGTGAAGCTTGAATCAGCTCCCAAGAGAGGAATGTTTGTTGAATAGGGTTTGAAGGAGAGTGTCTCCTTGAGCACTGTGTGGGTGGCCCCGCTGTCGAGTGTAAATTCTATGTACTGTGGTGCCTGTGGTGAGCTGATATGCTGCGAGGTTGCTTCATTGATCATGGCGGTACCAGGGATTAACAAGTTGATGGTTGCCGAGGCGAAGGCCATGGTGAAGAACCTCTTTCTCGCGCGAAATGTGTCTCTTAAGTCATCGATAAAAACTTCGGGTTTAGGGTTTACGAAGGAGAATTGCGAAGTAGGGTTTATGAAGGAGAATTTTGAGGAGAGGTTTAGCGATTTCGAAATCCGAAGGTCCCGAAGAGCGAAGAACGTCAGTGTTGGCCGCTTCAAGATGTCTCATAAAAGGTTTAAGGCCGACGAAAATAGGTTGAAACGGCCGATTTTGGTAGTGTCGACTAACTACTAACCCTGTTCCAACACACCCCCCCACACACCACCCTCAGCTTCGTGGCTACACTGCTGCTCAGCTTCACTGCTACACGGCTGCTCAGCTGCGCAGCTTCACCAGTTCAGCTGCGGGGTGATGGAACTGCCGTTGCGGGGTGATGGAAGTGCCGTTGCGGGGCGACGAGCGGCAGCCCGAAGGTGACGCTGCAGGGCGACTGGCGGCAGCCCGAAGAGAAGATGCAGGGCCGAAGGGAAGCTGCAGGGCGACAGGCGGCAGCCCGACGATTGACGAGATGGGAAAAATTGGGTTACGTCGAAGCGAGAAGGGCGGCGGGACAAATCCGCGATGATGAGGGAGAGCGACGAGAAAATGGTAGTTATGGTTACCTTAAGCGAGACGCATAAATCGGTGCCTCGTAACTGAAGAAAAGGTAGTGTGGGAGAGAATCTACCCACGGAAAATGTTGCGAATCAACGGCGACGAAAGCGGCGCGGGAAAAATTCCGACCGGGAAGAAGATTAGGTCGATGAAGGTACTTTACATCGAGTGATGAATGTTGAAGGCGGCTTCGCCCAAGGGTGCGGAAGAGGATTCCGCAAAGGTTAAAGGATCAAGATCCGCATGTGCGGTTGAATGGCTCTGATACCATGTTAGAACTTGGGCTTAAAATCCATACATTAGTAATGAGCTCAAGGCTCTTTAAGTACATTGGAAATGGGCAAGGTAAGGGTGGGGAGAGAATCAGGGGCAATCCTAGGGAATTGGAGGTAATCCCAAGGCAATCTCCAATCGGTGGGTTGGAGATTGCTTGGAGATCACATTTGGGTTTGGTTGGGATGTGGGTGTATACCCAACCAAACACAAAATGCAAACTACACTAACTTAGTATATAAAAAGTACAAGTACAAATGTGAGATTGAGGGCTAACATTAACACCTTCAACCAGAAACCACTTGCCCTCTTTATCCCTTCCGGCCATGCCATATCACCACCACAAATAGCTGCCGCTACTGCACTCTGTCTCGAGAGCATCCCTTTCACTTCACCCCCCACCACTCACCTGCCGTATCCCTTCCAGCCATGTAGTGTTTACCGCAAACCGCTGCCGCCGCTGCACCCTGCCTCCTCCCCACCTTTTGAGGCGCCTCAAAGGTCCCTCACACACACAGCATGCATTCTTTTCACCTTCTCCCCTCTACCCCGACTCACTCACCCGCCTGATCCCTTCCAGCCAAGCCGTGTCCACCACAAATCGCTGTCTGCGCTGCACCCTGCCTCCACTCCATCGCAGCCCCAGCCCCAGGCTCCACCCTCCACCCCCACCATCGTTCCTCTCAGTCACTGCACTGTTTGCCCCCGTGCTGCTGGTGGGGATGCTGAGAGGGGCAGGGTGGAGTGGAGAGTGGGAGGTGGGAATAGCAGGGAGTGCAGTGTGGGGAGTGGGGAGAGGGAAGAGAGGGGATTCGAGGCGTGTCAAGACTTGCTGCTGTCTGCGCTGCACCCTGCCTCCTCCACTCCATCGCAGCCCCAGCCCCAGGCTCCACCTGCCATCCCCACCGTCACTCCTCTCTGCCACCGCACTGCTTGTCCCTGTGCTGCTCGTGGGGATGCTGGGAGGGGGAAGTAGGAAGACGGAAAAGATGGGATTTGAGGCGCCACAGGACTTGCTGTCTGCGCTCCATCCTGCCTCCACTCCACCGCAGCCCCAGCCCCAGGTTCCACCCGCCACCCCCACCGTCACTCCTCTCTGTCACCGCACTGCTCGCCCCCGTGCTGCTGGTGGGGATGCTGGGAGGGGGGAGTAGGGAGACGGAGAAGATGGGTCTTGAGGCGTGTCATGACTTGCTGTCTGCGCTGCACCCTGTCTCAACTCCATCGCAGCCCCAGCTCCAGGCTTTATCCACCGCCCCCTCCGTTACTCATCTCTGTCACCGCACTGCTTGCCCCGTGCTGCTGGTGGGGATGCTGGGAATGGGGGGTGGGAAGTGGGGAGAGGGGAGGGGGTAGTGGGGAGTGGAGCGTGGGAACTAGTAGGGAAGGGGGATGGACAGAGGGGAATGGGGAAGTGAGGAGTGGAGAAGTGGGGAATGGAATGCCGACCGAAAAACAAACAGGGAACTATCAAGAAAAGAAAGCAGGGAACCAACAAGAATTGCAAGCAGGGAAGCTAAGCAGTGGTCGCCAGCAGCCCAGTTTCTGAGGGACAGGGCACGGGGCACAGGGCACAGGCCAGAGGGCACAGGGCATGGCAGCAGCAGCGCACTTACAGGGAAGTGTGTGGCCCTCCTCCAGGGTAAGCCATCATGCCTCCTGCCTCTGCCACTCCAGGAAAATCCCCACCACCAGCACTGACACCAGGCAGAGCAGCGAAATCTGCAGCACCAGGAGCAGCAGCAGCCGCACCACCACCACCCCTGCCAGCAGCGGCGGCAGCAGCAGCCAGAGCAGCGGCTCTAGCTCGTTGTGCCAGTGCCTCTATCTCACTGCTGCTGCTCACGAAGGTGGTGAGCGAGGTGGAGAGCGAAGAGGGGAGGGACGAGCGGAGCGAGGAGGTGAAGGAGGAGGGAGGGAGGGTGGGAGTGTGGGGAGGAGGAGCGAGTGTGGAGGGCTGTGAGATGGAGTCTGGTTCGGTGGGGGCAGCTGTAGCAGAGGAGGTGATGGTGGGGAGGGTCGAGCGGGCAGATGAGGGTGGAGGGAGACGGGCAGACCTGTGGGTGCGTGTAGGGGCAAAGGGGAGAGGAGAGGGAGGATGGGGGATGAGAAAGTAAACGGAGTGTGGATGGGGGAGAGAATAAGAGGGTTCATTGGGGCCTGTAGCAGAGGGGGGTGATGGTGGCGAAGGGCGGGCGGACAGATGAGGGTGGAGGGAGACGGGCAGACCTGCAGTTCGGTGGAGGGAGGTGGAAAGGGGTGGAGGGGGGTGAAAAGGCTGAGATAGTGGAGGAATGGATGGAAGGGGTGATGGCGCGTGTGAGTGGGAGTGCAATGCTCACAATGCTAAAAAAGGCTGAAGCAGATTGCATGCAGAGTTTATGAACGGACAGAAGAGGCCAGAAGGAGTGGGAGTGGGAGTGGGAGCGGGAGTGGGAGTGGGAGTGGGAGCGGGAGTGGGAGTGGGAGTGGGAGTGGGAGTGGGAGTGGGAGTGGGAACGGGAGTGGGAGTGGGAGTGGGAGTGGGAGTGGGAGCGGGAGTGGGAGTGGAAGTGGGAGCGGGAGTGGGAGTGGGAGTGGGAGTGGGAGTGCGATGCTCCCACGACGTTCATTCCACCTGTCTGTAGTACAGACACACGGCCTCCACACACGCACACACGTTTCTTGGGTCGACTCAGAACTCGTCGCATTCCACCTGTCTGTAGTACAGACACACGGCCTCCACACACGCACACACGTTTCTTGGGTCGACTCAGAACTCGTCGCATTCCACCTGTCTGTAGTACAGACACACGGCCTCCACACACGCACACACGTTTCTTGGGTCGACTCAGAACTCGTCGCATTCCACCTGTCTGTAGTAAACAGACACGCGGCCAACACACACTCACTTCTGTAGGTTGGTCTTAGAGAATTCGTAAAATTCAACCTACATAAGAATGAACCTCCCATGACGTTCGTTCCACCTCTCAGTAGTACAGACACACGGCCTCCACACACGCACACATCCCCCCCACTCCCACGCACACTCTGCCCTCAAAGTCCGACACCAGAGCATCCAGAGTCTCTTCGCGAGGAGTTCGCTCCCACCAGGAGTTCGCTCCCACCAGGAGTTCGCTCCCACCAGGAGTTTGCTCCCACCAGGAGTTCGCTCCCACCAGGAGTTCGCTCCCACTTCCCTGTCATGATGACTCAGGACACTACTCTTCCCTTCACACTCCCAATCACACTCATACTCTCTACCCCTCACCCCCCCCCCCCCATGCATACCCTGCTCTCAAAATCCGTCCTCAGAGCATCCAGAGCCTACTCCCAAGCAGCCTTCCATGGAACAGGAGAGTGTTCCCCTAGCAGCCCGTTCCCCTTCCACTGCCATGTGCAAGGCAGCGCACACTCTCCGTCACACTACCCTGTAAACCAAACCCCCATTCACACGCACACTCTGCTCTCAAAGTCCGTCATCAGAGCATCTAGAGCCCGCTCCCCCTCCAATGCCATCACGCCACACTCCCCCTCACACTCCCCCTTTCAAACCCCATTGACCCAACCCACCCCTTCCCCCACCACCCCGCTTCTCTCCCCTCCCCCCTCCCCCCCCCCTTTTCCCCACGCACACTCTGCTTTCAAAGTCCGTCATCAGAGCATCCAGCGCCGATTCCCGAGCGGCCCGCTCCCCCTCCACCCCCGCTGCCAGCCCCTCCAGCTGCCCCCTCATGGCTGCTTCTGCTGCTGCCTTCTGGCCCACCACCGTCTGGAGCGGGGGGGGTGCAGGAAGGGGGGGGTGCGGAATGGGAGTGGACGGAGGAGAGATGAGACGCCATCTCACACCTCACCGCCTCCGCCGCTGCCTTGTTGCCACCACCATCTGGAGAGAGAGAGGTCAGGGGAGTTTTTAAGTCGACTCAGAAGGGTGACTTTTGAGTCAACTCAGAGGTTAGGGGAGGTTCGGGGGAAAGAGGAGACTTTTGAGTCGACTCAGAGGTCAGGGGAGGTTGGGGGGAAAGAGGACGGGGAGGGGTTGGTTTGCACGTTGCTCTGCTGCCAGCCCCTCCAGCTGCCCCCTCATTGCCGCCTCCGCTGCTGCCTTGTGCGCCACCACCGCCTGGAGGGGAACGGGGGGAGGGGAGAGGAGGAGCGGGGTTGAGGGGGATGGAAGAAAGGGGCTTGAGGCGTCTCACAACTCGCCGGCCTCTCAAGCTGCCCCCTCACGGCCGCCTCCGCCATTGCCTCGTGCGTCACCACCGCCTGAGGGTAGAGGGCAAGGAGGTGGGGAGGGGGGGGTTGAACTGCAGAATAGCCAAGGAGAACGAGGGAGATGGGGGAAGAGCGATTGCTGATGTAACGCCTGTGGGCTGTGTTGATGGGCATTCCGCTGTGCCAAATAACACCCTCGTTTTGACCCAGTAGGTACGAGGTGTTATATCTGACGAGATGGCTGCTGTGGCTCAAGGCAGGGAAGGTGGTGTGAAGATCCAGGCAAGGAGGGGAGCAGCGGAAAAGGACCACGCTTGCGAAAAGCGTGCATCTCGCATCTTTCGTATGTTTGCATTTTCGCACTTCGCATTTCCGTATTTCGCATTACCATTTCGCATTTCGCCAAAAAATGCAGCTCTCGCGCGCGAACACTCACCTGGAACCACGCGCGTTTCGCCTCCATGTCTGAAAGGTTCCCCTCCAGCTCCGCCTGTTGCTTTTGGGAACCATGCGCAACTCAAGTGGAAGCACTCACCTGAAACTGCGCCCACTCTTTTATTCACCTGAAACTGCGACCACTTTTTTATTCACCTGAAACTGCGCCCACTTTTTTATTCACCTGGAACTGCGCGCACTTGGCCTCCATGTCTTGAATGTAACTCTCCAGCTCCGCCAGTTGCTTCCTAGACCATGCACAAAGTAAGTGATTCAGGATAAGCGCGCTCACCTGAAACTGCGCGCATTTGGCCTCCATGTCTTGAATGTAACTCTCCAGCTCCGTCAGTTGCGCCGCCGTCAGCACCACCTGCTTGCGCGCGCTCGACCCGCCCGCGTCTTTTCCGCCGCCCTTCTTCCGCCAGTGCAGGCCACCCATTGCGGAGACGGGCTTGCGCGGGGTCGCAGCGCAGCGCGGCCGGAGCGAACAAACGGTTCTGGCCTGGGCGGTTGAATCCGGAGTTGTACAAACGGTTGTAGCCGGAATGGAATAAACGTTTGTAGCAGGAGAGGTATAAACTGTTGTCGCCCGAATGGAATTAACGGTCTAGCCTGCTACGACCGTAAACCGGGGTGTCCAGAGCTACACGTGCACACAGAGAAAAAACGAAGCGGCGTGAGGCACCCGCAGATGGACGGTGGCGATGGAGATGTCGGTAAATGTACAAACGGAGAAGCGTATAGCGAAAGGCCGGCCGACTAGGTCGTGTGAACGCTGGTGATCCAGTTCTTTTCCTCTAGTGTTCGAGGAATTTATCTCTAACTACTATGGTGAGAGCAGCGTGCACGTGGAAATCCCAAGGCCCGCTGATTGGAGATTGGTACGAGGTAATCCCAAGGTGAACTTGTTGCATTTTGCCCTCACACGCGCACTCGCACTGGCAATCCCAATCCCCGTTGCAAGGACAAATCTTGTCAGTCACACAACGAATCCGCTTCGCCCGAATACTATCAGCCTCACTGCCACTCTACAGAGTGGTGGGTGTTTAGACGTGGACAGGTTAACGAAGTGAATACAGTTCATTGTTTCCAAAAACGTTATAAACAGCAGAAACATGTTTAAATTCCAGTCAATACCCAATCTACAAGCACAGAAAGCTAACAAACTAAAAAACGACAGAAAACAAGAGGCAAAAAGCGAACATGTAATAACAAAGTAAAGACCCATGCCAAGCCAAAGTCCACGAAGCAGTCTTCCTTCCAGTCAACTCAACTCGTAATACTGGTATCATTCCAGCCTCCTCCTTACGTATATGTACACGTCGTGTTATTATCAGCCTCACAGCATCTCCATCAAGCACCAACCGACGAAGACTTGCTCATTTTCGGCCACCAATCCAGCAGGGACCCAGGCGCGATGCTCCAATCAGGCATAAGGAACTCCCCTCCACCCATCTCCCACCCCTCCAACTCCTCCTCTTTCCCCTCCCCTCCCTCCTGCACATCCAGCTCCTTCCCCAGTTCGCCCAGCTGAGAGGAAGAGAGACTAGCAATGGGCAGCACACGCACAATACGAAGAATGTCCGTAAGGCTCACCACCCCCTGTAAATGCATCTCCACACTTCCCCCACCCACTCCTCCTCCTCCAACCCCTCCCATAGCCGGCAGCACTGTAGCAGCGTGCGGCTTCGGCTTGCCGTTGCCAGCATGACCCTGGTCTTCTAGGTTGTCCTTGAAGATGCTTGTAGAGGGGATGCTAGGGGAGGGCATGGGCGAGGGCTGCTCCTGCTGGTCCACCACCCACACGCGGTGCACCCTCTCCCTCACCATGCGGTGCAGCACCCGCCTCAGACTCGTGTTGCTGTAAGAAGGGAAAAATGAGGTAAGTCAGGGGAATGAGGGAGAGAGGAGATGAGAATGGCCAGTCTAGGTCCACCACACCACCCACACTACAGGTACACTCACCATGCGATGCAGCGCACCTTCTGTAGTTCCGATGCCACCTAGTGCAGTTATGTGATATCGGTAACGCTCGGCTGGCGCAGGTGACAACTGGTGCAGTTGACAGCTGGTGCAGGAGACAGCTGGTGCAGGTGATAACTGGTGCAGGTGACAACTGGTGCAGGTGACAACTGGTGCAGGTGACAACTGGTGCAGGTGACAACTGGTGCAGATGACAATTGGTGCAGATGACAACTGATGCAGATGACAACTGGTGCAGGTACGACCTATCATGCTGTCACCGGGAGCAGATGATGAGGTGGCGGTGCCATGTGCCCCTGAGCGCTCAGAAATTGCCCCATGGTCATTGCTCTAAGGTTCTCAAACCCCTCGTTACCCACCTGTTCCGCACTCACCAGGTAAAGGTACCTTACACAGCGTGCTTCTTTTTGCTGCTACCACTACCCGTAACGCTCACCGAGTGCAGGTGATGAGGTGGTGGTGCCATGTGCCCCTGACAGCACAAAGGAGCTGCCCCAGGGTGAGGCGATAACTGATGCAGGCACCACCTGGCAATGCAAGTCACTCACCGAGTGCACGTGATGAGGTGGCGGTTCTGTGCCGTCCTGACAGCGCTCAGGAACTGACCCACGGTCACCTCCCCCAGGTCCTCAAACTCCTCCTCACCCACCCGCACCGCAGTCTTCTTCGCATGGTGACCCTTCCTCTCCTTCCCCTTCTTCCCGTGCTTCCCCTTCCCCTCTTCCTTCTTCCCCTCTTTCTTCTCCTCCTTTAACCCCTCCTGCCCCTTCTTCCCCTCCACCCCCCCTTCCAGCACGTGAATGCAGCGCACGTCAGAGGCGGAGAGAGTGTCGATCAGAACCTCGCCGCACGCGTGGAAGCCGGAATGGGGCTCAGACGCATGTGCAGCCACCACAGGGAGTGCAGTGACCTAAGGAGGGAGAGGGAAAGATAGACAGGAGCACGTGAATGCAGCGCACATCAGAGGCCGAGAGAGTGTCGATCAGAACCTCCCCACAGGGAGTGCGGTGCGGCGACCTAAGGAGGGAGAGGGAAAGATAGACAGGAGTACACACAGCAGCACGTCAGAGGCAGAGAGAGAGTCAATGGGGACCCCCCCGCTGGCGGGGATGCCTGAGTGGGGTTCGGACGCATGTGCCGCCACCACTGGCAGTTCGGTAACCTGATGGAAGGGGGAATGATATAGAGGGGAACAAGAAGAGCACGTCAGAAGCAGAGAGAGAGAGAGAGAGTCAATGAGGACCCCCCCGCAGGCGGGGACGCATGTGCGGACCGCCCACCACAGGCAGCGCAAAAAACCTGACAGAGGGGGGTGGATGGGAAGAACGGTGGATGGGAGGAGGGAGTATCGATGAGCGTTCCCGCCTAGAAAAAATAGTTTTGAGATCAAATCAGCACACGTATGGAGGGCTGAAGGTGCCTCCAACAGACACGTAGCTCTGAACAGGGAGGGACACACAGCCCCGCACCAGCTCTGAACAGGGAGGGACACACAGCCCCGCACCAGCTCTGAACAGGGAGGGACACACAGCCCCGCACCAGCTCTGAACAGGGAGGGACACACAGCCCCGCACCAGCTCTGAACAGGGAGGGACACACAGCCCCGCACCAGCTCTGAACAGGGAGGGACACACAGCCCCGCACCAGCTCTGAATCAACAGCTCTCTCAAAAATCAACTCTCGCTCTGTTGAGAGAGCTGTTGATTCGCAGGGAGGGACGAGAGTTGATTTTTGTTTGACTGTTTTGTCTTGCTTTTTTTTTTTTTTTTTTTTTTTTTTTGGTTGGTCCTAAAACAAAGAAGCACATTCACTCGCAGTGGCAGGAGCACTGCTGCTGACGAGGGCTTTAAGCTAAGCTGAAACGGACCTGGTGGCGCCTGAAGAGGCGGAAGGCGTGCAGCAGAGTGTCAGACGGCGTTATGGTGACCACCAACGGCCACACCAGTCCCAGATCATCCACCCTGCAAGTAAACGAAGGAAATGGGAGGGGTGTTTGGAATGTCAGAGGCCGTTATGGTCACTACACTACAATCTGTGACAGCACACGATACTCCTCGCCCACCACACCTGCAGTCACACGAATAGACCACCACCCTTTCTCCCCTCTTCCGCCTTTCCATTCCCCACTTCCCACCTCAACCCACTCACCTCTTAGCCAGCGCCAGCCCCATCAACCCTTCATGCGACAGCAGGAACGTAGCGACGTCCATCTGGGACAGCACGCGATACTCCTCGCCCACCACGCCCCCAGTCACCTGAACCAATCACCACCCAACCCTCCCCTCGTCTCTCACACTTCTTCTAATCACTCACTTCTTAGCCAGCGCGAGTTCCATCAGCCCCTCGTGTGACAGCAGGAACGTGGCGACGTCCATCTGAGACAGCACGCGATACTCCTCGCCCACCACGCCCCCCTTCCATCCACACCACAGCCCACCTCTTCCCTCACTCACCTCTTAGCCAGCGCCAGCCCCATCAACCCTTCATGAGACAGCAGGAACGTGGCGACGTCCATCTGAGACAGCACGCGATACTCCTCGCCCACGACGCCGCCCGTCACCTCGCTGTGCATCGCCAGAGGCATCGGCGGCACTGCCCACACCGCAGGTACCACCAGCACCACAACTCCCTCCCCTTTTCCTTCCCACGCACTTCTCCCCACACTCACTTCTTAGCCAGTGCAAGTCCCATGAGCCCCTCGTGCGACAGCAGGAACGTGGCGACGTCCATCTGAGACAGCACGCGATACTCCTCGCCCACCACGCCGCCCGTCACCTCGCTATGCACCGCCAGAGGCATCGGCGGCGCCGGCACCACCGCCGCTCCTGCTCCCTCCCCCTCCCCCTCCTCCTCCTCACCCTTCTCCTCCTTCTCTGCGCGCCTCTCCGCCAGGGAGGTGGGCTTGGGGGGAGGCTCGGTGAGAGGGAGCAGGTCGTGCTCGCCCGGGCAGATGTTGGGTACGAGGCCGCGATGGAAGCCGCCCGCGCCTAGCAGCAGCATCGCCTGCCACACACTGGTGCAGGGGAAAAGGGGGAAGTATAGGGGACGGGGGTGGAGGGTGGAGAGGCATGGTTGAATGCGTGCAAGTGGAGCAGGTCGTGCTCACCCCTACAGACAGAGGTGGCAGTTCTGACAGTGGGAATGGCGTCGGTGAGGGGGAGCAGGTCGTGCTCGCCCGGGCAGATGTTGGGCACGAGGCCGCGATGGAAGCCGCCTGCTCCCAGCAACAGCATAGTCTGCCACACACTGGGAGGGGGGTGAGATGGGGGATAGAAGGGGATGAAAGAAGGGTGGCAGTTCTGACAGTGGGAAATGGCGTCCGTGAGAGGGAGCAGGTCGTGCTCGCCCGGGCAGATGTTGGGCACGAGGCTGCGGTGGAAACCCCCCGCGCCTCGCAGCAGCATCGCCTGCCACACACTGAGAGGGCGCGCAGGGGTGGAGGAGGGGGAGAGGGCAGAGAGGGGGGAGAGGAAAAAAAAGAGAGATTTTTTTCAGCGTCTCAAAAACCGCCCAGAAGCCACTGGCAATGCTGATCGTCCTCAGCACGCCCTGTTACACATTCACAAGCCGCAGGCTTATTTTTCGAAACGTCTCAGAAAATGTCTCCTTACACATTCAGAAGCGACAGCCTCGCTTGATTCTACCCTCCCTTCCTCCTCGCTCCCTTGCTCCCTCCCTCCCTCCCTCTCTCTCTCTCCCTCTCTCCCTCCACCCTACCCCCCCTATTTCTCTCCCTTCCCCCCTCTCGTGCTTGCCTACCTGGCATGGGGATCCACGACGACCATCTGACGTGTCTCCTCGGACTTGCCCATGACGTCAGCGACCTTCACGTCGCACAGGGTCTTCGCCACCATTTCGCCGTCGTCGCCACGCGCGCCCTTGTTACCATCCCACTCCGCGAGGAAGATCGCCACGTCCACCACCGAAAGCTGCGAGCGAGGGCATGCGGGGAGAACGGGTGCAGAAAAAGCAGCGGCGAAAAAAACAGGGGTGGAAAAAACGTGAGGGAAAAAACAGGGGGGGAGAAATTTAGTGGCGGAAGGAACGGGGGCAGAAAGAGCAGGGGCGGAAAAACAGACGCAGGCGGAACGGGGGGGGGTAAGGGGGGGGAACAAGCGGAGGCGGAATGAAGGCGGGAAAAACAGGGCGGAACGAGCTTGAGCGACAGGCGACGACTCACCATCCGACGAATCGCATGGGCGACAAGCGACGACTCACCATGCCGATGAATTGCACGCGCGACGTGCGACGACGACTCACCATGCCGACGAATCGCATGGGTGACGGATGCACCATGATGGACTGCAAAGCTTGGGGCTTCTTGAGCGACGGCTTCTCGGTTTGGTGCGGTGCAGAGAGGCGACGGTTGCGCACGGGCATCGACGTCACGTGGTGCTCCTGAAACAGCTTCAGCGCTGTTGTTAACGAGTCGTCGGCATCGACTGTAACGAGCGTCCTCTTACCGAGGACGAGCTCCTTCACTTCAGACAACTTGAGCACGCGAGCCATGACGATTAAATCAGTCAAACCAGTCAAACGAAGCTGAAAACGATGATGCTTCGACGTCAAACGATGCAGAACGCGAATCGGAATCTAATTTCAAGCCACTAGAGAATAGGCGCTCCAAAATATTGTTCCCGCTTTACTAGCATATGCTCTCTCACAGTAGCGGCTACAACACAAGAACGAATCCAAGGAACAAACGGCGGAAAGTAGAAAACGGAGCAGAAAGGAGGACCCACAGCAATCAAATACGAAACAGCAACAAGAAACTGAGAGATTCACAACCCACTATCAGCCTATCTTGGCCCCCCTGGCTTCCGCGCCGCATCGAGCATATTCCGCCTTCCACATTTTCTTGGCCTGCTGTGCTTGATGTTTTGCACCCATTTCGATAGAGATGAGTGGGTGCAAAGCGCATGCGAAGCTGGTAACCTGCTGTGCGAACTTAGAGCGCCGCGCAACCTCGTGAAACACAGTGCAACATGGTCTCGTCCAGTCGCTTATACTTTTCGTCAGCCCCTGTCCCGGGAATGAATCTGTTGCAAAAGCCAATTATTTTGTGCCCGAATGTCAAAAGCACCTCCTGCCAGAAATGCATAGGCTGCCCCACGCCCGGAACAGAGAGATTCGAAACAGTGGTCACCGAAAGAACTGCCGGGAAAATTGCGCCAAATCGGTCAGGGCTGGTGGGCATCAATTTGTTGATGATTGTGCTTTTTGCATGTGCTGGCAGCTGCCCGCCAAAAACCATCCGGACATGGATGAGGCCTGGGAGTCGGACACGTGACGCTGACTCGGATGGCACAAGGAGATGGCACAGCTGGAAGAGTTGCTGACGCTAGAATTCATATTTCTGGCGTGGCGTTCTGAGGCACCCAGATGAATCAGGATCACTCTCAAACACTAAGAAATACAAATAAACGAGTTCAGTATACTTGGCACAACAGTTAAAGATTAACACTTCAGTTCTTGAAGCTCCTTACTCATAACTGGCGATCTGAAGTAGTGTTAGTAAAAAAAAAACACCAAAAAAAAACGTCAAAAAGAAACATGTTAGATAGCAAGAAATTGGAGGATAAAAAGATGGATTCTAGAAAAAGAAGGGAGGGGGGTGTGGGGAGGGCAGGGGGAGGGGGGAGGGGGGGGGGGGGGGAAGGGGAGGGAAGGTGGGAGCGGGGGTGGGTGTTAGACCATACTGAAGGCTCCTAGTCAACTCACCTTTGACAGTAGGCTTTCGTTTTCCGTCTCGTATTTCCTCTTGAGCTCTATGAATTGCGCCAAGGCAGCCTCCATCCAGACCTTATCAGCCCGTAACTGTGTATATGATACAAGGCACGTGCAGGCAGCACACAAGGTAAAGAAAATGGAAGAAAAATACATGGCTCAGTAACACAATCCATTCATTTTCAGAGAACTATTTCTTTGCATCTGCCACACCTCTTCCACTTCCCACCCATGCAATGAACCCCAAAACCTCAACCCAACTTACGTGACTCAACCTTTCAGCTCCCACACCCACCCAACCTCTCACATCCCACCCTTCCCCACCCTTCCCCACACCCACACCCACACCCACACCCCCCCACACTCCCCACACCCCGTCACACTCTCCACACACCCTCATAGCCCCGTTAACCTGCTACAGTGCTGCAGCAGATTCTGCTGCTCTGCCACATGCCCTCGTACTCCTGATGGCACGGGTGGCATCTGATGGCATCATCCCACACCCTAAAACTCCCCAGTACCCCTCAGAACCCCTCAGAACCCCTCAGACCCCACAACTCCACACACCCTCGTAGCCCCCCCTAACCTGCTCCAGTGCTGCCAGCTGTTTCTACTGCCCTACCATGGCCTGCCACATGCCCTCGTACGTACTCCTAATTGCATGGGCGACATGTGGTGGCATCATCCCACAATTCCCTCAGACCCCCTTAGAAACCCCCAGAACCCCTCAGAACCCACAACAACCCGAACCCCACCTGCTCCAGTGTTGCCAGTTGATTCTGCTGCTCCGCCAAAGTCTGACACATGGTCTTGTACCCCCAAACCCCCAAGTACCCCTCAGAACCCCTCAGAAACACCAACGACCCCCCCTCACCTGCTCCAGTGTTGCCAGTTGATTCTGCTGCTCTGCCAGGGTCTGACGCATGGTCTCGTACTCCTGATGGCATGCCCGGCAAGTTGGGCGGCAAGGGCGGCAAGGTGGCCGACATGGAACGGAATGTGTGGCACAGGTGGTACCAGTGGCATGGGATGGCATATGGAGCACGTAGTATGGGATGCAGAGTGGAAAGAAAGTGGGGACATGAAGGAACGTTGGGGAAGACGAGTAGGTGCGACTTATAACAGACAAGTGCGAAATTGCCTCACCATCCATCATACACCATGCATCATCCACCATACGCCATCCTCCATCCACCATACACCATGCACCATACACCATCGACCATACACCTTACACCATACACCATCCACCATCCACCATCCACAATCCGCAATCCGTCCGCCATCCGCTATCCACCATCCACTTGTGCTGCCACCATCTCCCCTTCTACCCCTCCTCACGCCCCACATATGACACACACCCTCCTTACCTTTCTAGACACCTCCATCCACACGCCATCCACCATCCACTTGTGCTGCCGCCTCCCCGCCACCCCCCAGTCAGCCACTGTTGACAGCGGCAGCGGTGGGCCTGCTGATGTGCCTGCGAAGAAATCCCACAGGCCCGAGGGGCTGGGGGAAAGAAAGGGGGGAAGGAGGAAGGGGGGAAGCGGAGGGAGAGTGCAGGGGAAAGGGGGAATGGGAGGGGATATTCAGCCACTGTTGACAGCGGCAGCGGTGGGCCTGCTGATGTGTCTGCGAAGAAATCCCACAGGCCCGAGGGGCTGAGGGGAAAGAAAGGGGGGAAAGGGAGAACGGGAGAGGGAATTAGCCGTCACTGAGAGTGGCAGCGGTGGGCTCGCAGACGTGCTTGAGGAGAAGTCAAACAGATCCGTGGGGCTGGGGGGGGAGGGGAGGGAGGGAGGGGCAGATTGGTGTGTAACAACGCACCATTATTAACCCAAACCGATTAAGAGCAGGGCGCATGTTCCTTCTGTGAACAAAAGGACTATGCTGCAACAAGCATCCTGCCTCCTTGCTTGTTCGTGCTTCAAGGAGCGTGCTTGGCTTCAAGGAGCGTGCTTGGCTTCGAGGAGCGTGCTTGGCTTCGAGGAGCGTGCTTGGCTTCGAGGAGCGTGCTTGGCTTCGAGGAGCGTGCTTGGCTTCGAGGAGCGTGCTTGGCTTCGAGGAGCGTGCTTGGCTTCGAGGAGCGTGCTTGGCTTCGAGGAGCGTGCTTGGCTTCGAGGAGCGTGCTTGGCTTCAAGGAGCGTGCTTGGCTTCAAGGAGCGTGCTTGGCTTCAAGGAGCGTGCTTGGCTTCAAGGAGCGTGCTTGGCTTCAAGGAGCGTGCTTGGCTTCAAGGAGCGTGCTTGGCTTCAAGGAGCGTGCTTGGCTTCAAGGAGCGTGCTTGGCTTCAAGGAGCGTGCTTGGCTTCAAGGAGCGTGCTTGGCTTCAAGGAGCGTGCTTGGCTTCAAGGAGCGTGCTTGGCTTTGAGGAGCGTGGAACTCACAGGGTGGCGTCGTGAGGAATGACAGTGCCGCCGCCCTTGTGCGCCGGGCTTGGGCTCCCTTGCTTGCTCGGGCTAAATCGATTCGTGGCACGCCTCTGCTCGGGGCTGCTTCCACTGGTCTCTGATTGGGCTGCTGGTCCTGCTCTCTCTGTCGTACCTGCCCCGCCCGCCCCTACACCAGACGCCCCCGCACCACATGCCCCTGGCCCACCTGCAACACCTGCCCCTGCCCCTGCACCTGCCCCTGCACCTTTCCCTGCACCTGCCCCACCAGCTGCCCCACCAGCTGCCCCACCAGCTGCCCCACCAGCTGCCCCACCAGCTGCCCCACCACCTGCCCCACCACCTGCCCCTGCACCACATGGTTCCGAAGGCTTTCTCTGACCCTGCTCCGTGTCCATGTACAGCGAAGGGGTGGATGCAGAGAGGTGCTGAGACGAGGCGGAGGTGGAGGGAGGGTGGGCGAGGGACCAGGCAGAGAGGGAGTGGGAGAGGGAGGAAGAAAGGGAGGAGGAGAGAGAGGACGATTGAGAAGAAAAGGTCGGGGAGGAGATGAACTGAACAGGCTTAGGTGCTGCTTGTGCTGGTGCTGGTTCTGTTCCTGTGGCTGCTCCTGTGGCTGCTCCTGGTGGTGCTCCTGGTGCTGCTACTGGCGTCGTTCCAGCAGCTGCGGTGGGTGCTTCCGAGCCGGCATGCAGCATGTGAGCAGCACGGCGGGTCAAGGCCTCTAGCTGGGAGTCGTGCCATGCGAAGGCCTCAGCTGCTGCCGCGTCCACTGATGCATACGGCTCACTCGCCCTGTGGAAAGACATGAGGTGAGAGAGGGAGAAGGGAAGGAGCATGCAGCATGTGAGCAGCACGGCGGGTCAAGGCCTCCAGCTGGGAGTCGTGCCATGCGAAGGCCTGCGCTGCTGCCTCGTCCACTGATGCATACGGCTCACTCGCCCTGGCAGAACGAGAGGTACAAGGAGAGAGAGAGGTGGAGGGGTGTGTCACTTGGTCACACACATGAGAGGCATGCAGTGAGGATCGAGATGACCATTTTGGAAGCACATCAGGAACTTTTGAGGCGCCTAAAAAACATCTTGTGAGGCGCCTAAAAAACATCTTGTGAGGCGCCTAAAAAAAGAAATAAAGAATCTTAGGCACCTCAAAAGGCATGCAATGAGGATCGAGATGACCATTTTGGAAGGATATGATAAAAGGTGGGTCAGGGGCAATAGAAATGGCAGGGAGACAAGGAATGAGAGAGTGAGGAAGGGGGGCAATGAGAAAGAAATGAGAACAAGAGGACGGAAATGATGGGAGAGGGAGAAGACATCAACACGTGAAAAGCACGTGTGAGCGTGTATACTCACGCAAAATCGCGTTTCTCCATCCCCGTTATAAGCGTCTTCAGTGCAGCGTCCCGCGCAGCCCTCTCCCGTGCTGCCTGCTCTACTATCCCTTCCACCCGCTGCCGCTCCTCCTGTAGCTGCTGCGCCTTGGCCGCTAGAGCACGCTGGGATGGGGAAGAGGAAAAGAGTGAAAGAGGGAAAGAGGGAGAAGAGGAAAGAGGCGGGCAAGACGGGGAAGGAGGGGGAAGAGGATGGAAAAGCTGCTACACCATCCTCTCTACCTGCTGCCATTCCTACTGCAGCTGCTGCACCTTGGTTGCCAGAGCACGCTGGGATGGGGAGAGAGACGAGCAGGGGAGAGACGGGAGGAGTTCTGCGGCGCCTCAAAACTTGCTGAGCCTTGGCCGCCAGGGCACGCGGGAATGGGGAGAGAGGGGAGCAGTGGAAGGCACGTGGGGAGATTGAGTACGGAGAGGATGAAGGATTGCATATGAACAAGCTATTTGAGGCGCCTATAAAACACGGACAAGCAGGGAGCAAAGGAGAGCAGCGCAAGGGATGGAGATAGCATGGATGGATGGAGGGAGTGAGGAGGAGGGAACGCACCTGGAACCTTCCACAGACGAACTCCATGCTGGTGATATACGACCCTAGCTCCCTCACTTGCTCCTTGCCTATCACACACACTTCACTTCCTTGCCTCCTCTCCTCCTCCTCCCTAGCTCTGCTCTCCTCCTCTCTCGCCTTCCTCTCCTCCAATCTGGCCCGCTGCTCCATCACTCTCGCTCGCCTCTCTCGCTGCACCACTCCCTTCCACTGAGCACCCAGCGCCTTCACTCTCCCTATCCACTCCACCGTCCTCCTCCCCCACTCCTCCTCTCTCGCTTGCCATTCCCTCTCTCGCTCCCTCCACTCCTTCTCTGCCCGTTCTCTTGCTGCCACCTCTCCTCTATCCTCCTCGTCACCTCCTTGCTTCGCCACCACTTCATCTTCTCTCTCCTCGCCCTCCTTCCCCTCCTCTTTCCCCCGATTCGTCCCCACCTCCTCCCCTACGGTTTCCTCCGATTTCTCTTCCTCCATCCTCCCCTCCTTCCACTTCTCCTCAGCCTCTTTCAACTTTCTCTCTCTTTCCTCCAAATCATCCATTAACCTCTTCCTCTCCATTTCCAGTTGATTTCTCACTTCCTCCTTCTCTCGCTCCACCTCCTCCCTGACTCTCTCCCTCTCCTCCCTCACTCTCTCCCTCTCCTCCCTCACTCTCTCCCTCTGCTCCCTCACTTCCTCCCTCTCCCTGTCCACATCTGCCAGAGCTCTCTCCCTCTCTTGTTCCACCTCTTTCCTCACTCTCTCACCCTCTTTCTCCCCCTCTTCCCTCACTCTCTCCCTCTCCCTATCAACTTCCTCAGCCAACCTTCTCCTCTCCTCCACCCACTCCGCCTCCCTCCTCTCTCTCTCCCTTTCCCTCTCCCTCTCCCCTTCCTCCACTCTTCCCTTCCACATCTCCTCAATCTGACTCACCAGCACTTCCATCCCACACCTCTTCTCCTCCCACTCTCTCCTCATCTCCCTCTCCTTCTCCTCCCACTCCCTCCTCACTCTCTCAACCTCCCCTTCCACCTCCCTACTCTCCCTCTCCATCTCCCTCACTCTCTCCTCAATCTCCCGCAACCTCCCCTCAGCCACAACCCTCTGTTCAGTCTCCACCTGTCTGGATACCACCTCCCTCCGGAGCTGCTCCCGAACCTGCTCCAGCTGCTCCCTAACCAGTTCCACCTCCTCCCGAGCCTTTTGCCAAGCCTCCGACACCTGTTTCCAAGCCTGCTGCCTCACTCTCTCAACCTCCTCGTTACCCTCCTCCCTAACCCTCTCAATCTCCTCCCTACCCTCCTCCCTAGCCCTCTCCACTTCCTCCCTACCCTCCTCTCTAACCCTCTCCACCGCTTCCAACCCCTCTCCTGCAACCCTCTCTATCTCCTCTTTTAAGCTAACCACTGTTCCTTCCAGCACTATTCGTGCCATCCTGCCCTCCTCCTCTGTCCTCGCTACAAGCATCTTCGCTTCTTCCACAAGCCCTGTCAACTCATTCACCTCTTTGCCCCTCACTTCCAACTCCTCCTCTTTCCTCGCTAAAAGCATCTTCGTTTCTCCCACAATCCCCATCAGTCTCTCAACCTCTTTGCTCCTCTTCTCTACCTCCTTGCCCCTCATTTTTAACTCCTCCTCTTTCCTCAATACAATCATCTTCGTTTCTTCCACAACACCCATCAGTTCCTCGACCTTTTTGCCCTTCTCTTGTACCTCTTTGCACCTCACTTCCAGCTCCTCCTCTTTTACTCTTAGCTCCTCCCTCTGCCTCTTCACCTCCCTCTCCTTCTCCCTCACCTCCTTCTCAGCCTTCCCAAGCCTCTCACTCACTCCCTCAATCTCCACCTCCAACTCCCTCACTCGATCCCCCACTCCCTCCCTCATTCTCTCTACCTCCTCCTCCAGCGCTACAACCTCCTCTCGTGCAGCTTCCGTTTCTGCAACAGCCGCCTTCCTCGCAGCTTCACTCTCTGCTACAGCCACCATCCTTGCAGCTTCAGCTGCTACAGCTGCCTTCCGTGCAGCTTCAGCTTCTGCTACAGCCTCCTGGAGCCTTTTGTTGACCACGTCAGCATCAGCTCTTGCGGCGTCAGCCTCCGCCCTCGCAGCGTCAGCATCAGCCCTTGCCATGTCAACATCAGCCCTCGCTGCGTCAGCATTAGACTGGACAAGCGCTGTAATCTCCTCCTCCATCTGTCTCCTCACTGCTTCGCCTTGCCCCTCCTCTCTCCCCACCTCCTCTTTAACCACTTGCACCCTTACCCCTTGTCCTGCTCCTTCCTTTGCTAGACTCTCTTTCAGTCTAACCAGCACCCCTCTCCACCCATCCCTCTCCCTCCTCACCCCTTCCAACTCCTCCTCTCGCTCCCTCACTCTCTCCTCCAGACCACCCACCTCCCTCATCAACCTCATCCTCTCCCCCTCACTCTCCCCCCACTCCCTCTCCACCTCCTCCATTCTCTTTCTCACTCGCTCCACCTCCTCCTCTCCCTCCCTCAGACTCCTCTCCTCCTCTCTCAACCGCTTGACTAACATCTCCATATCCCTCTCTACATTACCCCTTTCCCTCTCAGCCTCCTCTCTCCTCTCCTCAGCCTTTTCCATCTGTCTCTGTAGCACACTCACTTCCCCTTCCATCTCCTCCACTCTCCCCCCCATCTCCCTCACTCCCCTCAACCCCTCCTCCAGCTCCTCCCTCACACTCTCCCTCTCTCTCTCCACCTCCTCCCTCCTCCCCCTCTCCTCCTCCACCCTCCTCTCTGCAGCCCCAACCCTCTCAGATAACACCTCCCCTTCAGTAGTAAGAACCTGCACTCTCTCTCGCAGCTTCCTTGCTTCTTCCTTCAATTCCTTGCACTCTCTCACAAGCCCTTCCCTCTCTGTCTTCAATGCAGAAAGCTCCTGCACTCTTTCACTCAGCTCCTCACTCGCTTTCACGTTTTTCACACGCTCACTCTCACACTCCTTGCTCAACCTCATCCTCTCCCTCTCTCCCTCTTTTCTCGTCTTCACACTCTCCCTTTCAATCTCCCTCACTCTCTCTTTCAAACCCGCCACCTCCTTTTGTAGACTCTCCTTCGCTTTAACCACACGTGCCAGCTCAGCATCCAAGCCACGCCTCGGCTTGCGCTCCTTTTCCAGCTCAGCATAGAGCCATTCCACCTCACCAGCCAGTCGTTCCACCTCAGCAACTAGCCCCTCCATCTCCCTCACTTTCCCCTCCATTTCACACTGCACCACTCCCACTCTCTCCTCCCATTCCGCCCTCTCTCTCTGCAGCACCGCTATCTGCTGCTCCTTCTCTTGCACACACGCCTGCAGCGCTACCACCTGTTGCTCCTTCTCCTCTCCATCCCTCACCTTAACCTCCAACACTTCAACCGCTCTCAGCATCTCTTCCTTATCTCTCTGCAGCCCCGCTATCTGCTGCTCCTTCTCTTGCACACACGCCTGCAGCGCTGCGACCACCTGTTGCTCCTTCTCCTCCCTATCTCTCATCCTCACCTCCAGCTCTTCAACCACTCTCAACACCTCTGTTTTCTCCTTCTGCAGACGTGCAACTTCCTCAACCCTCGCAGCTATCTCCCTCTCACTCCTCTCCACCGCCTCTTTCTCACGCGCAACATCCATCTCTCTCTCCCTCACCCTCACCTCCAGCTCTTCAACCGCTCTCAACACCTCTGTTTTCTCCTTCTGCAGACGTGCAACTTCCTCAACCCTCGCAGCTATCTCCCTCTCACTCCTCTCCACCGCCTCTTTCTCACGCGCAACATCCATCTCTCTCTCCCTCACCCTCACCTCCAGCTCTTCAACCGCTCTCAACACCTCTGTTTTCTCCTTCTGCAGACGTGCAACTTCCTCAACCCTCGCAGCTATCTCCCTCTCACTCCTCTCCACTGCCTCTTTCTCACGCGCAACATCCATCTCTCTCTCCCTCACCCTCGCCTCCAGCTCTTCAACCACTCTCAACACCTCTGTTTTCTCCTTCTGCAGCAGGGCAACTTCCTCGGCCCTCGCAGCAATCTCCCTCTCACTCCTCTCCACCGCTTCTTTCCCACTCGCTGCCATCCTCCCTCTAGCCTCTTCCCACTCTTCCCTCTCTCTCTGCACCATCAGTATTTGCTGTTCCTTCTCTTGCACAAGAGCCAATACCTGCTGCTCCTTCTCTTTCACTCCTGCTTGCAACACGGATATCTGCTGTTCCCTCTCCTCAACTCCTGCTTGTAACGCAAATAGTTGCTTATCCCTTTCTTCAACTACTGCTTGTAACGCGGACATCTGCCTTTCCCTCTCCTCTACTCCTGCTTGTAACAAGGATATCTGCTTCTCCCTCTCTTCTACTCCTGCTTGTAACGCAGCAGCTTGCATCACACTCTCTTCCACTTGGCTCTCCAGCACTTTCACCTGCTGCTCTTTCTCTCCTACACCTGCTTGTAACGAGGATACCTGCTCCTCCTTCTCATCCACACTCGCCTGTAGTGCCCCCATTTGCCGCACCTTCTCTTCCAAATCATCCTGTAACGAGGATACCTGCTTCTCCCTTTCCTGAACACTTTTTTGAAGAGTCCCAACGTCCTTCGCCCTCTCTTCCAACTCAGCTTGTAACGAGGATACCTGCTCCTCCTTCTCACCCACACTCGCCTGCAACACCCCCATTTGCCTCAACTGCTCTTCCTTATCAGCTTGTAACAAAGATATCTGGCCTTCCTTCTCTTGCACACTTGCCTGTAGCGCCCCCATTTGCATCACGCTTTCTTCCAAGTCAGCCTGTAACGAGGATACCTGCTCCTCCTTCTCCTGCAGACTTGCCTGCAGCACTCCCATCTGCTTAACCCTCTCTTCTAATTGAGCTTGTAACGAGGATACCTGCTCCTCCTTCTCCTGCACACTCGCCTGCAGCACCCCCATTTGCTTCACCCTCTCCTCCATCTCTGCCTGTAACGAGGATATCACCACCTCTTTCTCCTCCACACTCACCTGCAACCCACTCACTTGCCTCACCCTCTCCTCCAACTGACCCTGTAACGAGGATACCTGCTCCTCTTCCTCCTTCACACTCGCCCGCAGCACCCCCAATTGCTTCAAACTCTCGTCTATCTCGGCTTGTAACGAGGATATTTGTCCTTCCTTCTCCTGCACACTCGCCTGCAGCCCACTCACCTGCCGCACCTTCTCTTCCAACTCAGCTTGTAACGAGGATACCTGCTCCTCCTTCTCCTGCACACTTGCCTGTAACACTCCCATTTGCCTCACCCCATCTTCCAGCTCAGCTTGTAGCGAGGATACCTGCCCCTCCCTCTCCTCCACCCTCGCCTGCAGCCCACTCACTTCCCTCACCCTTTCTTCCAACTCAGCTTGTAACGAGGATAATTGTCCTTCCTTCTCCTGCACACTCGCCCTCAGCCCACTCACCTCCCTTACCTTTTCTTCCACCTCTGCTTGTAACGAGGATGCCTGCCCCTCCCTCTCCTCCACTCTCGCCTGCAGCCCACTCACTTCCCTCGCCCTCTCTTCCAACTCAGCTTGCAACGAGGATATTTGTCCTTCCTTCTCATCCACTCTCGCCTGCAGCCCACTAGCTCGCCTCACCCTCTCTTCCACCTCGCCCTGCAGTGCATACACCTGCCGGCCCTTCCCTTCCACTGCCGATTCCAGCACCAGAATCTTTGCATCACGCACCAACACCATCGCCTCTTTCTCCCGCACAGTACCCTCCTTTTCCGCCAAACGTGCACGTCCCACCTGCATCTCCTCCCTCTCCTTTCGGAGATCATCAAGAGCCTCCTTCAGCTGCTGCCTTCCTTCCTCCAGTTGCCGCCTCCCCTCATCCACCTGTGCTTCCAGCGCTGTTACCTGCTCCCTCTCCTTTCGAACCTCCGCTCGAGCCTCCTCCAACTGCTGCCTCTTCTCCACCAATTGCCGCCTCCCCTCCTCCACCTGTGCCTGTAGCGCTGCCACCTGCTCCATCGCCTTTCGACCCTCCTCAACACTCTCCTCCAACTGCCTCCTCCCCTCCCCCATCTGTGCTTCCAGCACTGCCACCTGCTCCCTCGCCTCTCTCAACGTCTCACCAGCCTTTTCTTGCATCACTGCGCTTTCCTCTCTCAACACTTCCATCTCTCCCTTCAACACTTTAATCTCTTGCTGCTTTCCGCTCATCTGTGCTTCCAGCGCTGTCACCTTCTCCCTCGCCTCTCTCAACACCTCGCCAGCCTTACCTCGCATCACTGCACTTTCCTCTCTCAACACCTCCATATCTCCCTTCAACACTTTGATCTCCTGCTGCTTGCTGCTCACTGCCTCAGTCAAGAGCAGAACTTTCTTCTCTTTGTCCTCCAGACTCTTTTCCATTGCCCTCAACTCGCCCTCCTTCAATTCCAACTCTGCCTGCACGCCTTTACTCTCATCCTCAGCTGTCCTCAACTCGCCCTCCCTCTCCCCCAATGCTGCCTGCAGGCCATTCCTCTCCTCCTTTACAGCCCTCAACTCTCCCTCCTTCCAATCTAATTCTGCCTGCATGCCCTTCCTCTCATCCTCCATTGCCCTCAACTCGCCCTCCTTTCGTTCTAGTTCTGCCTGCACGCCCTTTCTTTCCTCCTCTACTGCCCTCAACTTGCCCTCCTTTCGTTCTAATTCTGTCTGCAATCCTTTCCTCTCCTCCTCAACAGCCCTCAACTCCCTCTCCTTCCACTCCAATTCTGCCTGCACGCCTTTCTTCTCATCCTCCACGGCCTTCAACTCGCCCTCCTTCTGTTGCAATGCTGCTTGCACGCCTTTCCTCTCCTCCTCAACAGCCCTCAACTCTCCCTCCTTCCATTCCAATTCGGCCTGCACGCCTTTCCTCTCATCCTCAACTGCCCTCAACTCATCCTCCCTCTCCCCCAGTGCCGTTCGCAGCTCCCCTATCAACCGTGCACTCTCCCCGTTAGACTCCTCCAAATTCCTTTTCAACCCCTCTACCTCCCCCGTCAACCGCTTCACAGCCGCATCCTTCTCCTCCATTCCTCGCACCAACTTCGCCACCTCGCCTTCCTTCCCCTTCGCTTCGCCCCTCAACTCCACCATCACCCCTTCCAACTCCTCCAACTTCCCCTTCAGCTCCTCCAGATTCTCCTCCTTTACTTTCAACTCCCTGATCAGACTCGCCACCTCACTTTCTTTCTCCTTCACTTCACTCTGCAATCCCTTCAGAATCTCCTTCTTCTCCGTTAACTCTCCCTTCAGACCCACCACCACCCCTTCCAGCTCCTTCAAAACCTCTTCCTTCTCCTTTAACTCCCTCCTCACACCCACCACCACCCCTTCCAACTCCTTCAAAGCCTCTTCCTTCTCCTTCAACTCTCCCCTCACACCCACCAACACCGCTTCCAGCTCCTTCAAAGCCTCTTCTTTCTCCGTCAACTCTCCCCTCACACCCACCAACACCGCTTCCAGCTCCTTCAAAGCCTCTTCCTTCTCCGTCAACTCGCCCCTCAACCCCACCACCGCCCCTTCTTTCTCCTCCACCTCCCTCTTCCACCCCACCAACACCTCCTCCCCTATCTCCCTTTCTTTCTCCACCACCCACACTCTCTCCCTCGCCTCCTCCCTCTCTCGCTTCACCCTCTCAACCTCCTCCCTCCCTCGCTCCACCTCCTCCCTTCCCTCCTCCACCTGCTTCTCCAGCTCAACCACTCTCGCCTGTAAAACATCTCCCTTCTCCTTCAGTTCTGCTAACGCCGCCTGTGAAGCAACCTCCTTCGTTTCCATCTCAACCACTTTCGCCTCCAAAATATCCCTTTTCTCCTTCAGTTCTGCTAACGCCGCCTGTGAAGCAACCTCCTGCCTTTCCAACTCGACCGCTCTCGCCTGTAAGACACCCCCCTGCTTCTCCACCTCTATTAATCTCGCCTGCAGAACAGTCTCCCTGTTCTCCAGTTCAGCAACTCTCGCCTGCAAAGCACCCTCCTTCTCCTCCACCTCCCTCTCCAACTCCACCTCTACTAATCTCGCCTGCAGAACAGTCTCCCTGTTCTCCAGTTCAGCGATTCTCGCCCGTGAAACGACCTCCTCCTTCGCCAACTCAACCACCCTCTCTTTCCTCGCCTCCAGCTCAAATTTCGTATTTCCCAGCTGGTAGACCACCTCCTTCCTCTCCTCTTGCACAGACTGCACCCTTTCCTCCAGCTCAGAAACTCTCTTTTCCAACTGACATACCGCATCCTTCCTCTCCTGCAGCTCGCAAACCCTCTTTTCCAGCTCACACACTACCTGCTTCCGCTCCTCCTGCACAGACTGTACCCTTACCTCCATCTCAGAAACCCTCTTCTCCAGCTCGCACACTCTCTCTTTCCTCGCCTCCAGTTCAAATTTCGTATTTCCCAGCTGGTAAACCACCTCCTTCCTCTCCTCTTGCAGGGAATTCGCCCTCTCCTCCAGCTCAAATACTTCCTTCTCCAACTGACACACCCTCTCGTTCTTCTCCTGCACCTCGCGGACCCTCTCCTCCAGCTGCCCCACCACCTCCTTCCTCCCCTCTTGCAGGCACCGCACCGTCTCTTCCAGCTCACAGACTCTCTTCTCCAGCTCACAAGCACTCGTCTCCAGCTCGCACACTCTCTCTTTCTTCGCCTCCAATTCAAATATTTTATTTCCCAGCTGCCCCACCACCTCCTTCCTCTCCTCTTGCACAAACTGCACCTTCTCTTCCAGCTCAAAAACTTTCTTCTCCAGCTCACACACTCTCTCTTTCCTCTCCTCCACTTCACACACGGTCTTCTTCAGCTGCGCTACCGTTTCCGCCCTCTCCCCTTCCACCTGCCGTACCCTGTCTTCAAGCATCTGCAACCGCTCATTCAGTCCCCTCACTGTCTTCTCCAGCTGTCCCACCATTTCCTTCTTCTCCTCCAGCTCGCGTGTCCTCTCCTCCAACTGACCTACCGTCTCTTCCCTCTCCCCTTCCACCTGCACCACCTTGTCTTGCAGCGACTGCACCCTCTCCTCCAATTCATTCACTGTCTTCTCCAGCTGCCCCACCGTTTCTCTCTTTTCCTCCAGCTCGCGTGTCCTCTCCTCCAACTGACCTGACGTCTCTTCCCTCTCCCTTTCCACCTGCACGACTCTGTCTTGAAGCAACTGCGCCCTCTCCTCCAGCATCGACCGCTTCTCCTTCTCCCCCCTCACCTCTGCCTGGCTTGCTTGCAGCCTTGCCTCCCTCTCCCTCTTCACACTTTCCAGCTCTTCTTTCAGTCGCTCTAACTCCTCTTTCACTTCCTCCTTCTCCCTCCGCATCACCTCAATCTGCCTCTCCAATTCCTCCTTCTCGCCCTTCACACCTTCCAATGCTCCTTTCAACCGTTCCAGTTCCCCATTCAACTCCTCCTTCTCCCTCCGCAATCCATCAATCTGCCTTTCCAATTCCTCTTTCTCCCTCTGCCATTCCTCCCTCTCTCCCTTCAATCCTTCCATTTCCCTCTCTATCTCCTCCCTCTCCCTCTCCTTCCCCTCCACCTCCCTCACCCTCTCCCTCATCAACCCCTCAAGCTCCCCAATCCTCCTCTCCCTCACACCCAATTCCTCCTCCATCTCTCTCTCCCTCTTCTCTCTCCTCCCAATCTCCTCCTCCAATTCCCTCACCCTCCCTTCCCTCTTCCTCCCCTTCCTCTCGACCTCCTCCCTCTCCCCCTCCTTCGCCTCCACCTCCCCTCTCAACGCACTCACCTGCACCGACAACTCCTCCATCTCCCCTTCCACCTCCCTCACTCTCTCCTCAAGCCTCCTCACCTCCTCCTCTCTCTCCCTCACTCGCTCCTCCCCGTCCCTCACTTGCTCTTCCAGCTGACCCATCCTCTCCGATTCAGCCGCCTTGGCTGCTAGCTCCGCTCGTTTCGCAGCTATTCCAGCCTGCAGCACTGCAACCATATCCCCAAGCTCTCTCACTTCCTCCTCTAAACCCTTCACCTTTTCCTCTTTCTCTCCTCGCTGCTTCTCTAGCTCACAAGCCTTCTCTCTGAGCTCCATAACTACTGCTTCCAGCCTTTGAATCGCCTCTTCCTTCGCTTTCATCTCTGCCTCTCGTTCCGCCTCTCTTTCAGCCGCCTCTGCAGCTTGCCTCCTCTCCTCTTCCTCCCTCTCCTTCCTCTCTTCCTCCCTCTCCCTCTCCTTCACCACATTCTCCTCTCTCCTCTCCGCTTCCATCCTCCTCCGTTCCTTCTCAAACTCAACCCTACCTTCCTCAATCCTCCCCTCCAGCTCTCTAACCCTCGCTTCCAACTCACCAGCACGTACCTCCTTGTAGCGAATCTCTGCTTCTATCGAGGATATCCTCGCCTCTCGCTCCGCCAAAGCAGCCTCCAGCGTTCCCACCTTCCCAGTCTCCTCAGTCAACGCAGTCAACAATGCCACCTCACGTTCCTTCAGCCTCACCACCTCCTCCTCCGCATCCCCTCTCCTCCTCCTCTCCTCCTCCACCCCCTTCTCTACCTCCTCCTTCTCTCTCTTCCACTCCTCCCCCGCTCTCACCCTCCCCTCCTCCGCCTCCCTCCTCTCCTCCTCAACTTTCTGAAGACTCTCCCTCACTCCCACCAACTCTGCTTCCAACTCCCTCACTCTCTCCCTCACTCCCTCTCTCTCCTCCTCCGCCTTCCTCCTCTCTTCCTCCTCGCCACCAAGCCTCTCCTTCAGCTCTCTCACTTCCACCTCCACATCCCTCCTCCTCCCCTCCTCCTCCTCCACTCTCTCTTTCATCTCCCTCTCCGCCCGCTCCCTCTCCTCCTCTCTCCCCACCCTCTCCCTCTTCCTCTCCTCCACCCACTCTCTCCTCTCCCTCTCCATCTGCTCAACCGCACCCTTCCGAGCCGCTTTCAGCCCCTCAATCTGCTCTTCCAAATCCGCCAGCTGCTTTTCCTGAGTCGCCTCAGCACCACTCCGCGCCTCTTTCAACCCCTCTATCTGTTCTTCCAATGCCGCCAGCTGCTGTTCCAGGAGGGCGCGCTGCTGCCTCTCCGCGTGCAGCCACTCTCTCACCTGCTCCGCCTCTCGTTGCAACTCTTCCTCTCGCCTCCTCATGTCCTCCTGGACCAGCAGCAGATTGTTCATACCACTAGTGTCATTCCCCCCACTCCCCTCTCCCTCCCTAGCTTCCTCTCCTTCCCTATTAGCGGATCCCTCCTCTCCCTCCTCTCTCCTCTCACCCTCCTTCTCCTTCTCCTTCTCCTTCTCCCCCTCCTCCTCATCCTTCCCATTCTGCAGCTTCCGCACCTCCCTCACAGCCTCCTCCACCTCCCTCCTCCCCTTCTCAATCTCCTTTCTCTCCTCCACCACCTCTTTCCTCGCCTCCTCTAACACACACACCACCGCCTCATTCCCACCCCTAATCTCCTCAAGTTCCTGCACCAACACACTAATCTCTCCCCTCAACGCCCTCCCCTTCTCCCTCACCCTCTCCTCCCTCCTCTCCAGCAACCCCCGCGCCGTCTGCAGCTCCAATCTCAGCCGTCGGATCGTCCCCTTCGCGTCCGCCCTCATCTTCATCGCTCGCCCATGCACGCGCCTCAGAAGCTCTACTTTCCTCGAAACTTCCACCCTCAGCCTCTCCAGTTCCCCGTCTTTCTCCTTCACCACTCCCCTCAACTCCTCCACATCTCTCTCCACCGAGCAAATCTCCCTCAAAAGCTGATCCTCCCACTGGTTTTCCGCCTTAACCTTTAAAGCCAGCTCCGAAACTCCCACCTGCCGTTGAAACTCCCTCAGGGCGCGCTCCGCCTTTTCCCGCCGCCCCTCTGCTTCCTCTCGTTTCCTGGAAGCTTCCGCTCGTCGCGCTCGCTCACGTGCCAGCATGCAGGACTGGTGGAGGAGGAGATCCTCCATGTAGCCTACCACGTCAGCAGTCGCCACGTCAGCAGTCGCCACTTCAGACGCGGCCACGTCAGCAGCGGCATGAGAAGCAGCAGTAGCCGCAGCAGAGCCTGCATCACCAGCAGCAGCACTCGCAGCCCTTGCCTC
This sequence comes from Closterium sp. Naga37s-1, assembly GCA_947471745.1. NCBI lineage: Eukaryota > Viridiplantae > Streptophyta > Zygnematophyceae > Desmidiales > Closteriaceae > Closterium > Closterium sp. Naga37s-1. Next base: position 3,874,579 of record CANJKZ010000804.1, read on the forward strand.
CCCTTCCAATCCTCCACATTCCACACCGCCGCTTCCTCCTCCTCTTCCTCCCACGCTCTCCCCCTTCCGAGCCTCCATCCATTGCCAGAGCTTAGCCTCGGCAAGGCGCATGCCGGACCTAAGGTCCTCCACCTCATCCTCCACCTCCCTCCTCCGCCGCACCTCCTCCCCCACACTCCTCTCCATCTCCTCCTTCTCTCCTTCCAGCCGCCTCCTCTCCCCATCTAACTCCAAGATACGCGTCTCAAAAGCCTTCCTTTCTTCGCCTCTCACCCTCACGAGCTCTCCTTCGCTTGCAGCAACCCTTTGCTTAGCTACTGTCGGACTGCCATGGGTTCCCTCTCCCATGCCATGCCCCCTATTCTTGCCATCCTCGTTTTCCTCCTCGCACTCCGCGCTGCACTTTTCGGCCGTTGCTACAGCCGAGCCCTCACCAGGAGAGGCTGCAACCGGGGGTGTGAGCAAGTCCATGTTCACGACGACATGGCAGGCCTCTGATACCGTCTCAGACACACTCGCAGACGCTGCTGCTACAGCCGACGGTTTCTCAAGTGCTGCAACAACTGGAGACTCTGCAGGTGCAGCTACAACCGAGGGCTCCTTTGGTGCTGCTACAACCGAGCGATCCTCACAAGGGGAGTCCATCGGACGGTTCGGGTTAACAAGAAGGCAACCCTAGACAGCCCAAATACTGGCTGTCTGTCACTCCGCCCGTTTCACCCCACAGGAGGCCTCAGGAGCAGCGAGACGGGATATAGCACGAGTGAATGGACTCCCGATAAAGAGTCGGCGCCACGAGGAGAGGTGAGGGAAGACCCGAAGGGCGGGCAGACTGCAGCGGTGGCAGGACGCGGGAGTGGCGACACGGAATGGAAACCCGGTGGAGAGTCGCTTGTAGGCCCTGATTCGCCCGGCCTTGGTCTGTCGTTTGTGACTTAGTGGGAGGTCGAACTTAAGCGGACGGCTTGCAACTTAGGCGGACGGTCTGTAGCTTAGGCGGACGGTCTGTAACTTAGGCGGACGGTCTGTAACTTATTTCTGAGGCTCCTCAAGGATAGGCTGGGCTATCCAGCACACTAGGAGGGCTCGTAGGCTCTGATTCGCCTCCACGGTTTCTGAAGCGCCTCAAGAGAAGATGATTAAGTCTAAGCCAGCTGCTAGCACAGTGCAAGCGGGGGCTAGCAGTAAATAAGTCCTGATGGGCTTCGGCGCGAGCGTTGTTTCAAACGCCTCGAAGAAAATCGTCAGGGCGGAGCCAGCTGCCGGCGAACTGCGGCTAAGGGCCGGTAATGAGCCCTGATTCGCTCGCTTGGGCGAGCGAGAAATAGAAGCCGTGATTCGCTTACGCGAACGAGGACAGGCCTTTCTTTATGTATAACTTAGACGGGATTGACAATGGTTTGGACAGGCTTCGGACGACAGCTATTGAGGGATTTGTCCCAGGATTCAGTGCACGAAAGCGGGGCGGTTGTGGAGAGAAGGCGTCGGCAGGATTGGCGCTTCTAGATGACTTCTGAGTCGACTCAATCGTCAATGACGGCGGCTGCAGTGGGGCAGCGGCGGCAATGGCCGCGTTTCCGCGCTCAAGCTCCGCCTGCTCCGCCACCGCTGCCTGGTAGAGGGGGAAACGGGGGAAACACAGAAAAGGAGGATCTTGAAACCCACGGCTATCCCAGTGAGGAGTTTCCGCCTCAAGCTCCGCCCGTTCCGCCACCCCTACCTGGTAGAGGGGGAACAAGGGGAGAGACAGGAAGGAATAACTTATTCCTTAAAATTACGTTGAACGTAAAGTCAACTGCCGTGTCTATTCTTTCACCCATGAACAATAGCGGCGGGATAATAAGAGCGAGATAGCGGCGGCGAGAGGAGGGGAGAGAAGAGGACGGAGTGACGAGAGAAATTAGCTGATGGGGCAATGGGGGAGATGATGCGAACCGTGGCGAATGATGTGTCTCGAGTCGACTCAAAAGGTGTGTTTTGAGTCGACACAAACAACCCCGGAGTGACGAGAGGAAGGGAGAGGATGGGGCCATGGGGGAGATGTCTGACGACAACACCGTGGCGAACGATGGCGAGAAGAGGTAAGTGAGGGGAGGAATTAGTAGAGGAGCGAGTGACGAGAGGAATGAGGCGATGGGGCACTGGGGGAGACGATCTGAAGACAACACTCTGGCGAACGATGGCGGGAAGTTATAAGCGAGGGAAAAATGGGAGAAGCGCAAGAGAAGAGCGAGAAAGAAAGGCGAAGCGAGAAAGATCGGGCAATGCCGATGAAAGCTGGGATGCCCGGCGGGTGCACCTTCTATTCATGAAATATCGACGGCGGTTAACCTGGCATCTTGACCGTCAACGACATGTTCGCTGCCCTGGATCGACGGCGACCAAGGCGCTTGACCAGAAGCCGGTATTTCTCACCCAATGGCTGACGGACACGAGCTACGTGGCACATAGGCATTGGGGAACGGAGGACTCGCTGTCGTGGGTTGGTGGTTTCCTTCTGGAATCTGAATCTAGAAAATTGCTCGGCTTTTGGCGGGATTACACGCGAGATAAGAGACGGGGAGACAAGGGAAACGAGGATTTATGTACGTGCGGATCAAGCTAATCTCTTTAAGAACGTCTGTTCCTGCGGCAATCTGCTGTGGCGGGAGGTACGCTACGGAGCCATGGCTGAAACTCCCTCCTCAGCATTGATTCCACACATTTGGCACCAAAATGGTGCTGCTGGCTGGGTCATCCCCAGCATTATTTGGCAACATCGAGATGAACACCAACCACATACGGTCGAAACGGGGGGGCTGCTGGGAGAAACCTGTGGTCATCGGCAAAACCGAGGTCATCGGGAGAATGGGGTGGGGATGGGGATGGGGTGGGGATGGGGAGGCGATGGCTATGGAATGGCGACGGCGATGGCGATGGAAGTTCAATCCCTCATGAGGTTTGGTACGCATGGTGCAACCCACCCACAAACCAGGGGAGGGGATGGTGACATGACATGACATAACTTACAGAACATGTACTGTATGACGAAAAGGTACAACATGGATGCATGTGATCCATGAACAATGATCCATGTCCAATGACCTTGGACCTTGGACACACGAAAATCTTCACCTCGGACCGAAGACCTCCGAAGACCAATCAGATGGGTAGAGAGACACAAGCGCAGCGACAACAGCGCGTGAGACGCAGCGGCATTGGCCCGAATCTTTTGGCCGGCGCCCCTGAAATCCGTGAGTTGCTGCCCGGCATCTCTTGACTTTTCAAGGCAGAATCTAGGACGCATGGCGTGACTCGGTACACTTTACATAAACTCCATGTTTTATTTACATCATGTCGATTCAACTGCTTGAGCTGCATACCCCATTGCAAGCAGGTGTATGCAGAACAATTGTTACACAACTGAAAGGGATTTGGCATTCATACAGAAACAGGGGACTCCCACCCACCCATCCAGGGCACAGCCTATACCAGACACAATTGCAGCCCTAGTGGCTGCATCTCATGCCTGCCATTAGTACTCATGAATAAAATGAAACCTGTACACCACCCACTGGCATCCAAACTCAAAAGAAATGCACACCAAGATGTACACTAACCAGCCTGATTGTTCACCGCTCCCAACTCCCCATCACCACGCTCCACATTGCCAGCACCACCAGCATCTGAAATCGCCTGGTGCAGAATCGTGGTTGCCGTGTCGGGTGACATCCACAGGGGCAGCGGCCCTTGCTGCTCCGATGGCCGTCTATCAGCCACACTGCCCGACCGACCCGCCCCGGCCCCATGTTTGCTGCCCTGTACGCCCCTGTATTGCCTTCCACTGGTAGCAAGGGGAGCCCTACCGCCACCAGAACCAGCACCATCACCACCAGCACCATTACCACCAGCACCACCATCAACATCCCCACCAGCCGCTTCCCCCCTGCACTCGGCTTCCACAGCTGCGGCTGCTGCAATCAGTGCATGCGTCCCTTGGGCCAGCAGAGACCCCCCCTGCTGCTGTTGCTGCTGCTGCTGCTGCCCAGGTGACAGCCCCAACCCTGGCACTTCACTCCCACACCCCCCTGCCTCTGCACCCCCAGAAGCCCCCCCTCCTCCTTGCAAGCCCTGCACTGGCATTGCCAGTTGACCAGCCTGCTGCTGCTTCTGAGCCGCCCCAAAACAGCTCGACTCCGCCACACTGGACAGCCGCCCGCCCATGGGCGGCGGCGGGCTCATCATTGCTGCATGGCTGTTGGGCGGCGGTGGTGAGGTCAGCATGGCTGCACGACCTTCCATAGGCGGTGAGCTCAGCATTGCCAGATGGCTGCTGGATGGGGGAGACAGCATGAGGGACTGTCCCAACAGAGATGGGGATAGAGGAGTGCTGCTGCTGGAAGGTTTCTGCGAGTGGTCAAATGACTGTCCGAGCAGAGATGGGGATACAGACATGCTGTTGGATGGGTTGTGAGGGAGGAGAGTGTCGTCTGAAAAGGCCGGTGGGTGGTCTGAGTCGTCGTCTGCTTGGAGCAGCGCTGACATCTCGCCCATCATTGGTTGAGAGGCTGACATCTCGCCTATGATTGGCTGTGAGACTGACACGTCGCCCATCATTGGCTGTTCACCCATCAGGCGTTTCTCCCCCTCGTCGCCCCACCAGCTCTTGCCATCTCCGCCCGCCCCTGCTTCCTCTGCCTGTGCCTCTGCTGTGCTCGCATGGTGCGCCTCATACTTGGCTTCCACTGGCGTTCCATCTGGAGACGTGGGGGGAGAGGAGGGGGGAGAGGAGGGGGGGGGGGGGAGGGGATGTGTGTGTACATATGTATGTATATATACATATATACATATATACATGTATACAAAAATACATATATACATATATACATATTACATATATACATATATACATATATACATATATATAGCAAGGATGTTAGGTTGGGTGGTTGTCAATCTGAACAAGATATGCAGAGGATGGTTTTTAGGCGCGTCAGAATTACATACAGAAACACGCTTGACAAAGCAAGCGATAAGTGGGTTCTCGCAAGACAGAGAAAGAAAACAAGGCGTTTACAAAACAAAAGGAGGCAACTTTCTAGACATGCAAAAATGAGCAGTGGGATGGGATGGGAGGAGGTGCAGTGCAGCGGTGCACTGACCACACTTCTGAAGAGAACGGTACTGCAGACGGACGCTTTCCCCCGAGTCCTGCACTCGCACGAGATACCTGCGGCAGAGGCACACAGACAGAGAGACACGCTGTCTGTCAATCAACTGACAAATTGTACAGGTAGAACAAACATGGGATGGGAGCACGCACATACTTTTAGGCATCCAAAAAGAACGAAAGACAGAGGCAGACAGACAGACAGACAGACAGACAGACAGACAGACAGACAGACAGACAGACAGACAGACAGACAGACAGACAGACAGACAGACAGACAGACACAGAGAGAGAAGCACCCACCAGCCGTTGAGGCACTGAGAAGTGATCACTGCCTCTTTGCCAAAGGACTTCTCAGGCGTTCGCTTATTCCCCTGCACGTCAAACCATGGAGAGTCATCAGCAACGCGTTCGCAGCCCACTACAGTGAAAATGATTAAAAAAAACAAACAATCGAGAAACGTGAAGGACGTGAAGGAGCTCTTACCTTTATCAGAACCTTTTCGTTGACGGAGAATGGGAACTGCACGCCTTTCAGGCGGCCACCACCTTCAGCATCAGGAGACCCGAGAAGCCCCGAGTCCTCAGGCTGCTCAAACACACACAGCACAACACAACAAGGGACAGCACCATATCAATGACGCTCCAGTCCCAAAAAAGGCTTATCATTGCTACAGAAAAGCATCGCTTCAAGCATGAGAACAAAGCGCAGGGAGAGAATGATACTGTTTTGTTGAAAGGAAGAAGATAAGAGGGGAGAGGAGAGAAGAGAGGAAGGTTGAGAGAGAGGAGAGGAGAGGAGAGGAGAGGAGAGGGAGAGGAGAGGAGAGGAGAGGAAAGGAGAGGGAGAGGAGAGGAGATGAGAGGAAAGGAGAGGGAGAGGAGAGGAGAGGAAAGGAGAGGAGAGGAGAGGAGAGGAGAGGAAAGGAGAGGAGAGGAGAGCAGGCACAACACCTTGGGGCGGCGCTTGACTGGTTGAGGCAGGGAGCCGTCTGGCAACAGCTTGCCCTCCCCTGTGTGCTCCTTGTCTCGCTTCCTCTTGTGCGCCTTTGCGCCCGGCCCAGCCCCGACCCCTGTGTGGTGCGGCAGGCCCTTTCCAAAACATGATGCCACGGACCTCACAGCTGCACGCAAGCAGGTGACATGGAGGTGAGGAGGGAGAATGGGACAATGTGAGTGGTGACATGGCCCACCCCTCCTAGCCCCTGTGTGGTGCAGCACGCCCTTGCCGAAACATGATGCCACGGACCTCACAGCTGCACGCAAGCAGGTGACACGGAGGTGAGGAGGGAGAATGGGACAATGTGAGTGGTGACATGGCCCACCCCTCCTAGCCCCTGTGTGGTGCAGTGCAGCACACCCTTGCCGAAACATGATGCCACGGACCTCACAGCTGCACGCAAGCAGGCGCCATGGCACACGGAGGTGAGGTGGGAGAATGGGAGAATGCGAGGGAATGTGAGGGAATGTGAGGGAATGTGAGGGAATGTGAGAGAATGGGAATGAGCCCAGGCAGACCGCTTACCGAGGTTGGGAATGAGCGCCATGACGTCAACAGGCGCCATGCAGTATGGACACACCATCTGCAGAGCACAAGAGAGGCAGGCAGGAGCCATGGAGCATTGTGAGGCAGGGCATGTGAGGCAGGGCATGTGAGGCAGAGCACGTGATGAGGCAAGACATGTGGAAAAGTGGCAGGTAGAGCACGAAAACTATGCAAGGTGGCTGCAGCACGGGACTGAATAGCAAGCCATAAACAGACATGACGGAAGGAACTCCTTACCGAGTCCAGCTTGGAACGTCTCAGAACTCAAATTTAAGCCTTCTCAGACTCAAATTTAAAGCCTTCTCAGAACTCAAATTTAAAGCCTTCTCAGACTCAAATTTAAAGCCTTCTCAGACTCAAATTTAAAGCCTTCTCAGAACTCAAATTTAAAGCCTTCTCAGAACTCAAACTTGAAGCCTTCTCAGAACTCAAACTTAAAGCCTTCTCAGAACTCAAATTTAAAGCCTTCTCAGAACTCAATATTGAGACGCACAAACAGGAACGAGGGAAGGCAGGAGGTGCTTACCGAGTCCATGACTCTTGCGAGTGTTGCTCCGCCGAAGGAATGCCCACACTGAGCCACCATGGCATCCTCCAGCAGCGAGCCCCTGCAGCACACACAACACAACAGCACACACACAGTAGCAGCACACAACAAAGGTACATGACATGACAGCAGCACACAAGTCAGCACTTCATTCCAACACTCTCCGTCAAAGGCGTGCCCACACTGGGCCACCATCCCATCACATCCTCCCTCCAGCAACGACCCCTTGCAGCAAACACGAGCAGAGCAGCATGCAGTTCAGTGCTTCATTCCCTCCCTATCTGCATCACTCCAACCCTCTCTACCTCCATACACCCCTCTCCCTGCAACCATCTCCTTACATCTACCTCCCTTCCTCCCTACGTGACTACGTCTACCTCAACTTCCCTACCTCTCCACCTCCCTATCTCCCTCACCACCTCCGCCTCCTACTTCCCGAACTCATTTCACTCTTCCTCCCCCGCGCACCCCCGTCTTTAACCCATTGAGCCCCTGGTCTCTCTTGCTTCATCCCTCCTTCTTTCATATTCTCTCCTGCTGCTTCCCTCGCTCGCGTCTCTGCCCCCAACGTACGAGACAGGGTCCGAGACCATGGAGGCAAGAGACGACTTTCCCAGCTTGCGAGATATGGCCTGGTGACAGGCATGCGAGGGAAAACCCCCTACTTCCCTACCTCCCTCTCTACCCCCCCCCCCCCCCCCCCCCCCAACGTACGAGACAGGGTCCGAGACCATGGAGGCAAGAGACGACTTCTCCAGCTTGCATGACACAGCCTGGTGACACACGGACGAGCAATGTTGAGAAACGAGGGGAAAAAACAAGGAGGGCTCCGATTTGATGCGTGGTACTAATTACGGATTTGATTGATTATACTCAGCATGTACACCACTGTTCGGGCAAAGAGCAACATTTGGCAACTCAAGTGGGTGCCCAGCAATGCTCGCCCACGCTCGCCCATGATCACCCACGCTCGCCCATGATCGCCCACGCTCGCCCACGCTCGCCCATGATCGCCCACGCTCGCCCATGATCGCCCACACTCGGCCATGATTCCCCCACGCTCGCCCATGATCCCCCACGATCGCCCACGCTCGCCCACGCTCGCCCATGATCGCCCACGCTCGCCCATGATCGCCCACACTCGCCCATCATCCCCCACGCTCGCCCATGATCGCCCACGCTCGCCCATGATCGCCCACGCTCGCCCATGATCGCGCGAGCACGGCGCAGCAGTCTAACTCCGCAAGGACTCACCAGGCTGGATTCTCTGTCGCTGCTTCCCAGGTCGGCGGCGGAGGCGGACGGGCCCAGCGCGTCCATGAAGGCCCCCGCGCACACACTCTCGCGCATAGCGGCGGGCACGGCGTGGCCCGCGTGCGCCAGCACGGCGCAGTCGATCACCGCGGATGGGCGCGGCATGAGGCGGAACGAGAGCGCGCACCTGCAGCAGGCGACGGCACAGCAGACAGGGTTAGAAAGGCGGGAATGAAATCAGGAGAGTGTGTGGAAGGGGGTGAGGGGGAAAGGACGGCGCAGGCAATCACGGCGACCGTCCGCGGCATAAGGCGGAACGAGAGGGCGCACCTGCAGCGGCCCGAGGTACAGCAGGCCAAGGCACCATAGCACAAGGGTTGGGAACAGACTCGAACGGGCGTCAATCCGAAGAAATGACATTCAACTAAACCATCAAGGGACCTCTCACGACGTTGCTTCCGACGACGAGGGCGGGAGCACAGTTGGATAGGAAAAACATAACGAAAAACCCCTTTGTAATTCTTATTTTCAACATAAGATACCTGGTGGTTCCCGAGGAGACGGGCGGCAGCACGCGGTAGGTGGAGGCGGGGCAGAGGCCGGCCGTGGCGCGATGGAGGCAACGGCCGGCAAGCAGCAGCAAGCTTCCCGGCGGCACGCCCTGGTCCGCCGGCGACCAGACGCCCTCGGAATTGCACACCTGCGCCAAAAAAATGGCAAATTGTTTGCTACCACATGTCCTCGAATTCCGCACGCCTGCCAGCAGCAGCGCCCGCAGCAATGCACCCTTAAACGACAGCGGCAAAAGTTGAAAATCTGACCTCTAACAGGCTGGCACATTGGCTAAACCCTGCAGGACTAATGGTGTATACGGTACCTGGAGGCCTGGAAAATCGGCTGTGACAAGCATGAGAAGCCCCTTTTCAATTTCAGTGGCATCCGGTGTCACTCTGGCGGAATCGTCTCGAGGAGATTGGATGCGCTGGCATGATGCGGCGAGCACGGAGGAGGACACCTCGCCGATCGGCAACGGACGGTCGTCGAGCAGACTCGAGAAGAAACTGCAGGGAAGTTGCGAGGAGGATAATGGCAATTAACAAAAAAAATCCGACGTTGAACACGGGCAACAACAAAATTATTCTGCTGAAAACTGGTGAACCGGGTCGGGCGAAAACACGAGATACACGCTCGACGGTGAGAAGACGAGACGACATTTTCGGAACGAACCTCCACACGACGACTGCTGAGACCCATCAGCGACAACTAGCTGAACGTCTCAAGAAACGTCTCAATGCAGGAATAGGAGGACGTACTCGCAGCGGACTTTCAGATGGCGAGCGAGAGCTGACATGGCGGACCGCGAGACCTTCCCCAAGTACTTGAACGCTTCCGCAAACCCCGGTGGGCAGGAGTCGCTGATTGCTTCGTTCAACGACCTGCCGGCTTTGTAAAAGTACAAGTCCTTGGAAGGTGCCTGGAAGTAACCTCCGCCGTCATTCCACGCAGGCTGTTCCGGGAATGACGGCGACGACGACGACGACGGATCTGCTCGTCGGCGAAAGTAAAGCCGCGCGGATTCCAACGTTCTACACAAGGACGCGGCATCGTGTCGCGCGGGTTCCAGAATCACTGCTCCGTTCTGTGCGAGCGAAAGATACAATGTCTCGGCAGCGCGGGTAAACGACGACGACGGCGGACCGTCTTCTAATAAAAGATCGTCTACGGATATCCTCGGAACGGCACGCGGCGTCGCGAATGCGGCGATCTGAACTGCTTCACCTGCCGGTGGTTCTACAGCATTAGCCTGAGCTCTAACTTGCGAATTCCGGCCGTGAGAGCTACGCTTCCTTGCACTCTTGGGCTGGCATTCCTTTATCACCATTTGCTTTGCTGGAGGTGGTAATATGGCACGAGGATGATCATGGACTGCGGAGGAGGTTGGGGGATGTTGCTCAGGGATTTAGGGATGGCGGAAGCCATGAGGGAGGATGGGGGAGGGGAGTGAGGGATGGTGCTTCAGTTCAGATGATGGATGGCCCACAGAACGGAACAGATGTTGCTGCTGTGCTGCTTGACGAAACCCTAATGCATGAAAATGATGATGGAATGGATGATGATGAATGGAAAGCATGGATGTGGAAAGAACGGGAAGAGACGGGAAAGCGGAAAACGTGACAGAAGCGGGCTGGAGCAGTGAAGCGAAGGAAATAGGCGACGCTGAAAACGAGGGGTTTCCACCAACGCAACAGTTGAAGATGCCGTTTCTCCGTTTGCGAGGAGCTGTAACCAGCGGTGATACCTTTCGCCATACTGGTTCGGGACGAAACTCGTCAGCTAAGAGCTACACGCCGCGTCTGAATGAGAGGTTCGGCAAGTCCAGAAACCTGTGGTGAAACCAAAGGGGGTTTCGCGATCGCAGTTTTGTGGTGAAGGTTGCGCTGGCGCAGCCTTTCCTGTCAAACTTGTGTGGACGACATTCATCGCACCAGCACTACAGACATTCACGATTTTCGATGAGCCATTTGATACAGTGCCGTTGTGGTTGGACCCTATAACAGGCCATCTCGTCTGTAAAAGTGCATGGATACATCTGCAAGATTGTGTTTACAGAATTGAAATCAACAGAATATGCAAATCCATGCAAAGCAGGAAATCTCCCAACGACACATAAGCAGCTGCAATCCAGGCAGCCTTAACAAAATTAACGAACAACAGAATCACCCCATAAAACAAGAAACCCAATCAGCTGGCACATGCTGACTGGAAAGTACCAAAAGACCATTCAGAAACAAGGCAATGCAGATCAGTCAATCAGGTGGTCAGTCGGTCAGTCAGTGAAGTCAGTTGATCACCAAACTAGACTACAATTAGACGAGATTAGCTGGTCAGAAGCTGGAAGTCTGCAGTTAACCACCACCACCATGACCTGAATTGTTAGCGCCATCCGAAATTGCTTGATGCAAGAGCGAAGTAGCCGTTGTTGGTGACATCCAGAGAGGAAGGGGGCCAGCTTGCTCTGGTCTTTGCCTGCTGGCCAAATCTGGAGTAGCAAAAACACCCCGCTGCCTGTTTTCCACAACTCCTGGATTTTGCTCTTCATGCGCAAGTGAAGGCTGGTTGGCACGAGGAGAAAATGACTGCTGGTTACCACCAGACACACAGTCGTCCCCAGTTGCCTCTCTTGATTCCTCTTCCATTGCTGCTGCTGCAGCAATCAAGGCTTGGGTCTGCTTGGCGAGGCTTGATCCATGTGCTCCCAAGTAAGCTTGGGACTCACGTGGTGCTGCTCGCGTATCAACAGCATTCCTCACGGCAGGATGACTGGGTGTTGACGAAAGGGGGGGCTGTTCATGAAGAGAAGAGGACGAAGCTCCACCAGGACAGGGTCGTGGGACAGACTCCTCTCCTAGCGCCAGCGAAAGCGGTCGACCAAGCTTCTCATCCTTGTCATCTTCTTGCAGCAATGCCGACATTTCTCCAACCCCAGGCTTCGACTCCCACCACCTTACTGTAGAGTCTGCTCCAGCCTTCCTCTCCATCTGGGCATCCGGACTGCTAGAGAGACGAGCGTCGCCAGTCTCTAAAGGTGTTCCATCTGTAAAAGGGTAACAACAAAACGAAACATGAATAAGGTGGCAGGAAAACAACAAAAATGAACAGCAATTCAAGAATGGCAATCATGCCATGTGGCACACATGGGACTCACCACTTTTCTGAAGAGAGCGGTACTGCAGGCGAACACTTTCCCCAGAGTCAAGCATGCGAACCAGGTACCTGCAAATCCAGGGCAAAGTCAAATCAGTAACACGCATGACACAACATTCGCATGGTGCAGGGGAAAAAACTAGAGCATACCAGCCATTCAAGCACTGAGACGTGATAATTGCCTCCCTCCCGAAAAACTTCTCAGGAGTGCGCTTGTTTCCCTGCAACAATGAACAAGTCGTTAGTAACCAGAAACACTAAACTTCAAGAAGAATCAAATGCAAACAAATGGTTACCTTGATCAGAACTTTGTCATTGACAGAAAAGGGGAACTGTACTCCTTTTGGACGGCCAAATGTGTCTCCTTCAAATGAGCTGGCAAGCATCGCATCTTCAGTCTGCTCATGAATCCAAAGAAGAAGGCGAATCAGCATTCATGACTTCAATCAAGAAATCTGAAGACGCAAAAATGTCAAGAGTCAAGACTCACACCACGCATGCATCACCTTAGGTCTGCGTTTGACAGCTTCTGACGGGTCTTTCCCTTCTCCAAACTCCTTCACCCGCTTTCTCTTTGGGACCTTCACGCCGCCTCCATGCGACAAGCCCGGGCGGAAGCAAGACGCAACTGACCGCATGGCTGCAAGATTGGAGAAAGAATGTTCGGATAAACTTCCGTTGCCTTGACAAGAATGTTCAGATTCTAAACACTGAAAGCGAGAGATGTGGATGGGTGGTCAAGAAAGCAAGCCTGCTTACCAAGGTTGGGAATCAGAGTCATGGTGTCAACCGAGGCCATGCAATAAGGACATAGCATCTGCACATGGATCGAAGAACACGTGGAACAGCTTAGAAAAAAAACGAGAATCTAGTGCATGAGGAATGGGCTGATGCCCATAAAGATGGGTGGGGAAGAAAAGAAAAAGGAAAGATATGGGTGTCGCTCGAGCTGATGGGGGGATTCTAAAGCCAATCACGAGCACTTACAGAATCAATGACTCGAGAGAGTGTCGCTCCACCAAATGAATGGCCACACGGAGCAATCATTGCATCCTCGAGAAGAGACCCTCTGGAAAACAGTTAAAACGAAATGTTTAGATTATGACCGAGAGTATAGTCATAAAACAGGAAATCCGCACGCACTTACGAGGCAGGATCGACAACCATTGACGAAAGTGAAGCCTTTTCTAACTTGCACGCAACAGCCTGAACATCATGGAAAAAACCATATGTTAGAATAGAAAGCACTAAAATCATAAACCATATGAAAGCAAAGGCAATATACAAACGCACGAGGCGCACCATGCTTGACTCCTTCGATTCGCTCGCAGGATCGTGAGCATAGGAGCTCAGCGAATCAAGAAACGGGCCAGCGTGAACGACGGCTCGCATGCTTGAGGGGACTGCGTGACCCGCGTGAATCAGCGAAGAGCAGTCAATCGGCGCTGAAGGGCGCGGCATCAGGCGGAACGACAACGAACACCTGCGAAGGCGTAACAAAAAACAATCACACAAAAATCGTCAACCAGAAGTCACGATATAAGAAATAACCTTTGGAAAGAAGAAACATAACACGAAAAAATCGTTTCCGCAAGTCACCTGGTGGCTCCCGCAGAGGCGGGCGGCAGCACGCGGTAGGTGGAGGCGGGGCAGAGCCCGGCCGTGGCGCGATGAAGGCAACGGCCGGCAAGCAGTAGCAGGCTTCCCGGCGGCACGCCCTGATCCGCCGGTGACCACACACCTTCGGAATTGCACACCTGCGCGACGAACGTCGATTGTTACACAGCCTCCGACAACGAAATAGTAACGAAAACGATAATTTTCGTAAACAAACGGGTTACCTGAAGGCCCGGGAAATCTGCTGTGACGAGCATCAGAAGGCCCTTCTCGGTTTCCGATGCCTCTGAAACGCTTCCATGCGCGTCGTCGGGTTTGAAATGGTCGGAGATAGGATCTCTCCTTTGGCACGTCGCGGCTAGAACGGACGACGATACTTCGCCGACCGGCAACGGGCAGTCGTCGAGCAACCCTGAAAAGAAGCTGTAAAAACGCCGAAGGCAAAGGAGGAAAAAACAACTAAATAAACAGTCCAACAAAATTAACGAAACAAAACCACGACGGAAGTACTACCACGTTGAACGCACAAAATACAGATAATTACTCGCCAATGACTTACTCGCCACGAAGCTTCAGGTGCCGAGCGATGGCGGACATGGCAAGCCGTGAAACGCGTCCACTGCATCGAAAGGCTTCAGGAAAACCAGGAGGACAAAAATCGTTCAGTCCCTCGTTCATCGACCTGCCAAACACACATAAACAAAATAAAAACGGAATAAAAAAAGGGCAGTGAAAACTAATATCCCCAATCAACCCGTCGCGTTACAAAACATAACTTCGGAACTAAATGGCGATTATAACGCAGCTTTATGTTCCACACCTTCCAGCCTTGTAGAAATACAGGTCCTTGGACGGAGCGGTGAAGTAACCGCCACGGTCGCTCCATTCTGACGGTTTCAGCGGCGACGACTCCGATTCGGCCCGTTTCCGAAAGTACAGACGCGTCGACTCTAACGCCCTACACAGCAGCGCTACATCGTCGCGTGCCGGCTCGATAACCGCCGCGCCGTGGCGAGCTAAGGAAAGGTATAACGTCTCGGCGGCTTTAGTGTAGGATGATGTGGGCGGGCCGTCTTCCAACACTAGGTCAGCTACGGATATCCTGGGAATGCCGCGCGGCGTCACTTGGCCGAGTTTCGGGAAGTTAGGCGGAGAAACTAATTTACGGACGGTTCTTGGTTGACTGCGTGCTTGCGTGGAACGAGCTAAGGCGCCATGCTTTTTGCTGGACTTGGTTTCTGTTAGCGGTTCGGAACTAAAGGAAACTACTTGCTTGAGGAGGGACGGGGAGGGGCTGGGCTCGTGGGGAGTGGATGATGGGGGACGCTCTAGGGGAGGGAAAACAGCCGCCATAAGGGATGGTGGGGAGGAGAAACGGGGAAGAGGGAAGGGGAGGAGGGAAGGGAAAGCGGAGAGAAGAAACTCAAGAAGACGGAAAACGTGGCATGGTAATGGCGAACTGAGCAAAGACAGGCACGATGAGGGTTTTTTACATCATCTCATGGCAGACTTGCTCACAGACTCCGTTTGCGACGTCTGTAACCAGCGCAGAAAGCCGTCGCCCTGCTGGTTCGGTCGGCTGGGCGTCAGAATATCGCTTGCCGGGCCTGGCACTCAGCTTGGGTGAAGATGCCGTGGGTTCGCCATTTTTGGCGCAAAACAGCTTGCGTGTTGAGTCATCGAGGGGAAAGAGGAAGATTTTGGCGCGAGATACGTGTGGTTGTGGTGACAGTGTGCAGAGAGCAAGACCCTTCGTGACGAATGCCACCAAACCATGGGGCCATCAAGTCGAACCGAACCGAGAGCTTGTTGTCTTTGTCAGAAGCTGGACCATGACTGCACTCTGCACTCCGAGTCTGCCATTCTGCTTCGGAAACCCCAGAGGACTCGGAAGTTTTGGCGCAAGAGGGTGGCAGGCGCTAGGGTTTCATCACAAAGCCGACATTCGACAACTAGAGATGATGGTGAGGGCGATATGGATGGGAGGAAAGGAAAGGAGTAGACACCCACACAGGACTTGCGTGCACACGGTGGTTGGTTGAGCCCCATGGCTTGGATGGGGTTGGTGCAGTTTGATGGCGAAGGGTCCTTGTGGGGATGGCGGCGTGCACGCTGACGTGAAGCTGACGGGGATACTGTAATGGCAAGTTCCGTTCCGTGATTTCAGGTGGATTCACATGCTGATTGGACATACACAGTGTGAACCAGAGTATGTTGAGAATGATTCGTTACAGATTTCAGACATCTGCATTAGCAACATACACGTGTATCTTATAATTTCAGCTCAAAATTTCGTTTCAACCCAAGGGTTGAAGGTAAAATTGCTGCATAGTAAGCATCATTTGATGCCACGCCAATAATACAAAAAGAGTCTCGTTCACGTGTGAGTGACTGATCTGTTCACCCAAAAACAAAGTTCGCCAAGAATAAATGCATCACACAATGACGACCGGTGTATCAGGGGCTAATAGTGCATGCAGTCTTCGAGTGTCGAACCACAGGTCATTGTGACTTCGGCGTGGAAAACGCAGCAGCCATAGAAACCGACACATACACAACCACGAGATGCAGCAGAGCTCCTGCAACAGCTAGGGCGACATCCACCCACACAAGAAATACAGGAATTAGGGAGGGTATTTACGACAACACATTGCCAAACAGCAAGCGTTACGAAAAAAATGTAATCTCTGGTGGTTACCTGCCATGTCAATGGCAATGCTGGCCGTGGCTACAGCAGTCCAAAGCTGCTCCAGATTATCTGCTCCCTCCGCACTGTTGCTGCTACCATTATTCCTCACAGTCATCCATTTCTCCTGTTCAAGTATTATAATGGACACGCAATCAGAGGGTGACACTTGGCAGAACTCAAAAGTCAACTGAGGGGTGTTGTTCTGTACGATTTACGAGAGAATTTGTGTGATATTGCGTTGATTGGAAAGGCAACTACTGTACATCACTGTTCAATTTCCCTGTCCAAGGATAGATGGTGGAGCAAAGCACAAAGTAGGGGGTTGTGTTTTGGGCTTCTGGGGTGTGTTGGGCTGCTGTGGTGCGTTGGGTGCATTCACACTTGCATACAAGCACACATGCACACACACACACAAGCACGCATGCGCACATGCACACATGCACGCACGCACACATGCACACATGCACGCATGCACGCACGCACACATGCACACATGCACACATGCACGCATGCACGCATGCACACATGCACGCATGCACGCACGCACATATGCACACATGCACACATGCACGCATGCACACATGCACGCATGCACACATGCACGCATGCACGCATGCACACATGCACACATGCACACATGCACACATGCACGCATGCACGCATGCACACATGCACGCATGCACACATGCACACATGCACACATGCACGCATGCACACATGCACACATGCACGCATGCACGCATGCACGCATGCACACATGCACACATGCATGCATGCACACATGCACGCATGCACACATGCACACATGCACACATGCACACTGGCACTCTCTCTGATGCACCAGAGCATGAAAGCGTGCAAAGATGTAGCCAAAAGAACAAGGCGGAGTGTACCGGTTAGACAAGGGAAGAGAGGTAGAGCGTAATGGGTAGACAAGAAAGAAGAGGCATAGCATATCGGTTAAACAGGAGGGTAGAGGAGCAGCGTACCAAGTAGACAAGGGAGTAGAGGCACAGCGTACCGGGTTGACAAGAGGGTAGAGGCATAGAATACCAGTTAAACAAGAGGGCAGAGACAGAGCGGACCGGGTAGACAAGAGGGTAGAGGCATAGAGTACCAGTTAAACAAGAGGGTAGAGACAGAGCATACCGGATAGACAAGAGGGCCAGTGAGGAGGGGCAAGAGCGCTGCAACGCAGGCCATGAGGGAGAGCGTGGCGTACAGCTTGAGCACTCGCGCGCGAGACGTGCCGGATGCTGCAAAGGGACATGGGATGGGACGTGGGAACAGTTGGGCATGGGATGCGGCATGGGTGGGGCATGGGATGCAGCATGGGTGGGGCATGGGATGCGGCATGGGATGGGGCATGGGATGGGGCATGGGATGGGGCATGGGATGGGGCATGGGATGGGGCAAGGTGGAAAAAAACGGTTGCGGTAAAAAACGATTGAAAAGAACGATCGTTTTGTACGGTCAAGTTTGGGAAAAAAACGTCGTTTTTTTGTTAGGCCCAAAAAAAAATTCAGAAAAAAAAAAAATCAACCTTACAAATCCCCAGCCACCAACACTCTCTGGCAAGTCAGTGCTGATAAGTTTTCTAGCCTGATTGCAATTAAAATAAAATATAGAAAGGTCGTTACAGCTCATCACTCTCTATCTAACACCATCGATGTCACTAAAGTCCCATGCGTTGGACCCCCCCCCCTCCTCCTCCTCCTCCTCCTCCTCCTCCTCCTCCTCCTCCTCCTCCTCATCCTCCTCCTCCTCCTCCTCCTCCTCCTCCTCCTCCTCCTCCTCCTCCTCCTCCTCCTCCTCCTCCTCCTCCTCCTCATCCTCCTCCTCCTCCTCCTCCTCCTCCTCCTCCTCCTCCTCCTCCTTGACACTCGTGTTTCGCACATGCACGAATTCATTTTTAAGGGTGCACGAAGTGGCCTCGAGGCTTTGCGAAATCAGCGAGAGCAGGGAAGCGAAGTGTTGGCATGCCGCGCCTCGAAGGTGGGTCCCAATGTCTGCATGCCGCGCCTCGAAGGTGGGTCCCAATGTCTGCATGCCGCGCCTCGAAGGTGGGTCCCAATGTCTGCATGCCGCGCCTCGAAGGTGGGTCCCAATGTCTGCATGCCGCGCCTCGAACGTGGGTCCCAATGTCTGCATGTCGCGCCTCGAAGGTGGGTCCCAATGTCTGCATGTCGCGCCTCGAACGTGGGTCCCAATGTCTGCATGTCGCGCCTCGAACGTGGGTCTAAATTTCTGACCCACGATTCCTCTCTGTACTGGGTGGATTCACTTCAACCCACATGCCTGTGCTCCCTCATGAATCCTCCCGCTACCTCTGCCCTTGTGATGCTCGTGTATAGAGTGAAACCCTTCACTGCGAGTTGTGCGTTATCCGGAGATAATTGCAACTGTAAATTGTGGTACGAAATTTACGATCGTAAAAAACGATCGTTTTTTTCCACCAAAAAAGGACTAATCAATATTCTCGTTTTATTCCGTTTTATACGATCGAAAATTACGATATCGAAAAAAACGACAAAAAAATGAAAAAAACGTCGTTTTTTTGCACCTTGGGATGGGGCATGGGATGGGGCATGGGATGGGGCATGGGGATAGCTTTCTTTGGAAAGACTGGTGAAGAGTGCTGCGAGACAGGCCATGAAGTGGTGACACCCATACATAGATTCCCTGTTAGAGCTGCAGCTGCAGCTGCTCCCAGTGCTGCAACCAGCCAATGCCTCCTTCACATCTACCTGCAACGCTCGCCCAACCGTGCTGCCGAGCAAGCGTGCTGTAACAGTCATACCTAGATTCCCTGTGAGAGCAGCAGCTGCTCCCAGTGTTGCAACCAGTGTCGCCTTCACGTCCATCTGCAGCGCCACTGCTCGCCCATGCGTGCTGCTGTCCAGTGCTTATGGTGATACACACACACATAACTGCATTCCCCAGTGCTTGTGGTATTATACATACCTAGATTCCCTGTGAGAGCAGCAGCTGCTCCCAGTGTTGCAACCAGTGTCGCCTTCACGTCCATCTGCAGCGCCACTGCTCGCCCATGCGTGCTGCTGTCCAGTGCTTATGGTGATACACACACACATAACTGCATTCCCCAGTGCTTGTGGTATTATACATACCTAGATTCCCTGTGAGAGCAGCAGCTGCTCCCAGTGTTGCAACCAGTGTCGCCTTCACGTCCATCTGCAGCGCCACTGCTCGCCCATGCGTGCTGCTGTCCAGTGCTTATGGTGATACACACACACATAACTGCATTCCCCAGTGCTTGTGGTATTATACATACCTAGATTCCCTGTGAGAGCAGCAGCTGCTCCCAGTGTTGCAACCAGTGTCGCCTTCACGTCCATCTGCAGCGCCACTGCTCGCCCATGCGTGCTGCTGTCCAGTGCTTATGGTGATACACACACACATAACTGCATTCCCCAGTGCTTGTGGTATTACACATACCTAGATTCCCTGTGAGAGCAGCAGCTGCTCCCAGTGTTGCAACCAGTGTCGCCTTCACGTCCATCTGCAGCGCCACTGCTCGCCCATGCGTGCTGCTGTCCAGTGCTTATGGTGATACACACACACATAACTGCATTCCCCAGTGCTTGTGGTATTATACATACCTAGATTCCCTGTGAGAGCAGCAGCTGCTCCCAGTGTTGCAACCAGTGTCGCCTTCACGTCCATCTGCAGCGCCACTGCTCGCCCATGCGTGCTGCTGTCCAGTGCTTATGGTGATACACACACACATAACTGCATTCCCCAGTGCTTGTGGTATTATACATACCTAGATTCCCTGTGAGAGCAGCAGCTGCTCCCAGTGTTGCAACCAGTGTCGCCTTCACGTCCATCTGCAGCGCCACTGCTCGCCCATGCGTGCTGCTGTCCAGTGCTTATGGTGATACACACACACATAACTGCATTCCCCAGTGCTTGTGGTATTATACATACCTAGATTCCCTGTGAGAGCAGCAGCTGCTCCCAGTGTTGCAACCAGTGTCGCCTTCACGTCCATCTGCAGCGCCACTGCTCGCCCATGCGTGCTGCTGTCCAGTGCTTATGGTGATACACACACACATAACTGCATTCCCCAGTGCTTGTGGTATTATACATACCTAGATTCCCTGTGAGAGCAGCAGCTGCTCCCAGTGTTGCAACCAGTGTCGCCTTCACGTCCATCTGCAGCGCCACTGCTCGCCCATGCGTGCTGCTGTCCAGTGCTTATGGTGATACACACACACATAACTGCATTCCCCAGTGCTTGTGGTATTATACATACCTAGATTCCCTGTGAGAGCAGCAGCTGCTCCCAGTGTTGCAACCAGTGTCGCCTTCACGTCCATCTGCAGCGCCACTGCTCGCCCATGCGTGCTGCTGTCCAGTGCTTATGGTGATACACACACACATAACTGCATTCCCCAGTGCTTGTGGTATTATACATACCTAGATTCCCTGTGAGAGCAGCAGCTGCTCCCAGTGTTGCAACCAGTGTCGCCTTCACGTCCATCTGCAGCGCCACTGCTCGCCCATGCGTGCTGCTGTCCAGTGCTTATGGTGATACACACACACATAACTGCATTCCCCAGTGCTTGTGGTATTATACATACCTAGATTCCCTGTGAGAGCAGCAGCTGCTCCCAGTGTTGCAACCAGTGTCGCCTTCACGTCCATCTGCAGCGCCACTGCTCGCCCATGCGTGCTGCTGTCCAGTGCTTATGGTGATACACACACACATAACTGCATTCCCCAGTGCTTGTGGTATTATACATACCTAGATTCCCTGTGAGAGCAGCAGCTGCTCCCAGTGTTGCAACCAGTGTCGCCTTCACGTCCATCTGCAGCGCCACTGCTCGCCCATGCGTGCTGCTGTCCAGTGCTTATGGTGATACACACACACATAACTGCATTCCCCAGTGCTTGTGGTATTATACATACCTAGATTCCCTGTGAGAGCAGCAGCTGCTCCCAGTGTTGCAACCAGTGTCGCCTTCACGTCCATCTGCAGCGCCACTGCTCGCCCATGCGTGCTGCTGTCCAGTGCTTATGGTGATACACACACACATAACTGCATTCCCCAGTGCTTGTGGTATTATACATACCTAGATTCCCTGTGAGAGCAGCAGCTGCTCCCAGTGTTGCAACCAGTGTCGCCTTCACGTCCATCTGCAGCGCCACTGCTCGCCCATGCGTGCTGCTGTCCAGTGCTTATGGTGATACACACACACATAACTGCATTCCCCAGTGCTTGTGGTATTATACATACCTAGATTCCCTGTGAGAGCAGCAGCTGCTCCCAGTGTTGCAACCAGTGTCGCCTTCACGTCCATCTGCAGCGCCACTGCTCGCCCATGCGTGCTGCTGTCCAGTGCTTATGGTGATACACACACACATAACTGCATTCCCCAGTGCTTGTGGTATTACACATACCTAGATTCCCTGTGAGAGCAGCAGCTGCTCCCAGTGTTGCAACCAGTGTCGCCTTCACGTCCATCTGCAGCGCCACTGCTCGCCCATGCGTGCTGCTGTCCAGTGCTTATGGTGATACACACACACATAACTGCATTCCCCAGTGCTTGTGGTATTATACATACCTAGATTCCCTGTGAGAGCAGCAGCTGCTCCCAGTGTTGCAACCAGTGTCGCCTTCACGTCCATCTGCAGCGCCACTGCTCGCCCATGCGTGCTGCTGTCCAGTGCTTATGGTGATACACACACACATAACTGCATTCCCCAGTGCTTGTGGTATTATACATACCTAGATTCCCTGTGAGAGCAGCAGCTGCTCCCAGTGTTGCAACCAGTGTCGCCTTCACGTCCATCTGCAGCGCCACTGCTCGCCCATGCGTGCTGCTGTCCAGTGCTTATGGTGATACACACACACATAACTGCATTCCCCAGTGCTTGTGGTATTATACATACCTAGATTCCCTGTGAGAGCAGCAGCTGCTCCCAGTGTTGCAACCAGTGTCGCCTTCACGTCCATCTGCAGCGCCACTGCTCGCCCATGCGTGCTGCTGTCCAGTGCTTATGGTGATACACACACACATAACTGCATTCCCCAGTGCTTGTGGTATTATACATACCTAGATTCCCTGTGAGAGCAGCAGCTGCTCCCAGTGTTGCAACCAGTGTCGCCTTCACGTCCATCTGCAGCGCCACTGCTCGCCCATGCGTGCTGCTGTCCAGTGCTTATGGTGATACACACACACATAACTGCATTCCCCAGTGCTTGTGGTATTATACATACCTAGATTCCCTGTGAGAGCAGCAGCTGCTCCCAGTGTTGCAACCAGTGTCGCCTTCACGTCCATCTGCAGCGCCACTGCTCGCCCATGCGTGCTGCTGTCCAGTGCTTATGGTGATACACACACACATAACTGCATTCCCCAGTGCTTGTGGTATTATACATACCTAGATTCCCTGTGAGAGCAGCAGCTGCTCCCAGTGTTGCAACCAGTGTCGCCTTCACGTCCATCTGCAGCGCCACTGCTCGCCCATGCGTGCTGCTGTCCAGTGCTTATGGTGATACACACACACATAACTGCATTCCCCAGTGCTTGTGGTATTATACATACCTAGATTCCCTGTGAGAGCAGCAGCTGCTCCCAGTGTTGCAACCAGTGTCGCCTTCACGTCCATCTGCAGCGCCACTGCTCGCCCATGCGTGCTGCTGTCCAGTGCTTATGGTGATACACACACACATAACTGCATTCCCCAGTGCTTGTGGTATTATACATACCTAGATTCCCTGTGAGAGCAGCAGCTGCTCCCAGTGTTGCAACCAGTGTCGCCTTCACGTCCATCTGCAGCGCCACTGCTCGCCCATGCGTGCTGCTGTCCAGTGCTTATGGTGATACACACACACATAACTGCATTCCCCAGTGCTTGTGGTATTATACATACCTAGATTCCCTGTGAGAGCAGCAGCTGCTCCCAGTGTTGCAACCAGTGTCGCCTTCACGTCCATCTGCAGCGCCACTGCTCGCCCATGCGTGCTGCTGTCCAGTGCTTATGGTGATACACACACACATAACTGCATTCCCCAGTGCTTGTGGTATTATACATACCTAGATTCCCTGTGAGAGCAGCAGCTGCTCCCAGTGTTGCAACCAGTGTCGCCTTCACGTCCATCTGCAGCGCCACTGCTCGCCCATGCGTGCTGCTGTCCAGTGCTTATGGTGATACACACACACATAACTGCATTCCCCAGTGCTTGTGGTATTATACATACCTAGATTCCCTGTGAGAGCAGCAGCTGCTCCCAGTGTTGCAACCAGTGTCGCCTTCACGTCCATCTGCAGCGCCACTGCTCGCCCATGCGTGCTGCTGTCCAGTGCTTATGGTGATACACACACACATAACTGCATTCCCCAGTGCTTGTGGTATTATACATACCTAGATTCCCTGTGAGAGCAGCAGCTGCTCCCAGTGTTGCAACCAGTGTCGCCTTCACGTCCATCTGCAGCGCCACTGCTCGCCCATGCGTGCTGCTGTCCAGTGCTTATGGTGATACACACACACATAACTGCATTCCCCAGTGCTTGTGGTATTATACATACCTAGATTCCCTGTGAGAGCAGCAGCTGCTCCCAGTGCTGCAACCAGTGTCGCCTTCACGTCCATCTGCAGCGCCACTGCTCGCCCATGCGTGCTGCTGTCCAGTGCTTATGGTGATACACACACACATAACTGCATTCCCCAGTGCTTGTGGTATTATACATACCTAGATTCCCTGTGAGAGCAGCAGCTGCTCCCAGTGCTGCTGCTAGCGACTCCTTCACGTCTATCTGCAGCGCCTGTGGCCCCCCACCCGTGCTGCCGTGCAGGCGTGCTGTGATGAGCGGCCGGGCCATGAGCGAGGCTGCTATGAGGACTCGCAGGAAGGAGTAGAGCGACTGACGGTGGTGGGGTGGGGAGGTGGGGGTATGGAGCAAACGAGAAGCACGGCATTGGTGGTTTAGGGTGCTGCTGCCGTGCAGGCGTGCTGTGATAAGCGCGCAGGCCATGAGCGCAGCTGCTATGAGGACTCGCAGGAAGGAGTAGAGTGAATGGAGGTGGTGGGAGGTGTTAAAGCTGAGAAATATGGTAGCCATGGCTAGGGAGAGAGAAAGTAGCAAGAGAATTGTTTCAAGGAAAGAGTGTCGAGATACAAATGTAGGAAGCCCTAATTGAACTTAGGGCGTGCTCAGTTTGTGCTAGAAACTAAGAAATGAACCTAAACTGAACCGAAAGTGTAACTCGCTCCAAACATGGCGAAATAACAAAAGAACACTATGATAAATGCCAGAGCGAGTTCCAGCCTACTCCAACAGACGACTTTTGAGGCGCCTCAAAAGTTCTACCCTACTCCAACAGACGACTTTTGAAGCGCCTCTAGCCTAATCCAGCAAACGACTTTTGAGGCGCCTCAAAAGCTCTAGCCTACTCCAACAGGAGGGGTGTTGGGGACGGAAGGGATGGGGAAAGGTGAGGCATGACAGTAGGAGTCGAGTCATAATCAGTCCCACAGCAGCGTTCCCGTGCAGGCGTGCTGTGATGAGAGGGCAAACCATGAGAGAGGCTGCTATGGGGACACGCAGGAAGGAGTAGAGCGACTGGCGGTGGTGGGGGGGGGAAGGAATGGGGAAAGTAGAGGCATGGATGGGGATACTCCAGTCAGATTGAGAGGTATCTAGCAGTGAGAGAGGCCGCTATGAGGACTCGCAGGAAGGAGAAGAGCGAGAGGAAAGGGAGGGGGGTGGAGGGAGGGA
Source organism: Closterium sp. Naga37s-1 (assembly GCA_947471745.1). NCBI lineage: Eukaryota > Viridiplantae > Streptophyta > Zygnematophyceae > Desmidiales > Closteriaceae > Closterium > Closterium sp. Naga37s-1. Next base: position 3,899,833 of record CANJKZ010000804.1, read on the forward strand.
TGGGATTGGCAGATGAGAGGAACGGCTTGCTGCTCGGTGATTTCTGAACGGTGCTAAACGGTGCGGAATGGTGCTACTTGATGTTGCTTTGACCCTTAGATCCCACAGTCACGTGAAAATGAAACCTGTGATGTTGCTACCTGAAACTGTGCCGGTCACGTGAATAATCTCGATGTTGTTAGAACCCTCAATGATACAGCTCAAGCTCTTTGATGCCTCAGTTTATAATTCGATGGTGTGATGCCATTCATCACGACATTGAGATGACGCAGGTTCATCGCTCACCTGCAGTGTCGTCAGTAGTCTCAGTCGGCGACGACCCTCAGCTGCCTTCTTGTATCCTGCACCACAAAGCACCGCGCAGCACCGCACAGCACAGTTCAGAGAACACGCAAGATGGGGAGAGGCGACAATGCAACCGGCAACGCGGCGAGATGCAGACTTAAAGGCGCGTGAGGATCAACCAGAAGGAGCGAGCAGAGCAGAAGGCAACTAATGTCACATCGCACTAGGCACAGCTCACTATTGTCACAACTCACTGTTGTCAACGGACATGCGATACTGAAAGTCGAAGCCCTCGTTCTCTCGCTTCACCCCGCCGAACCTGCCTCTCGCCGCCATGCCTGCACGCCTCGTTCGACTCTGGTGATGCTCCGTGCAAATTGAAACGTTTCAATGGATAATGTATTTATTTTTATTTTTTTGGAAACCTTCGAACCACTCAGTGGACTCAACAGTCGCTGCTTCTTCGAAACGAGGTGACGATCACTTCACATCCACTCTAAACTCACATCGGCTCTGCGCAAAACCCCGTCTAACAGTGCTGTGGCAATACTGCACCGATGCGTCTAGCGGCCAGCGGAAACGATCGGATCGTGCCAAGAGCAAATCGCGACTTCCTAACCAAAACCACGCGGCCTGCGTGCTGGCTTTTACCCGAGTGGGATCTGAGTGGAGTGTCGCGACTCGACTTACCACCAAATCCTCGTGAATCACCAAGTCACGCAAACTCGATTGTGGGATCTGTTGCGGAATACGCGCGGCATTGCGAGTTTCGTTTGCAACAGTCGCTTAGATGAGCCAGCAGCCAAAGCAGAAAATAATTATGCAAAAAGATTAACTCAAACAAGGCCTGTAATCTTAACATGCTCATTCTTGGTGCTTGTATAATTGTCAGAACCATACAACGTATCATCGTCTTTGGCCTCCCATATTGTCCCAATCAACGTCCCGCACATCCATAGTTTCATCTAGAACTCTCGTATCCCTACCAACAGCAATATCCTCATTTTTACCAACTTCACCCTCCTTGGCTGAATGAATATTACCATTTGTGAATGAAACCAAGCCACTGTTTGTAGCACTTGTTACGGTGCGAGTCGCGGGCTGCGACGGTGGTACGTCAATAGGGCACAAGCAATCGGGAGCAGGATAGGTGTAGATGGATTGCCCGGCACGCCTCGGCTTGATCTTGCCCATTCGCGACCGATGCCCGATCCGCACGGCGCGAACGAACTCGTTCCAGTTGAGGGTGTTTGGAGGGGCCGCAAGCAGCGTTGCCAGGAGTGTACCGTTGAAGTTGATCGTCTTTAAACCGCCAAAGTACGCACGGTGTGCAGCCTGAAATTGAAATGCATTGGGAAACAACATAGCGGTGAAACATAAGGGGGGTGCAGTGCATCGAGCAGAAAGGTGACTATAACAATGAATATCAGAGAGGCATCACCATCCCCATTGTGCTCATCATCACATTGTCGAGGTGCCTCAGCATGTCATGCAGCTCACCATTACGCTGTGCTTGTTGAGGAGGGAAGCAGACGCGAATACATCACTGTACAAGTCCAGCGCTGCCAGCAGCGACGCCTTCCCTTGCCCACCCCCCCTCCCCTCACAAGGTAAGCAAGCACCGTTAAGCCCATCACCTCACAACATGGTGCATGCCTCACCATCACGTTGTGCATGTTGCCCAGGGAGGCGGACACGAACACATCGCTGTAGCGGCTGACATAGAAGTCCAGTGCTGCCAGCAGCGACGCCTTCCCCAGGAACGGCCTCAACTCCTCCTCCGTCGCCAGGCTCGTCTTGTCCTCCAGCCACGGGAACAGGCGGCGCAGGGGAGCAATCCGCTTCTCCCCTCCATACACCTGCGGCGTACGAGGAAACAGGGGTTACATCAGGTGTTGCAGGGCTGTGATGCCTTCCCCAGGAACGGCTGCAGCTTCTCCTCCGTCGCCAGGCTCGTCTTATCCTCCAGCCACGGGAACAGGCGGCGCAGGGGAGCAATCCGCTTCTCCCCTCCATACACCTGCGGCGTACGAGGAAACAGGGGTGAAATCGGGTGTTGCAGGGCTGTGACGCCTTCCCCAGGAACGGCCGCAGCTCCTCCTCTGTGGCCAGACTCGTCTTGTCCTCCAGCCACGGGAACAGGCGGCGCAGGGGGGCAATCCGCTTCTCCCCTCCATACACCTGCGGCGTACGAGGAAACAGGGGTTACATCAGGTGTTGCAGGGCTGTGACGCCTTCCCCAGGAACGGCCGCAGCTCCTCCTCTGTGGCCAGACTCGTCTTGTCCTCCAGCCACGGGAACAGGCGGCGCAGGGGAGCAATGCGCTTCTCCCCCCCGTACACCTGCAGTTGAGAAGGAAACAGGGGTGATATCGGGAGTTGAGGGGCCACTCCGTGGCCAGACTAGTCTTGTCCTCCAGCCACGGGAACAATCTCCTCAGGGGGGCGATTCTCTTATCTCCCCCATACACCTGCAGGGGGAAAGGGAATGAATGGGAAACAGGGCTGTTATCAGGTGTTGAACGGCCGCAGCTCCTCCTCCGTGGCCAGGCTCGTCTTGTCCTCCAGCCACAGGAACAGTCTTCTCAGGGGGGCAATTCGCTTCTCACCTCCGTACACCTGCAGGGGAAAAGAGAACAGAAGCGACACACAGTGTTGAGGGGCCTCAGCTGCTTTTGAGTCGACTCAAAAGCAGAGGAATGGACAACAGAAGCAACGCACAGTGTTGAGGGGCCTCAGCTCCTCCTCCATGGCCAGGCTCGCCTTGGCCTGTGCCTCTCGCGAGGTGTCTTTTGAGTCGACTCAAAAAGTGTCGTGTGCCATTGTAACGAGGTGACTTTTGAGTCGACTCAAAAGTCACCTCTCCTCACAGTGTTGAGGGGCCTCAGCCCCTCCTCCAGGGCCAGGCTCGCCTTGGCCTGTGCCTCTCGCCTCTCCCCAGAAGCAGGTCTCACACTCTCACGCACCTGGTAGGTGGCCACGTAGAGTCTGGTCTTGGCCGAGAAGCCAAGCGCCGCCAGCACGAGCCCCACCTGCATTGAGGTGTGTTTTGAGGCGCCTCAACGCACCTGGTAGGTGGCCACGTAGAGTCTGGTCTTGGCCGAGAAGCCAAGCGCCGCCAGCACGAGCCCCACCTGCATTGAGGTGTGTTTTGAGGCGCCTCAACGCACCTGGTAGGTGGCCACGTAGAGTCTGGTCTTGGCCGAGAAGCCGAGTGCCGCCAGCACGAGCCCCACCTCCTCGGGCGTGAGGGGGCACTTGCCGGCCAGGCGCAGCTCATCAGAGGAGAAGCGCAGCTCATCAGAGGAGAAGCGCAGCTCATCAGAGGAGAAGCGCAGCTCATCAGAGGAGAAGCGCAGCTCACACTCACATTGACCCTCATCTGGTACGAACAGACCCACCTGGTACGTCGCCACATATAGTCTCGTCTTGGCAGAGAAACCGAGAGCAGCCAGCACCAGTCCCACCTCCTCGGGTGTGAGGGGGCACTTGCCCGCCAGGCGCAGCTCATCGGAGGAGAAGCGCAGCTTGTCCACTCGCCCCAGCCACGCATACTCGCGGTACTTTGATAAAGCCTCTCGCTCCGCCCACGTCTCGCCATAGTCACATGCTGAGTGCGCCACCATGTCCTGTATTGTCACGAAAGCAGTGTGGGGAGGGAGGGGGGGAAGGGTTGGAAGGGACGTGATGGGTTGGCGGGGGGGGAGGGGAGGGTTTAAGGTACCATGTCCTAAGGTAAAGGAGAGAAAGTGGGGGTTGGGGGTAGTGTTATAGGTGAAGTATGAAGGGGATCTTAAAAGTGCTGATTGTTTCCCTCCTCAGGTGCTTCCCATCCTCTCACCATATCAAATCTCAGGTGCATGGCCACATATCTCTTTCTCTTCCCCTCCTTGCGCCCCCATCCCCCTCCCTTCTCCAGCAGCGGCCGACCACTCAACAACCTGCTGCTGCCCGCACCACCCTCCTTGTTGCTGCCACCGCTGCTGCCGCTGCTACTGCTGCCGCTGCCACTGCTGCCGCTGCCACCGCTGCTGCCGCTGCCACTGCTGCCGCTGCTGCCGCTGCCACTGCTGCCGCTGCTGCTGCTGCCGCTGCCACTGCTGCCACCGCTGCTGCTGCCGCTGCCACTGCCTTTCCCATCACCTGTGTCTGCCCCTTCGTCACTCTCTTCTATCTGTGATAAACCATCCACGGGACCCCCCTGCTCATTCAACACCACTCCCACCTCCACTTTCCCAACTCCACTGCTGTTCCCCGCACTCCCATTCCCAGCACTGCCATTTCCAGCAGTGGTGCTCCCTGCAGTGACGTTCCCTGCTCGCAGCGGCACTACTCGCTCCTCTCGCCCTGCACGCAACGCCCGTCTCTCCCTTGCCGCCTCGTCAATCAACCCATCCTCACTCCAAAACGCGCCCTCACTCCCCTCCTCCGAATCCTCCTCGCCCATCCTACCCACCCCTGCTCCACCTCCTCTTCTTCCTCCTCCTTTTCCGCCTCCTCCCTTCGCCACACTTACTCCACCCCCCACCCCTCCCCGACTCTCCTGCAGCAACCTCCTCTTGCCTCCCCCCTCCGCCTCCCCCTCCCCCTCTTCCCCTTCCTCATCCTCCTCCACTGCTTCGATACCACCCTTGCTCCCTTGCTGCAAGCCACCAGCATCACCACCACCACCAGCATCACCATCACCATCACCATCACCATCTGCACGAGTCGATATCCCAGACAGGCCTTTTCCATCTTCAATCACCCTCACACCAGCAGCACCTGACACATCGCCTCCACCCACACCCTCCTCCCCCTCCCGCCCTCCCTTCCCCTCTCCTTCCCCTGCAATTGCCTCTTTAAACGTTTCCTTCGTCTCCTCTCTTCCTTCACTCACAACCTCCGCCCTCTCTCGACCGTCTCCTACCCCAGCACCAGCACCAGCACCAGCACCACCACGAGCCTCCTCCTGCAACTGCTCCACCATCTCTGCTGCTTTCGCTGCTGCCATCTCTGCCGCTTTCTCAGATTCGTCCTCTGCTTCTTTCGCTGCTGCTGTTTTCTCTCCTTCCGCTGCTCCCTCCCCAATCCCTCCCACCTTCCCCTTGCCGCCATAACTCGACACATCACCTCCCTTCCCAAACAGCACCCCTCGCTTCACATGCCGCCTGTTGGGGTCTCTCAGTCGCTCCACCAGAATCCTCCTGGGAGAACGAGACAGGTGGATGGGAGAAAGGGTGAGAGAGACAGGAAAGGGATTCGAGGATACGGTCACATCTCCCCCTTTCCCAAACAGCACACCGCGCTTCACATGCCGTCTGTTGGGGTCCCTCAGACGTTCCACTAAAATCTTCCTGGGAGGATACATAATAATTTTATGGGGGGACAAGAAAAAAAAGTATGAGTGAGAGGGAAAGAAAGGGTCGTATGTTTGAGCCTCCTTCACTCACCCCAGTCTCCACCACTCACCCGAGCCTCCAACACTCACCCGAGCCTCCACCACTCACCCGAGCCTCCAACACTCACCCGAGCCTCCACCAATCATCAAGCCGAGCCTCCACCACTCACCCGAGCCTACAGATGGGCTCCACGAATCGCAGCGCATGGAAGTTGACTCGGCAGCGCAGGAGCTGCACCTCTGCTCTGAACCCCTGATCACACGCACAACCGTTACTAACCCGATCCTCCACTCACCCAGGCCTCAGTCACTCACCCGAGCCTCCACTTCCCAAGGCCTCAGTCACTCACCCGAGCCTGCGGACGGGCTCCACGAATCGCAGCGCATGGAAGTTCACACGGCAGCGCAGGCGCTGCACGTCTGGAGGCAGCCCGTCAAAGGCAAGGCGGTGGGTGAAGGGCGCTATTGCCACCACTCCATGGCTGATCCGGGGGGGGGGGGAAGAGAAAGAAAGAGGGGAAGAGAAAGAAAGAGGGAAAAGGAGGGGGAAAGAGGCAGTTTGTCAAAGGCAAGGCGGTGCGTGAAGGGCGCTATGCCACCACGCCATGGCTGACAGGGGAAGGGAAGTAAGGGGAGAGGGGTAGGGGAGGGAGGAAGGGAGGCAGCCAGTCAAAGGTGAGGGGGTGGGGTGAAGAGTGCTCGCCACCACGCTAGGTGCAGGCGGAGGAGTGGGGATGAGCGGATGGAGGGAAGAACAAGGAGGGGAAGGGTGGAAGAGAGACGGGAGGGGCAGGTGAAGGACGGGAGGGGCAGGTGTCAGGTGCCAGTGTCAGCAGGACTGTCACAATGAACAGCTCAGGGGAGGCGTGCATGGAGGAAACACTGCTTTCAACCTAGCTTACAGCTCAATCAATTAATTAAGCTAAGTGTCCTGCAGCACTTACCGCTGCAATTCGGCAGTGCGTTCTTGAGGTACCACTGAGGGGATGCGTGCACGTTCAGGGGGGAACGGCTTCTAAACCAGCGAAGAGAAGCACTTAGCTGAGTGCGAGTGTCAACCAGCACTAACCGCTGCAGCTTCGGCAGCAAGTTCTTAAGGTACCACTGAGGCGTGGCGTGCATGGGGGCGAATTTGATGCGGTTCTGATGCACGCCCGTGCTGTAGAACTCCCGCGTGCTCCACCAATAAGGTCAGTGCCTGCCAGAACTCACCGCTGCAGCTTTGGAAGCACGTTCTTGAGGTACCAGGCCGGGGAGGCGTGCATGGGGGCAGACCCCTTCCAATCAGTGACTTAGCCAAGTGCACCCAGCACTCACCGCTGCAGCTTCGGCAGCACGTTCTTGAGGTACCACTCGGGGGAGGCGTGCATGGGCGCGAACTTGATGCGGTTCTGATGCACGCCCGTGCTGTAGAACTCCCGCGTGCTCCACCGGTACTTGTGCGGCAGCTGCCTCACTATCAGCACATCGCGCTGTAGGTAGCGCATGAAGTGCTCTACATCGAATATGTCCTCGAACTGGCTGGGAAGGTGAAGGGGAGGAGGAGGAGGAGGGAACGACTCAAAAGGGGGGAGGGAGGATGACTTTTTGAACGACTCAGAAGTCACCTCTAGAAGTGCTCTATATCGAATATGTCCTCAAACTGGCTGTGATCGGGAAGAGGAGGGGAACAGGGTGAAAGGAGGGTGGGGGGAAGGAGAAGCACAGGAGGGAAACGTGATAGGAGGGAAATGGTCCGCTTTGAACCCGTTGGAGAGGCTGCTGGTGTTCTGCTGCACCTGGTCCGGGTCAGTCAGTTATACTTACTGCTCTGATTTCCTTTTAACAGGCACTGTTTCAAGTCAGCGGCATGCAATGTATCACCTATAGGCTTAGCTCGGTTGGCGCATAAGCCCGGATGGCAACAGTAAAACGACCATCCGTGAACCTTCCTTGATAACCTGTTGAGAGGTTATCAAGGCTCGAGATAAGCGCATGGCTGCCGAAGCTAACGAATTCAGAATGCTGCCGAACAGCCATTTTACCCTTGAAATTTCAAATGTCGCCCTGTTCCAGGAACCTTCATCTCCTAGCAATTGGGAGCATCAGCTGGTGCAGGGCAACCTCATTGGCCAATTTCGCGCTGAACGACTTACCGCGAAGCCCACGACATTTTGGCTGCATGCGCTGTATGACTTCCTCGAAACCCTAAACATTTTGGCATGTCGAAAAAAAACCCAAACCTCCCCGCCTGGTATGGCTGCACCATCCCCGAGCCTGTTGGCGCATCAGCTGATGCGCCAGCCGAACAAGGCCATAAGGTATTATCTAAAAGTACTGTTACCTGTCGTCGAGCCACACAGGGTTGATCTGAAAGTGAGGGATGAGCAGAGTGGCGTTGAGCAGACGAGCCACTGCCACCGCATTGCAGATCTGACACACGCAGAGACAGGCAGAGAGGGAGAGAGAGAAGAGAGACTTTGATTCTTGAGTGACTCCAATCATCATGTTGAGCAGGCGCGCCACTGCCACCTCGTTGCGGATCTGACACACACAGAGAGAGGCAGAGAGGGAGGACGAGAGGAGAGACATTGACATCTTGAGTTGAATAAATGATGAGCTATCACATTGCACAGGCGCGTAGCAGGCGAGTAGCAGGCGAGTACCACAGGAGTTTGAGCTGCATCAGTAGAGATGGGTGCTGATCACTGAATATGGTTGCAGAACAATACGTATGGGTGAAGTTTTATACAGGAGGGTGCAGATGGATAGAGATGGGTGCAAAACGGCTTACGCTGATGCGCTGTTGGTTGAGGCCACCATCCAAGAACACCTGCAGATACCCCGTTGACTCGTACAGGGGCGCTTCTGCAGGATGGTAAGAAAGGGCGGCATGAGGGGGGATAATCGAAGTTTCTGAGGTAACACCTGCAGATACCCCGTTGACTCGTACAGGGGCGCTTCTGCAGGATGGTAAGAAAGGGCGGCATGAGGGGGGATAATCGAAGTTTCTGAGGTAACACCTGCAGATACCCCGTTGACTCGTACAGGGGCGCGTCTGCAGGGTGGTAAGAAAGGGCGGCATGAGAGGAAATACTTGACATTCCCCAGGTAACACCTGCAGATACCCCGTTGACACGTAAAAAGGTGTGTCTGCAGGCAGGCAGGCAAAGAAGAGGGGTGGCACGTCAGTACGAAGGGAGGTTGAATGGCCAAGACCAGGGGCAGGAACTTGTAAGTCCAGGCAGGCTACGGAGGGGTGTCATCATGACGTGGCAGTGTGACAAAACACACAGGACACGCAGAGGAGAGCATGACTAGGTGAATCTTAGACTGATACTCTCTCTACTTTGCCTCCCCCAAACGCATACGCTGGGGAGGGGGGAAAGCCAACTAACTCACCAGCGTATGCAGGGGAGGGTCGCACGCACTGCTGCCACTTGCCCTTCACGGGGTTGTCCCACAGAGTTGCTGGCTCACGCGCTCTCTGCAGCCCCAAGGAATGGCTCGCCGCACAGACGGAAGGAGAAACAAGGGCAGCATGGCGGGTCAGGGAGGCGTATGAAGTTGGAATGAAGCAGGTTGAGAAAGGTCTCTGCAGACGATTGCGACTGAAACAGATGTTTTGAAGACGGTGCTGGCAACGGGGCGCTGCAAGGGGGTACAGTACGGTACAGTACGGTGCTTACACTGGCGAAGCGGGCCTTGATGAGCTCTGGATGGTCGCCCGTGGACAGACCCCACCACCACTGCGGGGGCATAGTCAAGGGCAGTGGGGGAGGGGAGTGAGAGGAGAGAAGGGTGATTTGAGTAGGTTCAAAAGGTGAGCTAGAATTTAACTCATCAACACATGGTCGCACGTGGACGGACCCCATCACCACTGGGGAGTGTATACACAGGGGCGGGGGAAGCGGAGGGAGAGTTTTAAGGCGCCTTATAAGTGAGCTCAAGATGGACGCCCGTGGATGGGCGTTCGTGGAGGGAACCCACCACCACTGCGGGGCACACAATGTGACAGCGGGGGTTCATGAAGAGAAGGAAAAAGGTATACTCTGAGTTGTTCGGTTCCTTCAGATAAAGGTGATGCAGGGTGTCGCAACACTGTACGTACGTATGGTCGGGAGCCTTTGAGGAAGATAACCCAGGCGTACGTGACGGAGCAGAGCGCGGCGACGAGGAACGCGGAGCGAATCGTGCGGTAGCTCAGCTGCTGCCGCCGCGCCTTCGCCTTGCGCTGCAGCCGTCGCTGCAGACGAATGTTGCCAGCCATCAAGCCTGGCTGGAACTTAAGAGTTCTCTGAGCCTAAGTCGATTCAAAAGTCACCCTGCTGCAGACGAATGTTGCCGCGCATCAAGGCTGGCTGGAACTTGTAGCTCTTTCAGAAATGGGCTGACAGATGTAACGAGTTTGTTACAGGTTGTTCTGAACGTCTCGAACTATCTGCAGACGAATGCCACCAGGCATCGTGTGTTTTCTAGTCAGCTAAACGAACACGCTTTTGGACGACATGAGATCATCTCAGGCGATCTGCAGGCGATGCTTCAAGAACGTTGAAGTCTCTGGTGACCGACCATAGGCGTTAGTCTCTGGTCGGTAGAACTAGTCCAAATCTCGCTGCATGCTCTGGAGTCAATTGACGGCTAGCCATCAACATAGCCAAAACATCAGCCGCGACTACAGCGAGATCTAGTAGTGCGAGGCGGGACGACACGACTACTTGTGCATGGTTGTGCGAGCTGTCAGAACTGTTCCGAAAACATGATTTCTACTAGGAGCACAGTTTCTGAAGTCGTCGTTTGGGAGTACTAGTCACGTAATAGTAATTACTCTCTCCTTCTGGCAACTGAGTCCTGTCAGATGTAGCTAGTTACGATCCTACGGGAACGACCTCGCAACGGTCTGATGTCGGCGGGTTCTGTGAACGCTGTAGACCCCTCGATCGGAACAGCAGATGGACCGCGAAGCGGGCAGACACGCACTGGCGTTCGATATTTCAATATTCCACAGACGAGAGAGCCTCTGGCGGTGTAAAACCGTGTTCTACATTACACATACGTTATAACCCGTACCAGGCGGTGTACACGCTCAGTCACAGGATAGCAAAGGAGACTAGCAAGTCTACGGTTTCCTGCTTTTTGCTGGCTCAGAGGGTGAAAGTGAGACTGACCATTGCACCGCCCTGAGACTTGCAAGCAGCCAGAGGTATTGCACAGCCTTGAGATTTGAAAGCTGATCGGACGGTGTGTAACGGTACGATCTGGTCAGACTGGGTTTGATTTCTGAGATTTGACGACACGGATCTTTTAGGGCGTGTTACATTTTTTACTTCAGCCCGTCCGGACTGGCAGTCGTCCGGACTTTTTTAACCTTCTCGTTGTATTTCGTGAATTTCCTCGCTAGACCACTTGCGACGTCGTTAACGATCGGACCGGTGATGGAACATGTTGCGCGAATCGCCTTCCCAAATCGACCGGACGATTAGGGCGTGTTACATTTTCGATTTTTTCCAAACGGACCGGACCGTCTGAACGGTTAAAATCGGTTTGTCTGTTTAACTCTTTGGTCAAGTAGGTTTCAATACGTTTCAGAGTGGTGATTGTCCGGACCATACGAAAAAATCGAAAATGTAACATGCCCTTACAGTTCGATTAGTGGACGGACGTAACAGTAACGCAAATTCATTGGTCAGCGATTGAAGTCTTCAAGTCGCTTTGGTGTTACCTTTCTCGTAATTTGTTCGTGATCGTGGTTACAACCTCGCAAACACTCGAATTTTCGTCAGGTTGAAAATGCTTCATCTACAACGTCGGACGAGGTTTAGTCCGGACGTTGGACTCGTACTGCCCGAGATTGGGAATCTGAACCGTTCTCGGACGGTTGTCCGGACTTTAGCCAGTTTTAAAAAATGTAACACGCCCAGCTCATTCAAAAATATGCTGTCTAGTGTCTGATCCGCCAATAGCCTTCTCGACCCTGAATTCTTTCATATTGTGATTCAGTACAGAATTACAATTCACGAATTGGTACTCACTTTTCAATATTTTTACACAGAACCGATGTAGAAATTTCATGAATACTTTCTGCTCATAAATCTGTATTAATAAAACAATATCCATGAGTATACTGTCCTGAAGTGAAAAAAAAACCCTCAATTTCCAAATAACAAAGAAGCAATACTTAAACTATATGGAATTTTTATTTTTTTACATGCGTGAGATATGTCAAGAATCTTTCTTGCTTGATGAATGGAAAGAGTGAGCTGGCATGCTCAGCATGAAAAGAGCAAAATAATAAAAATAAGGTGGAGGAAAAGAATCTTCAGAATAATGCATGCCCTTGTAACGAGCCACATTTGTTCCTCGTCAATCCGATCGCGGTTCCCTAGGTAGGGTGCATGCATCTGGCCGCATTGTTGTCTCCAATTCCCGCCAATTTTGCCTGGTCCTGGTAATAACGGCTAAAATCTTGGAAGGCTCACTCCTTCAAGAGCTCCCCGTTTTTGTGCCAACGCGGCAGGCTCGCGCGATGCAAGCTCTCCCCGCGTCTTCCGCGTATTAGTGATGCGTTTGAGGATAGCAAACGCGAACACCTTTTTCTTTTGTTTCCATGACCTGAAAATATATCGTTCGTTCTGCTATGGCCGATAACCTCCCTCCTCGACAATAGTTGCCAACGTCTCCTAGTCAGAGCACCACTTCGTTGCTTCATATCGTCCAACTATCACTCCGCATTGTTTTTATTTCAGTCTATAGGAAAGAAAGGAAAAAATGGCAGTCGAGGCCATGCAGCAGGCAGCCGCTGTACCATTTTCTCCTACACCGCATTTCGCCACCTTCAAACTGTGCCGACCCTTACTCGCTACCGCAGCGCCTCATAACGCGTACAAAACTCTCACAGCCGCGCAACGCCATTGTCTCGTTCCAAACCGTTTCAAAAGCGCGGTCGCGCCGCCAGCAAGGTCCCTGGTGGTGGCGGCGGCGGGTGCGTCGGGCTCTTCCAGGATTCCCGCGGGCCAAGTCAGCGAGTCCGACGTGGCATTCGTGCGGCAATTGCGGGTAGTACTCGCGGAGAACGGGCTGTCGGAGCAGAACCTTCCGTCGATTAAGGAGGTCGCGTCGCTCGGCGGGTAAGACTCAGAACACACTGGAGTCGTCGGGAAAGAAGGGCTTCGGAGGGAATGCCTGCTTGGAAGGCGGCAGGGTGGGAGGGCGAGAGGGGGGGCGGGAGAGGGGGAGGGAGGGAGGCAGGCTGGCACATGCCTTACTTCGCCTGCCAATGACGCGCCTCCCCTCTGCCCTTCCCCGCTCCCACCCCCCCACCGCTCCCACCCCTTTCCCCTCTTACACCCGTCCTCCCCGTCCCTCCCCCCTCGCGCCCCCACCCAAGCCCCGCCGCATTCCTGGCGGGGGGCATGCGCACGAGGGAGTACAGGCGGGCGCACTGACGCCGTGTCCTTCCCCTTCCCTCCCCCCGTCTCCCCCCCCCCCTTCCCCCAGAGTTTTCCTTGCGGGGGCGATGCGCACGAGGGGGTACAGGCGGGTGCACGAGCTGCTGAAACTGGTGGCGGACGATGGCGGAGAGGGGGGGGAAGGGGGGAATGCGGAAGGGGTGGATGGGCACGGGGGAAGGGTGGAGAGCTGGTCGCTAGGCTCGGGACCGGGGTCGTTAGGCTCGGGGCCAGGTTCGGCAATGTCCATGGCGCAGCAGAAGGCGAAGGTGCTTCAGCAGCGGATGCAGCAGAGGTGAGTAAAGAGAGCAGAGAGAGCAGAGAGAGCAGAGAGAGCAGAGAGAGCAGAGAGAGCAGAGAGCAGCGAGCAGAGAGCAGCGAGCAGAGAGCAGCTAGAAGCGAGCAAAGAGCAGAGAGCAGAGAGCAGAGAGCAGAAAGCAGAGAGCAAAAGATGGGCTGGTGATAATGCTGCACCTGAACCTTGCTGCTGCCATGCTTTGGAAAAATTCCGCTGCCCTCCTCCACCATTGTTTAAGGCGTCTCAGAAACTGCTCAGAAACAGCTCTGAAACTGCTTAGAAGTTGCACGGAAACTGTTTCGGTGGGTTGAAGATACTTGGTTCTAACTAGACAGCACTTCCAAAGTTGGGCCAAACCCATCCCAGTTCTCCCCCCATCCACCCTCCCTCCCATTTCTGCCCTCCTGCCCTCCCTCCCCCTCCCGCCTTCCACCTACCCATCGTCTTCTTGCCCCAGGGGCCTTTTATCCTCGTCAGAAGCATCTTCATTACAACCACAATCCGGCAGCAGCGAAGCTGGGCTTTCGTCCTCAGCACCCACTCCCTCCTCCTCCCCCGCCTCCTCTGCTCCCCCTTCCTCCTCCCCCTCCTTCAACCCCTCCTCCACCCCCTTCTTCTTCTCCTCCTCTCCTTCCCCCTCCCCTTCTCCCTCCCCCTCTCCCTCCCCCTCCCCCTCCTCCTCCTCTCCTCCCATCACCCCCATACCCCTCTCATGCACCCAAGACACAAGCAGCGATAGTGACGCCGACAGTGGTGACAGTAATGAAGGTGATGGGTACATTGCACCGGAAGTCGCCTGGCTGTTCCCGAGCCTGAATCTCGACCTGAGCAAGCTGGACTCAGCCAGCGAATCAGAGAGTGAAGCTGGGGCGGAAGAGGAGGAGGGAGCGGAGGCGTGGGAAAGAAAGGGAAGGGCAGTGCGAAGTGAGGTGAGGGAGGTGGAGGTAAAGGCGGAGGAGGCGAAGGAAAATGAGGAGGAGGTGGAAGAGGAGGCAGGGGAGGAGGAGGAGTGGGATGAAGAGGAGGAGGAGGAGGAGGAGGAGGAGGAGGAGGAGGAGGAGGAGGAGGAGGAGGAGGAGGAGGAGGAGGAGGAGGAGGAGGAGGATAGCTTCTGGAGGAGCAGGATGTACGATGGTATCCCTGACGACGCACGCTCGCAGGCTCGGGAGGCGATAAACCGATCGGCTGTTGAGTCAAGCGACACCTTTCTCTCCTCGCCTGCTTACAACACGCCCCGGGCCCTGCCTCCCCCTCCCACCCCCGTCACTCCTCTCGAAGCTTCCTCGAAGCTTCAATATGATCATAGGTATGAATCGACAGAGGAAGCTGCGAGTGCAGCCGATTCTTGAGTCGACTAAGAAATGAGCGTACAACCACTCCTCCCTCTCTCCTTACACTTGTCCTCCTATTTCGACTTCCTTCCTCCTATCTCGACTTCACTCCTGGCATGGTACGGTATGTAAAGGCGACAAGGAGAGCAAGCGAAAACGACTTTCGAGGCACCTCTTATATATCTAGGCGCCTCAAAAGTCCCCTGGCATGTTATGGTATGTAAACGCGACAAGGCGAGCAAGCAAAGACGAGTTTAGTGAATGAATCGATGCGAATTTTCACTCTCTTGCTGCATACTCGCTCACTCGTTGCTCACGTCTGCCTGGTCCTCCTACTCCCACCCCGTGACTCCTTAACACGCCTCTTTCTAATTCTCCCATCGCTGCTCTCTCTGTCACTCCAAACGTCTCTCCCTATGCTACTGCAACGTATCCCATAACCAGCGGCAGCAGCAGGAGCGAGGGGAGCGGGGGCAGCAGTGGGAGTGCGGGCGATGGGGAGTGGGCGGGCGGCATGGAGGCATCGGAAGCTGAAGCCATGGCGGAAGCAGAGAGACTGGCGGCCAGTCAGGTGAGTGGGGACGAAGGGGCATTTACGCGTTTATTGCAGGCTGTCAGGTGGGAGACAACGACGGGGAGTGGGGGCAGGCGGCATGGAGGCATGGGAAGCTGAAGCAATGGCGGAGGCAGAGAGACTGGCGGCCAGTCAGGTGAGGGGCGGACAGGTAGAGTATGAGTGGGCAGTCTTGAGACTTCTTTGAAGGGGAGTGGGGTGACGATTCATGGCTTTTTTTACACGTTGTTAACACTGTATTGCTTGGTGTTTTCATCACACCATCTCTTCTCTTGCTTCTCTTCTCATCTCTTCTCTTCTCTTCTCATCTCTTCTCTTCTCTTCTCATCTCTTCTCTTCTCTTCTCATCTCTTCTCTTCTCTTCTCATCCCTCCTCTTCTCTTCTCATCTCTTCTCTTCTCTTCTCTTCTCTTCTCTTCTCTTCTCTTCTCATCTCGTCTCTCCTCTCCGTTTCTCTTCTGATCTCATCTCCCCTCACCCTGCTGGTTCACCTTCCCACCCTGCTGGTTCACCTTCCCACCCTGCTGGTTCACCTTCCCACCCTGCTGGTTCACCTTCCCACCCTGCTGGTTCACCTTCCCACCCTGCTGGTTCACCTTCCCACCCTGCTGGTTCACCTTCCCACCCTGCTGGTTCACCTTCCCACCCTGCTGGTTCACCTTCCCACCCTGCTGGTTCACCTTCCCACCCTGGTTCACCTTCCCACCCTGCTGGTTCACCTTCCCACCCTGCTGGTTCACCTTCCCACCCTGCTGGTTCACCTTCCCACCCTGCTGGTTCACCTTCCCACCCTGCTGGTTCACCTTCCCACCCTGCTGGTTCACCTTCCCACCCTGCTGGTTCACCTTCCCACCCTGCTGGTTCACCTTCCCACCCTGCTGGTTCACCTTCCCACCCTACTGGTTCACCTTCCCACCCTGCTGGTTCACCTTCCCACCCTGCTGGTTCACCTTCCCACCCTGCTGGTTCACCTTCCCACCCTGCTGGATCACCTTCCCATCCTTGTAGCACAGAAAAACAGTTTCGACCTGGATCCAACAGGTAACTCGTCCTAATCTCTTCCTAATCTCACCCCTGCTGGTTCACCTTCCCATCCTTTTCACGATTCCCCCTCTGTTCTTCACCATCTCCCGACGCCCCTCTTGTCAACATAACATTTCCCTGCGCCTTGCCTTCCCTCCCCTCTCCCCCCACCCTTATGTCTCCCCCCACCCTTATGTCTCCCCCCACCCTTATGTCTCCCCCCACCCTTATGTCTCCCCTCGCCCATCTCCTTCCACCAGGCGACACTCTTTTCAGAAGAGGCTGAATTGGAGCTAGAGAGAATTAAATCCTTGCTGGTGAGCTAGAGAGAATTAAATCCTTGCTGGTGAGCTAGAGAGAATCAAATCCTTGCTGGTGAGCTAGAGAGAATCAAATCCTTGCTGGTGAGCTAGAGAGAATCAAATCCTTGCTGGTGAGCTAGAGAGAATCAAATCCTTGCTGGTGAGCTAGAGAGAATCAAATCCTTGCTGGTGAGCTAGAGAGAATCAAATCCTTGCTGGTGAGCTAGAGAGAATCAAATCCTTGCTGGTGAGCTAGAGAGAATCAAATCCTTGCTGGTGAGCTAGAGAGAATCAAATCCTTGCTGGTGAGCTAGAGAGAATCAAATCCTTGCTGGTGAGCTAGAGAGCGAGATATGTTGGCCACCCACACAGATAATGACATTTGGGAAGTGAACGTATTAAGTGCCCTTATATCGTCATCGGACAAGGCTGGAAGGGAAGAGGCCGGGAGGTGAATGATTAAGGACGTAGGAGCTTGTGTGATAAGTCGATTTTTGAGTCGACTCAAAAATCGACCTAGGAGCTTGCAGTCGTAATGGGGGAGATGGGCCATTGTGTCATTAGGCCGTTGTGTCACTCCTCGTCTTTGTCCCCTTCCTCCTGCTCCTCCTTTCAATCGTCATTCCTCCCTTGCCATCCATCCATCCTCCCCCCTCTCCTCCTCCCCACCTCCTCACCGCCCCTCTTATCTCCCATCAGGCGTCAAGGGAGGAGGAGCTTTCAGTCATAATGCGGGAAATGGAGGAGGCCAAGGTAGGAGTGAATGTGGGTGTGAGCGTGCGTGTACCTATGTGTGTGAGTGTGAGTGAACAGAGGCCAAGGTAGGAGAGTGGGTGGGTGTGGAGGAGGAGGAGCTTTCAGTCATAATGCGGGAGATGGAGGAGGCCAAGGTAGGCGTGAATGTGGGCGTGTGAGATTGTGGGTGCGAGTGTGGGTGTGTGTGAGAGTGTGGGTGCGAGTGTGAGTGTGTGTGAGAGTGTGGGTGCGAGTGTGGGTGTGTGTGAGATTGTGGGTGCGAGTGTGGGTGCGTGTGAGAGTGTGGGTGCGAGTGTGGGTGTGTGTGAGAGTGTGGGTGCGAGTGTGGGTGTGTGTGAGAGTGTGGGTGCGAGTGTGGGTGCAAGTGTGGGTGTGTGTGAGAGTGTGGGTGCGAGTGTGGGTGTGTGTGAGAGTGTGGGTGCGAGTGTGGGTGTGTTTGAGAGTGTGGGTGCGAGTGTGGGTGCAAGTGTGGGTGTGTGTGAGAGTGTGGGTGCGAGTGCTCGTGGGTGCGAGTGAGAATGTGAGGAAAAGGAGCAGGAGATTGTTGGGGTGCTAGGGTGTGAAGTGGCATGGCAACGAGTGAAGAAGTTGGGATATCAGGGGTTGGGGTCGAAGCAGAGGGCGAGCTGGCGCTGATGTGGATGGCAGGGTTGTTTAGATGATGTGGCACATCAGATGCCACCGTGGCGCTGATGTGGACCGTAGGGTTGTTTAGATGCACCCACGGTGGCGCTGACGTGGACGCGGTGGTATCCTCCTTCCATGTTGCTGTCACGCCAGTGATACCACCATCTCCTCTCTCACCGCACCCTCTCTCACCGCACCCTCTCTCACCGCACCCACATTCCAACTGATGAAGGCGAATGCAGAGAGCGAGCTGGCGCTGGTGCTGAGAGCTCTCTCAGTGCATCCCCCTCTCTGCTTTGCGCCCTCCCTCACTGTTCTCACTCCTCCACGCTCATACCATGCAGGCACAGTTCCATGTGATGAAGGCCAACGCGGAGAGTGAGCTGGAGCTGCCGATGAGATCTTTCTCTCTGCTTTTCCCTCTCTCACTGCTACCAAACCACCATCTCGTCTCTCACTGCTCCTCCTCCAACCCATCAGGCGCAGTTCCACATAATGAAGGCCAACGCAGAGAGTGAGCTGGCGCTGGCACGGCAGGCGGTGCTGGAGAGAGACGTCAAGCTGGAGGCCGCTCAGCAGGCCATGGGAGCTCTAGTGAAGGTACCTATAACGAGTATCAGTTGTAATTGTGCTGGAGAGAGGAGTCAAGCTAGAGGTCGCTCAGCCGGCGATAGGGTTTGTAATGAAGGTGACTATATGAGGTAACAGGGTAAATCAGTGAGTGAATGGTGCACTCTTGTTGAGAAAGGGAAGGCAGTGGTGGGCAGTGGTGGGTGGTGATGGGTGGTGGGTAGTGGTGGGTGGTGGGCAGTGGTGGGTGGTGGGCAGTGATGGGTGGTGGGCAGTGGTGGGTGGTGGGCAGTTGTCTAAATCGTCCCTCACTCTGTCCCTCACTCCCCTCTCCTCCCATCAGGTGGTGGTGGAGTGTTGGGGCGACGGCCACAAGGTGCTGCTAGCAGGCAGCTGAGAATAGGGAGACTGACCCTACCTACTTATGTCCCTTCCTCCTGTCACCACCCTCCTCCTCCTCCCATCAGGTGGTGGTGGAGTGTTGGGGCGACGGCCACAAGGTGCTGCTAGCAGGCAGCTGAGAATAGGGAGACTGACCCTACCTACTTATGTCCCTTCCTCCTGTCACCACCCTCCTCCTCCTCCCATCAGGTGGTGGTGGAGTGTTGGGGCGACGGCCACAAGGTGCTGCTAGCAGGCAGCCTAGAGGGGGGTCACTGACCCCTATCTCCGTACCGCCTCACACTCCCTCTCACTCCTTTCTCTCTCCCCATCAGGTGGTGGTGGAGTTCTGGGGTGAGGGCCACGAGGTGCTGCTAGCAGGCAGCTTCAACGGATGGCAGAGCCACGTGCCGCTGGTGCCTGATGAGTCATCACACATTCCCAACCACGATGGCAGCAGGTGGGGGGAAAACAGGAACCGACCGTACGGTGACCGTGGGTACGGTGGAAGCAGGAATGGTGCCAGCTTCAATGGGTGGCAGAGCCACGTGCCGTTGGTGCCTGATGAGTCATTACACATTCCCAACCACGATGGCAGC
Source organism: Closterium sp. Naga37s-1 (assembly GCA_947471745.1). Lineage (NCBI taxonomy): Eukaryota > Viridiplantae > Streptophyta > Zygnematophyceae > Desmidiales > Closteriaceae > Closterium > Closterium sp. Naga37s-1. The sequence continues at coordinate 3,919,385 of CANJKZ010000804.1, forward strand.
AGGTGGGGTGAAAGGAGGTATGTGGTTGTGGTTCCGGCAGGTATGGTGAGATCATGCACGGTGAAAGAAAGTATGATGGAAGACTTTTGAGGTGCCTCAAAAGTCGTCTCAAGTCTCGCGGTTTTTTAGGCGTCTCAAAAGTCACTCCTTTTGAGGCGCCTCAAAAATGGTTGTGGTTCCGGCAGGTATGGTGATTCATGCACGGTGAAAGGAAGTATGATGGACGAGCCATGTGCCGTTGGTGCCTGATGAGTCTTAGCACATTCCCAACCCAACCACGATGGCAGCAGGCTTGGTAATAGCAGGTGCGGTGGAAGCAGGTACGGTGAAAGGAGGTACGGCGGAAGCGGGTATGGTGGCAGAGCCATGTGACCCTGGTGGATCACACATTCCCAATTACGATGGAAGCTGGTACGGTAGCGGGAGGTACGGTGAAAGAAGGTATGGTGGAAGAAGGTACGGTGGAAGAAGGTATGGTGGAAGAAGGTACGGTGGAAGAAGGTACGGTGGAAGGAGGTACGGTGGAAGAAGGTGCGGTGGAGCCAGGTATGGTGGAAGAGCCTTGTGCCCCTGGTACCCGATGCAGCATTTACGGTGGAAGCAGGTACGGTGGAAGCAGGTACGGTGGAAGCAGGTACGGTGGATGTGGTGCACCTTTCCTGGCTCCCGTTGCATTGCAATCTAGCGAGGACTAACTTAACCACATGAAAACCCGTTGCATTGTTATGAGGTGCTGAGTGTTTTGATGTGCGGGATCCTAGAATTTGAAGCCTACTCTCATTCCGCCCTTCCGTTTCTCTCCCCCACCTCCCCATCCCCTTGCCCTCCCCTCCCTGTTCTGTCGCAGGGGCGCGATGATTTGGGCATGCACTCTTTGGCTCTATCCAGGCCACTATCAGGTACAGTGCGGTGCTACGCGGTTCTCTGTCTGTGTGCTAGAGTGGTCCTTTAAAATGCATCAGCTTCCCCACACCCCATCCATAGTTCCCGCTTCGTCCGCCTCTGTTTGGCCAGCTCTCCCTCACCCAAAATCCGTTCCTGCCTCCTCTGTTCTCCATAATTCAGTAATTGTTTCACCTCCATCTTCCGATTCCCACCATGCTCATTCCGTCCCCCTCACCCTCCGAAGTCACGTCACATGTTTTCCTCAATTCCATCTCGCTCTCGCTTCAAGCACAGCCTGCTCGTTTTTCTTGAACTTTCCCCCCCCCCCCCACCCCTCCCCCCCCAAATGTTTTTGGGCAGGTCAAGTTTATTGTGGACGGTAGATGGACGCTCGATCAACGGAGGGAAGTGGTTGAGGGCAACATGGGGCAAAATAATCTTCTGGTTGTGAACTGGGAGGATGATGGGTCAATCAGTGATGGCGGCTCCCACGTGGCTAGCAACACTTTCCCGCCTACGTTTCTGCGATGAGATCTCCTGTGATGTAATGGTTGCCTTTAGAATGCCCTCCCCGAGGGTGCAAGTGGGGATGAAGCAACGGGAATGTGAGCCGGTGCATCTTTAGATGATGCTTTGACCGATTAGATGACGTGATGGGTTCTAAGATGGTTGAAGTTCCATCTTGGGGATAACTCAATATGGTATGAGATAATGACTTGTCAGAAATGTGCATGGAAGAGCCAAATGACGATATATGTGAGCTATTTCTTGGTTTATGAACCCTCTCCAATTCACCCACGAAGCTGGCTCAATGCATCTCCACCTCGAAAAAAAACATTGTTAATGCGGGAAATGATGGTATAGTCTACCCGGAAGATGGAGATTACATGGTTAGGAGGTCTCAGGCTGGTGAAGATCAGTGATCCCATGTGCTATGGAAATTAAGATAGGTTCACATACTGCTTTTGTTTGATGACTAAGTCCCCCACAAAGCTTCTGTAGTTAGCTTCTAATGTGTTGATGCGGGTTTTGCTCAGAAGCGGTACATCACCACTAGGGTTGCGAGCAGGGAGGGAAACGAGCTTTGCGCCAAAAGCAGAGACACCGTCAGGTGCTAGATTGACAATCCCGTGAAAAGTGGTGCGGCTGACAGCGTCAGCTTGGTGCAGCCAATCAGAACGAATGTAGCACCCTGCGAAATGTCAACGGAGAAAGGGGACCCCCTTGGGCCACTGGAACCACACTTCTACAGTCGCCTCTATCCTGTCCCGAGATTCCGAACCCAAAAGTGATCGTCAACCCAAGAAAGCACCTCCCGCGCTCGCCAAGGTTCGCTTTTTATCGTTCGGCCCGCCGATGATTCGGGCGAGCGAGAGGCGTCAGCGAAGCGACTCTGAACGACTTCCACGATTGGCGATCAACGGGCGACCCGCGCGTACGCACCCCCCCAATCCATCAACCTCACGCGCAGTGCCAGCGCAACATCACCGGGTGCTCTACACCAATCATGGGGTGCTCCATTTCCGCCCGTCTGGCATCTCCCTTATTTTCGAGCTCTCCGCAATTCGTCCCCCCCTGTTTCCCCCATCCCCCAAAATCAGTATATTTGCCGCCCTCCGCACTTCTCTCCCTGGAGAAACTTCCCCCTCCCCTCCCCTCGGGACAAACCCCGCCCGCATAAACCCCGTCGGGGTTGCGCACGTATCTGATCAGGCGTGATCCCGGTTCTTGCCTGGTCGCGAAAATCATGTGTTCTGTCTCTGATCTTGATATAAGCCATGGCGGAAAACGAGCGGCTTGGAAGAAAGTGGGTGACTGACGCTGCACCTGCAATAAACGATGATGCCTCCCGCTAATAAAAGATGAGCGGTAAGCTCAGTGAACGTTTGCGTGACGGTGAACATCATCACGGTATACTCAGTGATGACCTCATTTAGTGGACGGGGTTTAGCGTATTATGTTCCTCACCCTGCACGTCTTGTCTCGTAAAAAAATTGGAGGACAAGGGGCCATCGATAATTATCACTATCTGCCAAAAAAAAGGCTTGATAAGCATCAACACAAGCTCGTCCAGGGTCGCCGACAAATGGCACAGAAAGAAAGCTATGTGAGCAAAAGGCACAGAGACACACGAGAAGGAGAAAGATTGCACGTGGCGTAATAATACTTAAAACCTAAAAAATGCACTACAAAAGAATAATTGGGCCTAGTATATGTCAAAAGTGTTATGTTACATTGAATTCGTATAGGGACCTGGAGTCTCTACTCCTTTTGAATCCTCAATGCACTCTTGACCGCTGCTATGACGCAGCCACTAAGCAGATATCCTGAGGGCTGGCATATCTTCTTAACTCCGCTCTTTGCTCGGGAGTCTGCACCGCATCCCCACCCGACGCCAAAGCTTTATTCATCGCAGCAGCTGTAGAGTAACCGTAAGCGTATTGTTGTTGAATCTGAACCTCGTGAGCCGCTGTTGTCGCCATCACGTATTGCATCTCCTGCGGCGCCTGGCACAATGTCCAGAGCTCGTTTTCTAGAAGCTTGCAGTACTCCATAAACTCCTCTGTCGTCACGTTCAATCTGAACTTAATCCGGAAGAGAAACTCCAACTCTAATCTGTTCATCTCGCTTGTGGCAACACCACCCACTTTGGCGTAGTACGCGTTGTTGTAATATCTGTAGGAGAGAGGAGGAGAAAGAAGGGGAGAAAATGGTTAGCAACTCGTTTCACTGGAAGGAGTGTGCTAGAGAGAAAGCTATCACACGCGAGCTTTGCTTGAATTCGTTTCATTGTGTGTATTGTTGAGATAAGCTAGGGTCATTTTGTGGTAACTTACTCGTCGTCAAGAAACTTCGCGGCGATCATGACGCTCGTCGCCAGCAGGCGATGGACGTTCAGCGACGTGATGACCATGTCTGGTTGCGACTTGATCAAGCGGTCGATGTAAATGTACGCGATCACGAAGCACGACGGGCTGCAGTTGGCGTACTTAAATATCCGATCCAGGTACTTGGCGATGCTGATTCCAGGCGCTCTGAGCCCGTGAAACACCGTCAGCTGCTGACCCGTCTTGCCGCAGATTCTGGGAGGAGCTTGTTCGCTTACCGCGACCACTCTATCGAGAATCGACGCCAAGACTGTGATGATGCCTGGTCGCTCGAACCCCGCTTGGCAATTGAGGCCCAGAGTTGATGTGGCACTTAGTTGCATTGCGCACTCGGGAATGGGCCAGCAAGAAGCCATGGGTGATTCTGAGGCGTTGGCAGGAGAGAGAACGAGAAGGAGAGGAAGGAGAGAAGGGGCAGCTTCGAAGAGGTAGGCGCGAGGAACGTGAATTGCGAAACGACGTCGGCTCGAGTTCAGCGCTGGGCGGGAAGCCGAATGTGCTGTTCGAGCAGGAGCTAGAGCTACTGAGCCGAGAAATCGAGCAAATGTGTCACAAAGAGTGAATCGAGAACAGGCGTGATATTCAAGGAGACTGGTTCACGAGTGACTTGAAATCCGAGAAGGCAGGAGTGTGTTGGAAACACCGAAGGTCAGAACTCGTGAATGAGAGGAGATTGAGGGAGTGAAAGATGGTTATTTCAGGCGAAGGATGCTCCCCTTTATGTATTCTGTTCCCCAAGCATCTCGACTGCGCTTTCACGGGATGCCCGCGTTCGCGGGATGTCCCCATCTCCTCTGCTTGCCTCCCAATCTCCCTGCCTGCCAGCGGGAGCTGCTGAGCTCAGCTGGAGATCCTGCGACTGCCCGAACGAACGGGGCGCACAGAATTGGGCAGCAGGCGACGGGGCGCACACGAGGACACAGAGACCCCCGAGCAGAGCTCATCTTGTGGTGTGCTGCTCAGGTACGGGAATCGGCTGTGCGAAAAGGCGCAGGCGACTGATTCTCCCGGGCAGACGATAGAGCCAGACGAATGTTTTCGTTTTGTTTCGTTGTACACAAACCAGCCGACGGGTGTGTGTGCCCTGCTCCCGCCTCTGGGCTCTTGCAAAAATTTCGTACCGCGGATCTCGGTTATCCACAAATTGTTTCGCGACGCCACGTCAGCCCGTGCCAAGCCCAAACCGCGTTGGGAAGGGGAAAAGATCGTCGAGATTGTCGCTTAAAGTTGGTATTTTGGGTGGGCTATTTCGTCGGACACAGACCTCGAGGCGCTTGCGAATGGTTCGTTGCTTGGGCAGGTCGCACACAGGTTCCCCCGAGGCTGATAAAAAATGTCGTCGAGAAGCACAGTTTGCACAGCGAAGGATGAAAGTTGTCGCCGGCTCGCAGCGCCAGTCAGATGAAACCCAGTTGCCAGGCCGTAACGAACGGAAACAGGGTACACGGGCAAGCCACAGTCACAAAAGATGAAATGGCGGCTCGGTTTGTAGGGCCAGAATCCAAGCCAGTGCCAGGCCAGATGATAACTATTCCGCAACGATCGGAGAGGGAAGCCATTGTCGCACATTTGAAGCATTCACATCACCCCCAAACAGGTCAGTCGGAGAACCAGCACCTGGCGGTATTTACCAAATGTTTTTTGCAACCCAACGAGCATCGCACAGACGTCGCTGGACGTGTGCCTTACGGCTCGGGCAGAAAATGTGAAAGACGCCAGACAACACTATTGGCAGAACGACACGACAGGATCAAAGTGTCCAGCGTCCAGTAGCTGCGGCCAATCACATGAAACCCGTGAAATGTGGCATCCGAAACAGTGTGCCACTTGAAGGTTCCCGTAATTGCTAGGCGGCACTCTTTCTCCCGCCGGATGAGCACATGGCCTGTCCGCTGCCCGGATTGGGCGAGACCCGATAGCAGCAAAATTCGAAATTCTTATTGGTGCGGCGTTTCTGGTTCTCCTGCTTGGTTCAGGCCAGTAGGACCCGACCTGGAATATCGCCCTCGCCCCTGCTGCCAGAGTGACACTCTTTCCTGCTGCCTCTCCGTTACAAGCTAATTTCCCGCGAGAAAGCAGCGGTATACATTTGGCAGGGGAAAGGCCAAAAGTTTATAAAAGGTACATGGTGGTAACCAGATTACAGGGTCTCTCGACTTCTAACACAGCGACTAGTTCAAACCCAACCCCTCTCACCTGACTCACTCGTCAAAAGTTTATACCTAGCCAAAAGTATACTGAAGGACGTGCCTCCTCTCCACTGTCCCCACTCCCAAAGCGTGCATAGTCATCACTAAAAAATGTAACTTCCAAAAGCACTGCAAGCCATTGCGATTATAGCGCTTCTCACGCTTAGGTCATACGCCGACAGAGCCATTGTTTATTTTCTGGAACCTAATACGCGGAGCATTTCGCATCAAAAGTGAGAATGCATCCATGGCGGCGCCTTAGCCATTCTCTTTTCTGCGGCCCGATTCCCCTTCGCCGACGCCCGATTCCCCTTTCCCGTCGCCTGGTGCCCCTTCCCGCCGCCCGGTTTCCCTTTCCCGCCGCCACGAAACCTCAGTCACGCTGCACGATTCCCCTTCTCGCCCCCCGATTCTTCTTTCCCACCGGCCGATTCCCTTTCCCGTCGCCCTACTCCCTTTCCCGTCGCCCTACTCCCTTTCCCGTCGCCCTACTCCCTTTCCCGTCGCCCGATTCACGTACCCGCCGCCTGGTTCCCCTTCCGCGTCGCCTGAATCCCCTTTCCCGCCCATTGGGCGGGCCGGCCGACCGCCCCTTTTCGCCGTCCGATTCCCCTTTCGCGCCGCCGGATTCCCGTTCCCTCCGCCCGCTTCCCCTTTCCCGCCGCCCGATGCGCCTTCCCGCCGCCCGATGCGCCTTCCCGCCGCCCGATTCCCATTTCCCGCCGCCCGATTCCCATTTCCCGCCGCCCGATTCCCATTTCCCGCCGCCAGACTTCCCTTCCCGCCTCCCTATTCCCCTTTCCGTCGCCCGACGTTCCCTCCCTACGTTCCATCCCTTCCCTCCCTTCTCTCCCTTCCCTCCCTTCTCTCCCTCCCACCCTTCACTCCCTTCCCTCCCTTCCCTCCCTTCCCTCCCTTCACTCCCTTCCCTCCTATCTCTCCCTTCCCGCCCTTCTCTCCCCCCTTACCTTCTCTCCCTTTTCGAACCTTCCCTCTCATCCCTCCTTGCAATCTCCTGTCCCTCCCTTCTCTCCCGTCCCTCCCTTCTCTCCCGTCCCTCCTTTCTCTCCCGTCCCTCCCTTCTCTCCCGTCCCTCCCTTCTCTCCCGTCCCTCCCTTCCCTCCCTTCCCAGCCTTCTCTTTATTTTCTCCCTTCTCTCCCTACCCGCCCTTCTCTTCCCCCCTACCACCCTTTTCTCCCTTCCATCCTTTCCATCCCTACCACCCTTTTCTCCCTTCCATCCTTTCCATCCCTACCACCCTTCTCTCCCTTCTCTCCCTTCTCTCCCGCTCCTCTCTTCCCTCCCTTCCCTTTCTGCTCCTCTCTTCCCGCCCTTCCCTCTCTGCTCCTCTCTTCCCTCCATTCCTGCTTCCTGTAACCAACCCCCCCTACCCCCACTCTCCCTTCCTCTCCCGTCCACTTCCCTTCCCCCATCCCTCAAATTCCTTTGCCTTTCTCTTACCTGCCACTACTCTTCCTTCCCTTCCTTTCCTTCCGTCCCCTTCCTACCCTCCCCTTCATTCCCTCCCTAATCCCTCCCTCCACTTCCTCCCCTCCGCTCCCTCCCCATCCCTGCCCTTCCATCCCTGCTCTTTCCTTCTCTGCCCTGCCCTTCTGCGCCACTATTCGCCTTGTGCCTCCTAGTTCCCGTGCACGTGTTGCCATCACATTTGCCCCATACACTCCCCTCTAACTTACGTGTACTCACTTGTATTCCCTTCGCCCCCACCCCTGCCTTCCCTCCCATTATTTTGGGGCCCCATTACCGATGCGACACCAGGTCTCATACAACTTGTATGCATACGCAAAGCAGCCGGTTTTGCATGTATTTCAGCAACGTATAAGGAGGACAATTCCCTCTGCTCCAGCTACAAGCAGGACAAAGCCTCGCCCAAGCAAGCTTGGCGGCATGAGGGGAGGGGCATCAGGTTCCAGGAGTGTGTCACGGCGTGAAGATGACACCGAGAGTAGAGGATGGCACTGTCTTGTATACCTGGTGCTGATGTTATTGTGTGTACATACTGCTGTGAAAGCTCTTTTTTTTTCTTCATCAATTGCAAACCTAAAGATGCCTTATAGAAAGAGGAAAGGCAGAGGGTACAAGCGGGTAAATGCGTTGTAACATGCTATTGATGTCAAGTTACAACGAGAGCACCAGCGGGTCACTCTTCCAATAGTGTCTCTCCTGTGCTTTCTACTCTGCTACCTCTGCCCACAGCCTCTGCCCTAGCCTGGCAGGTTCGAAACGACCGGACCAGCCTCGCGCACACAGAGTGTGTCAGCTGTTCCAGGCTCGGGTCCGAGCCTGCGAAGGAGGTTCGGCGGCTGCTGGGGAGGGCAGTGGCACGGGCCAATGAGAGGGCGCCCGCTGTCATCGTGTTGGATCTGGATGTGCTGGGGGTGAGTGGGGGAGCGGAGGAAGGGACAGGTGGCGGCGTGGGATTGGTAGAGTTCACTGCAGACCTGATGGATGAATGGCAGGCGAGGCAGGGGGAGAAAGGAGGGGATGCAGGGGGGAGAAGTAGGTGAAGCAGAGGGGGAAAGGAGGGGAAGGAGGGGGGAAGGAGGGGAAGCAGAGGGGGAAAGGAGGGGAAGCAAGGGAGGAAAGAGGGGAATTGGTGGGGGAAAGGAGGGGAAGCAGGGGGGGACAGGAGGTGATGCAGGGGGGAAAAAGAGGGGAAGCAGAGGGGGAAAGGAGGGGAAGCAGTGGGAGAATTGGGGGAAGCAATGGAGGAAAGGAGGGGAATTGGTGGGGAAAACGAGGGGATGCAGGGGGAAAGGAGGGGATGCAGGGGGAAAGGAGGGGATGCAGGGGGGAAAAGGAGGGGATGCAAGGGGGAAAAGGAGGGGAAGCAGAGGGGAAAAGAGGGGAAGCAGAGGGGGAAAGGGGGAAAAGGAGGGGAGGCAGATGGCATGATGAGGGGGAAGGGAGGGCTAGTAGGGGTGAAACTAGTGGCATGATGAGGGGGAAGGGAGGGCTAGTAGGGGTGAAACTCGTGGCATAGGGGGAAGGGAGGGCTAGTAGGGGAGAAACAGATGGCATGATGATGGGGAAATGAGGAGATAGGAGAAGGAGGTAGAGGAGGAGGAGGATATAGGACCAGGGGGGGTGGGGAGAGGGGGGGGAGGGGGAAGGAAGATGGGAGAGGGACTGCCCGATTTCCAACGAATGGGCGACGTGTCTCGCGGGAGGAAGGAAGGTGGGGAGTCGGTTGACTCACCGAATGCCGTATGGCTCTGGAGGGGGAAGTGGAGGTTGGAGGGGTGCAGAAGACGCAATGCCGACGCCAGGCCCCTGTGAAAGGCGTCGCGCGGCTGATGGGGCGTGAAGGGAGGCAGGAGATGGACATGGGGGTGGGGGAGCACGAGGGAGTGAGCATGAGGCAGGGAGCACGAGGGAGTGAGTTTGAAGGATGCTGGGTAATGCGGAAGGGGGAATGCGGAAGGGGGAATGCGGAAGGGGGAATGCGGAGCGGAAGGGGGAATGCGGAAGGCTGAATGCGGAAGGGGGAATGCGGAAGGGAGAATGCGGAAGGGGGAATGCGGAAGGGAGAATGCGAAAGGGGGAATGCGGCTGGGGGATTGCGGAATCGGGGATGCGGCAGGGGGAATGCGGATGGCGGAATGCGGAAGGCGGAATGGGGAAGGGGGAATATGGACGGGGGACTGTGGAAGGGGGAATGCGGAAGGGGGAATGCGGCTCGGGGATTGCGGAATCGGGGATGCGGCAGGGGGGATGCGGAACGGGGGTTGCGGCAGGTGGAACGCTCCGTGATGGAATGCGGAGGGGGGGATGTGGCAAGGGAATGTCGAAGGGGGCTTGCGGTCGGGGGAATGCAGCTGGTATGCGACGGCGCGAATTCGTCAGGGCGCACGAAACAACGCGAGCGCCTGCTCTTATACACGAGATAGCCCCTGGGCGAAAGCGAGGCGTCTCTGGCACGCTGTGCTGACGCGTGCGCTATGCAGATGTAGTGTCGCTTTGCTGCGGGCGTTTTGCTGGCGTGCGCTGATCTGCTGAGGGCGCAATGCTGACGCGCGCTGTGCTGGCTCGCGCGGAACGTGGCGCGCGTGCGATGCTTGAGGGGAGAGCGCGACAGTTGCTGCACAAGCTGCAGCTTCTGCGCGCTTTTGCTGGTCGTTTCGCAGGCGAGGCTTGTAATGCGGCTCCCTAAGTACTCACCCGCGACTTCGTGCGTGGTCGCGCTGCTGGCTTCGCACCTTCCAGCGCGCGCCTTGGCTATTTCTACCTGGTCTTTTAGGTTTTAGTCGCCTATTCTTCGTAGTGCGTGAGGGTGGCAGGTGAGGTGGGTGACGGGAGCATTGAACCATTTCGTGACTCACAACCAACCCAACCCTGGTTCCCCCACAACAGAAGTGCCCTAGGTCTTCGCCAAAAACTATCGCCCCCCTCGTTTTTTTTCGTTGAGGCGAAATCGCGTTGCACACTGTAGAGAAGCAGCAGTACTGTCAAATGTATACCGCTGCTTTAATACGCGAGCTCAAACTCCAAAGTGAACTTGTGAAGACAACCAAGAGTCAACGTCTTATGGCTGATCTAGTATTTTAGTATGGGGTGAACTACAGTAGCGCGGTCTAATATATAGACCACTTGTGCACCAGAATGAATCTTTGACCGGGCTAGAATTCAACTATGCATTGCTGACAACCTCATTTCCTCACCTAAACAGCATCCGACCTTACACAGCATTATAGAGAGCCATGCCATACATGCACCATGTGATAACACAATTCAACACAAGATTATACACCCACTATTACGAAGCAGTCCATGTGTGCCCAACAACTCCACAACCGGTCTGCATCGTATCTGCCATTCAGTTAGCACTGACTTGACAGCAGGGAAAAACAAATAAACGGTAAAAGAATCGGTGAGCAATGGCGGTGGAGAGGAAAGGTGTGGGAGAGGGAGGGGGGAGGGAAGAGGAGCAGGAGGGAAGAAGGGGGAGGGGGGTAGACTGTTTTAATTTATGATACAGTAAGGCAAAACGTTACAATCTCAGTTGTGTCCTTCCTCCCCCTCCACAGGCCAGCTCATGTGCATTGATGCCCAGGTGAATGGAACGGCCTTCTCCCTCAACCACTTACTCATTCCCCGTCCCCTGCTCAGGTGCCATGTCAACACACAATAAAACTCCTCTTTACACTCCACCACCTTGGCATCTACCCCCATTTAATCCCCACGGCAAAGCCATGCATATTCGTCTCTCCAACATCTCCAAAGCCCCACGCACATGCGTGGTGGCTTTTGAGTCGACTCAAAATTCACCCCTACGCAAATGCAGCTTCTCCAAAACAGCACACACGAGCACGCGTCCTCTTGTCTTGAGACCCTCCTTTCATTCCTCCCTTGTATGAATCCCTCCTGCATTCCTCTTTCCTCACTCCACCTCCTTGGCGTCTATCCCCATGCGGATCCCCTTGGCAAAGTCGTGCAGATTCTCCAGCACCTTGAGGGCTTCAGGCACGTGCGACCTCTGTTGCCATGACTCCCCCTTCCCCCTCCCCCCACACACCAAAAAGCTCTCCGCCTCCTCACTCCACCTCCTTGGCGTCTATCCCCATGCGGATCCCCTTAGCAAAGTCGTGCAGATTCTCCAACACCTCGAGAGCCTCAGGCATGGAGGGGCGGTCAGCGGGGACAGTCTGGGTGCACTGCAGGGCGAGTGTGACGACGCCCATGATCTCATCCTCGTACAGCAGCGCGTCGTCTATCCTGTCGTCCACGAATGATGCCACAGTGTGCATCCCCACCCACCTGCAGGCATGGGGGTGGGGGGTGAGGGGTTGGGAAAGGGAGAGAGTAAGGGAGGGAGGACCGGGGGCGCTGGGGTTTGGGCAGGAGGGAGGACCGGGGGCGCTGGGGTTTGGGCAGGAGGGAGGACCGGGGGCGCTGGGGTTTGGGCAGGAGGGAGGACCGGGGGCGCTGGGGTTTGGGCAGGAGGGAGGACCGGGGGCGCTGGGGTTTGGGCAGGAGGGAGGACCGGGGGCGCTGGGGTTTGGGCAGGAGGGAGGACCGGGGGCGCTGGGGTTTGGGCAGGAGGGAGGACCGGGGGCGCTGGGGTTTGGGCAGGAGGGAGGACCGGGGGGGCTGGGGTTTGGGCAGGAGGGAGGACCGGGGGCGCTGGGGTTTGGGCAGGAGGGAGGACCGGGGGCGCTGGGGTTTGGGCAGGAGGGAGGACTGGGGGCGCTGGGGTTTGGGCAGGAGGGAGGACCGGGGGCGCTGGGGTTTGGGCAGGAGGGAGGATGGATGAACGGGGGATGTAAAGGTTCCCTAACACGTGAAGAGCCTCAGGCATGGAGGGGCAGTCGGCAGGCATGCACCCAAACCAGAACCGAACGGAAGCATGCTATCAAGTAGGCAATAAAGCAAGCAAGCATGCCTTAGTACGTTGTGACATAATGCAAACCAACATAATCAGCATCCTCAGCATCATCCCCATCATCCTCAGCATCATCATCCCCATCATCCTCATCACCATCACCCGCATCCTACCTGGCGAGCCCTCGTTCCGCCACGTCACTGTCCGTCGGAAGCTTCCCAGTAATCACCTGCAGCACCAGCACTCCGAACGCGAACACATCGCTCTTGAACGACAGCCGCCCCCTCTGCGAGTACTCCGGAGACAAATACCCCACCGTCCCAAACACACTCGTGCTCATATGAGTCCGGCTCGCATCCGCCTCCCTCGCCAGCCCGAAATCAGCCACCTTAGCCTCTAAATTCTCGTCCAGGAGAATATTCGCGGGCTTCATATCTCTATGGATAATCCCTGGGGTGCAATCCTGGTGAAGGTATTTGAGGGCCCGTGCTGTACCCTCTAAGATGTTCCTCCTTACAGCCCACCGTCGCATCGGCGAGTCTTTGCCCATTTCGCGCGCCAAGACCTGGTCTAGGGAGCCGCCTGGGAGGAAGTCGTAGATTAAGAGGCGCTCTTGGGCGGGCGGCGGGGAGAGGTATGCAGCGACCAGGACTACTAGGTTGCGGTGCCGCACGTTGCCGAGGGTGTTCATCTCGGCTTCAAACTCCCGCTGCCCCTGGCTGCTGCCTAGTGCCAGGCGCTTTATCGCGACGGACCTTCCATCTTGCAGTGTGGCTCTGAGTGAAAGGGGGAAGGGGGTGTGTTTGGGAGGGGGGATGGGACAGGACCAGGGGCAGAAGCAGGGGTACAGGCAGGGTCAGTGGGGACGGAAATGAGGGAGAGGTATGCGGAGACAAGGACTACGGGGTTGCGGTGGCGCACGTTGCCGAGGGTGTTCATCTAGGCTTCAAACTCCCGCTGCCCCTGGCTGCTGCCCAACGCCAGGCGCTTTATCGCGACCAACCTGCTGTCCTGCAGTGTGGCCCTGGGGGAGGGGGAGCGGGAGGTGGAGGGGGAGGGGGAGGGGGAGGGGGAGGGGGGAGGGGGAGTGGGAGGGGGAGGGGGAGGGGGGAGGGGGAGTGGGAGGGGGAGGGGGTAGGGGGGGATAGTGGATGAGGCAGGGACAGGGGCAGGGGCAGGAGGACGGGAATGAGTGACAGGAGGGCAGGGGAGAGGGGCGAGTGGGTTGCGGTGGCGCACGTTGCCGAGGGAGTTCAAACTCCCGCTGCCCCTGGCTGCTGCCCAAGGCCAGGCGCTTTATCGCGACTGACCTTCCATCTTGCAGTGTGGCTCTGAGTGAAAGGGGGAAGGGGGTGTGTTTGGGAGGGGGGATGGGACATGACCAAGGGCAGAAGCAGGGGCAGGGGCAGGGGAAGTGGGGACGGAAACGAGGGAGAGGTAAGCGGCTACCAGGAAGGACTACTAAGTTGCGGTGGCGCACGCACTTCGTCTAGGCTTCAAACTCCTGCTGCCCCTGACTGCTGCCCAACGCCAGGCGCTGTATGGCCACTGACCTGCTGTCCTGCAGCGTGGCCCTGGGGAGAAAGGGAAGGAGGAGGTGTTTTGAGAGGGCGGATGGGACAGAAGAAGGGGCAGAAGCAGGGAAACGGGCAGGAAGAGGGGCAGGAATGAGTGAGAGGAGGGTAGGGGAGATCGGCATGTGGGTTGCACGTTGCCGAGGGTGTTCATCTCTGCTTCAGACTCTCGCTGCCCCTGGCTGCTGCCCAAGGCTAGGCGCTTTATGGCCACTGACCTGCCGTCCTGCAGTGTGGCCCTGGGGAAGTGGGGGGGATGGGGGATGGGGGATGGGGCAGCGGCAGGGGCAGGGGCAGGGGCAGGGGCAGGGGCAGGGGCAGGGGCAGGGGCAGGGGCAGGGGCAGGGGCAGGGGCAGGGGCAGGGACAGGGACAGGGACAGGGGCAGGGATTGACCAGGAATGGGGTGGACAAGGGTGTGGGTTGGGGCAGGGATAATGGGAGCGAGAAAAGGATGGATTCTACTCCTCTAATGGACGGTGTAGTCGTGACTGACACTGTACCTGTCACCGTACCTCGCACCTGTCACCGTACCTCGCACCTGTCACCGTACCTCGCACCTGTCACCGTACCTGACACCGCACCTGTACCCACAACTGTCACCGTACCTGTCGTTGCACCTGTCGCCATACCTATCACCGCATATTACCTAACCAGCCAGATCTTACTCGTAAACAGAGCCAAAGCCTCCTCGCCCCAGCAGGAACTTGTTGCTAAAGTCTTCAGTCGCATCCACCACGTCCGTCACCGTGAGCTTAAAGCCCAGCTTCTCAAACACCAGCATCGCCCCACATGTCACCACATTTCACCACATGTTACCGTTCGTTACCGCTAGCAACCAGGCGGTTCGCACCTGTAAACAGAGCCAAAGCCTCCTCGTCCCAGCAAGAACTTGTTACTGAAGTCTTCAGTCGCATCCACCACGTCCGTCACCGTGAGCTTAAAGCCCAGCTTCTCAAACACCAGCATGGTGCCGCCGTCCAGGCTCGGCCCTCTCCTTCGCGCAAACAGCCACAGCCACAGCAGCACCAGCAGCACCACCAGCGCCGCTACAAACGCCGCACAGCCCACCGCGATCCCTGCAATCGCTCCCGGAGAGACCCCCCCTGTGCTCTCGTAGGGCGGCGTTGGGCAGGAGGCATACCCGAACCCTCCGCAGAGTCCCAGGTTGCCTTGTAACGCGTATGCAGACAGGGGAGTGCCGGTGGTGTTGAAGGGGATTTGACCGAGAAGATTGTTGAAAGAGAAGTCCAGGGCGGTGGCAGAGGTATTAGTGTTGGAGAATCCGTACGGGATGGCACCGACGAAGTGGTTATGAGAGAGGTTTAAGTAGAGGAGACGGGGGAGGAATGGAGAGGCTAGCTGCGGGGGAATCGGGCCGTTGAAATCGTTCCTGCTCACGTCCAGAGAGGTGAGTAGGGAGAGGGCGCTGAGTTCTGCTGGGAGGTGGGAGGAAAGGTTATTCCCACTGACACTTAGCGAGCGGAGCACCTGCAGCTGGCTAAGTGTCGGTGGGAGGGATCCCGAGAGGCGGTTGCCTGACACGTCAATCGTCCGTGCTGACGTCAGGTTTCCTATGGCGGCCGGAACGGGACCTTCCAGGAGGTTTCCGGCGAGGCCGAGGGTGAAAATGGGGGAGGGGCGAAGCTGGGTGGTGATAGTATCGAGCGTGCCTGTAAGGGAGTTGTGGGAGACGTTGAAGGATTGGAGTCTGGGGCAAGGAGGGGAGGAGGGGAGGAGGAGGGGGCCTGAGAATTGGTTGGAATCGAGGAGGAGGGTGGTGAGGGAGGAGCATTTGCCTAGGTAGGGAAGAGGGCCAGTGAGACGGTTGAGACTCAGAGAAAGGTACTGAAAGGCTGGTACCTTCTGTTGCGCTGCTGCTGCTCCTGCTCCTGCCCCTCCTCCTCCTCCTCCGGCTGCTGCTGCTACTGCTGATAGTGTTGATGCTGCTGCTGCCGATGCCGATGGTGGTGGGTTTTTTTCGGCTGGCCTAGCGTTGCCCAGAAGGATTTCGGGCAGGTCCCCCAACAAAGAGTTGTTGCTCAAGTCTAGGGCTGACAAGGACGGGCAGATAAACCCTGCCGGAATCCTGCCCGAGAAGTTATTGTTCGCCAGGTAAATCAAAGACGGACAGGATTTGAGCTCCGGAAGCTTCCCAGAAAGCCGGTTGCCACTGGCATCCAGAGCGCCCAGCGTCACAACATCGCCAATTTCCGAGGGTAAATTACCCTCGAAACTGTTGTTCGCCAGGAAAATCTCCCCCACCGACGTCCCCGCCAGGGACGTAAAGAAGCTCGGCGACAGCTGCCCTGAAAGTAAATTCCCCGACACGTCGAGCGAGTAAAGCAAGTAGCAGGACGAGAGGTCGGCAGGAAGACCACCAGTGAACCGGTTAGAACCGAGCTGAAACAGATACAAGGACATGCCGCAGCCCTTCTGCAGTGGCAGGGGGCCGGAGAGTTGGTTGTGTGATAGCGACAGGAGGAGAAGGTTGTTGAAGGACGTGAGGAAGGAACCTGCTTGAGGGATGGGGCCGGATAGGTTATTGAAAGAGAGGTCTAGGGCTTGGAGGGACGAGAGGGACGAGAGGGATTCGGGCAGCGGGCCGGAATGTAAGTTTCGGTGAAGGTAGAGGCCAGGGTATGGGTCGACGAATGGGCCGTTTCCGAGGTTTGTCAGCTGCCCGAGCTCGGTCGGTAAGCTGCCCGAAAGGGAGTTTTGCCCGAGATTTAGATTCACAAGCGTTTTTGCGAGCCGGGATATCTGCGAGGGGATTTCCCCCGAGAAATTGTTTGCCTCCAAATTAAGGTTCGTGAGGCGGGAAAGCGACGCCAGGGCAGTGGGTAACTGCCCGGACATTAGATTATACGTCAGCTGTAAGTGCTTAAGGGAGGAGAAGAGAGAGATTGAGTCTGGGAGGGGGCCGAGTAGCCTGTGGCCTGTGAGGGAGAGGACTTGGAGGGAGGAGCAGGAGGTGAGGTGGGAGGGGAAGGCTCCTATTAGCCCAGCCATCTCGCGGTAGTCGCGATTGCTGGAGAGAGAGAGGTTGGTGAGGGCTGTGAGGGCGGAGAACTGCAGGGGGATGAGAGGGAGACTGGGGAAACTGGGGAGAGTGGGGGAAATCTGAAGACTAGGGCTGCTGCTGCTGCTGCTGCTGCTGCCTCCACCGCCGCTGCTACTGACGCTGCTGCTGTTGCGGCTGCTACCAGCCACGTCACCGCTGCTCCCCCCTCCACTTGCCGCACCTGAACCGTCCCAATTTTCCTCCAGAACGGACCTGCGGGTGAGCATCAGCACGGGCCTCTGGTCCAGGTCCGGGCCGAACCTGGTCATACTCAGCCCCACCACCCTCCGCGCGCCACCTGGGCGGGCGGGGGAGCAAGTAACGAAGCGCCAGGCGCAGAGGAAGCTGTAGGGGTCGGGGGAGGCAGCGGAGGAGGCGGGGGAGGCGGAGGGGACGGAGTTGGCGGATGGGGCGGAGGAGGCGGAGAAGGCGGAGCGGGGAACGGTCCATGAGGCGAGGAGGTCGTTAAACACGATGACGGACGCCTTGAAGGCCAGCAGCGCATTCAGCTCCGCCAGGGCTTGCGGGTCCGGGAGGGAAGCGGACGGGGTGGGGGAAGATGGGGCAGCCTGCGATGAGGCACCTGGAGATGAAGCCCCGCTTCCCCCTGCCTGTGGATTCACCTCAAGCTGGCTCCTCATTGCTCCCATAGACTCTCCCGTTCCTCCTGCTCCTTCGTCTCCCCCTGCCCCCCCTGCTATTTCTGCCCCTCCTGCGCCGGCTGCTGCTGCTGCTGCTGGTTTTGATTTGAGAAGGCCCACTGCCCGGCTCACACCCGCCACCTCCCTCAACGAAACCCCCCGGTGGCCGCCAGACGGATACGCGGAGCCCGCGTCTCCCTGGCCCTCCACAGGAAAACCCTCCCAGCCTTCGCCAGAGGAGCTCGCTCCGAGTTTCCTCAGGTGTGCATTGTGCAGGAACTCCTCCTCAGGGATGCACGCGCCCTCGCTCCCCGCCTCCTCCTCCCCTTTACCACCGTTCCACAGGCCTGCCTCGAGGAACAGCGTGTGCGGTGGACAGCGGTGCAGAGCGGCGAGAGCCTGGTTGGAGCAGCGGAAGTATACACTGGGAAGCGGCGGCACACGAGGGGGGGGGGGCGAGAGGGGAGAGAGGAGAAAAGAGCAGGAGGGGAGAGGAGGGATGGGATGAGTGAAGGAGGAAGAGGAACGGATATTTGGGAAGGGGTGGAGCGGGGAAGAACACAAAAAGTTCGTGAGAAATAGACATTCGGAAACCAACGTCAGGCTTTCTGTTGTGGGTTTTGTCACTGGAGGGGATGGCAACGTCTGAACTGAAAGGTCTGCAATGCCGACATACCTGCATGAAGGGTTGGACAGGGGGTCTGCGTAAAGGCCGTCCGAGAGACCTCTGCACCAATCGTCGCTCTGGATTCTGTCATGGAGACTCTGCTGACGTGGAAGCATCCAGACGAAACGGGGTGGAAAAAGAGGGGGAGGGGGGAGGGGAGCGAAAGGGAGAACTTGTTACAAAAAGGAGACGCGACGGACGTTCGGCTGTAATAAACTATTGAAGGGCCCTCAAAGAAAAAGGCCGAACCGTTAGGATGTAAACAATTTGCGATGCGTTGGGTTGAAAAGAATGCAGACATCCGTGACCAAGAAGACGGCAAGGGGACCGCATCGGCGGGAAAAGACGAACCTTGAGGTGACTCAAGGTCGGCTGGGTAGAGACCGGAGACGACTTCCGTCTCAACCTCTGCGCGTCCAGTTTCTCTCGCAAAGCGCGGGCTCTCTCCCTCAAGAATTGGCGTTGAGAGACTGAATCTAACGGCTCTGAAGTTTCCAATGGCTCCAAAGGCTCTAACGGCGGTTTACGTTGTACAGTTGTTTGTGATAGTACTCTCTGCTGATGCTGCTGCTGGTGCTGCTCCTGCTGCAGCTGCTGGTGGTGCTGGAGATTCGTCGACGAGGAGAGGACGGCATTGGTAGATGATAATGAGCCGAGGATGAGTAGGGAACAGCAGCAGAAGAGAGGCAACAGGTACCGAGACCGTCCGTAACGAGACGGATGCTGTTGGTCTGTGAACATGGCGTTTCGCGACATGACGCGCGTCGTGGCGACCGAAGAGATTTCACATGAACTAGGTAGGTGACAAATTCTTCTAGCGGCAGAGAACAGAAAAAAAAACCTCGAAATGATAAGATAAGATGCCTTCTGCTAGGATGTATACGGAAGGACAGGCTGTCGCCAAATGGTAACTCGACACGCTACTGTCACGTTGAGGACAGTCAAAACTCCAGATATGGCTTCTAAACTAACGAATAGTCAGAGTATGATGTTTAATCGACGCAGAGGTGAAGTGTCACTGAGCAATCACCGCCTAGAAATTCCAACGCCCACTCCATCCCTCTCACTTTCCCGACACGTCGGTTTCACTTTGTCCCTTGGTCCCTCAACTCTCATTCCTACGAAAGTTACTAGAAACAGAAGCTACTATCACCATGCCAAACAATCCAACCCTCCCTGCTGGAGGTCTCAAGTGTGCAGAAGTGCACTATCAGTGGCTATATGCGATATTGTGCGTGACAGAGCGGTGCATTTTTATTCTAGATGGGTTGGGAGACCATTTTGAGAATATCAGCTGCAAACAAACCTGCTCGAGCATGTCAATCCCAAGGTTCTTCTTCAGCTAGGCCAACCGAAACCGTCAGGGTTGAACGGAGCTGGGTGGATGGAGCCTTGGGGCGCTGAGCTCCTGCTGACTGAGCCGAGCCGAGCCAAATGGAAACAGAGACCGCCTGGAGGAGCAAACACGAAACGGAAAGCAGAACCGCCTGCTTCGACTGTTGCTCGCAAGTAAACATGCCCACTCGTCGTATTTGTCCTTTGTGTCGTCTCAAGATGAATCTCAGCCGTCAAAGGGTTCTTCAGCTGCATAAAAGCCGTCGATGCACGGGACTGCCCAATGCAAAGGAAGTCGTGCATTGTGGACTGATTCGACTACCTGAAATTCGCGAAGTTGCACTTCAGTGTTACAATACAGTTCGTACTCTTCTTTGTTGAACCCAGTATGGTTAGCTGCTGCTCCCCGAAAATAGCTTCACATTCAAATCAGAAGTATTTCACGACAGACTCTTCCCCTGTTGCCATTCTCGCATCATCGAGCTTTTCTTGGAGTAGCATGCTTACGGTTTTCGGGCCACGACGACAGCTTCTTGACCATTTGGCACGATTGAGGGTGTTTCACAACGAGACACAACCGAAACGTTTGGCATCATCCCTCGACTTACTTCCGCGCGCATTTCAGCTTCAGTCGGAGCTTCGATCTAGCGTATTCTTTACGAGCATGACGCCTGAGAAACTTTTCCAAATAGTCGAGCCGATTCGTACGAACAGCTGCTGCGCATCCGCGTCAGCCTCTCATTTTCTCGCATCAGCGCCGTCCGGTTATGCGCCAGAGAGTGTTTGAGATCCTTCAGGAGGGTCACGAGCCATGGCAGAATCCAAGTATGCACAAGTAAATCCAGCGGTGGCACCATCCCCGACATTAGCTTCATCGTTTCCAACTCCTGTGACCCCATTCCCTCCTCCAGAGTCTTCCTCGATCGAGACCCAACGAGCTCAAGCCGCCGAAGCAGCAGCAGGCGCTGGCATCTCAATAGACCCAGACATGATTTTGTTGGAAGACGACTGGTTGATTGCCGTGCAGAAACCGCCAGGAGTGTACAGTGAACACATCCTATCAGCCGTGGGTGCCATGCTGACCACGCGAGACCGAGCGACACACGCGAAACGGCCAAGTGCGGAAAGCGCGGAGGAGTCGCACATGCCATCAAGTGTACCTGTGATTAGAAAACTTCCAGAGCAGAGCACACGTGCTGTGGATGGGAAGATGACATTGGGTGCGGAGAACTTAGCAGCAGGAATGCAGGGTTTGAGTTCCACCAGCAGTACGCCAGCTGCAGCTGGCAGTCACACGGCGTTGTCACCTACAGGGTTACCCGCTTCCACCCCGTTTCTGGTGCACCGATTGGATCGCGATACCAGTGGCGTGCTGCTGCTGGCGAAGACCGCAAAGTCAGCTGCCAAACTAGGGAAGGCGTTTGAGAGGAGGGACGTCAGCAAGTCGTACTTGGCTCTCTGTGCTCTGTCCGACGCTTCTGCTGTTGCACCCAGTGGGGATACTCGCTGTGATGAAGAGATTGTTGGTGCTGTATGTGCTTCCCCTTCTCCTTCTCCTTCTGCTTCTGCCTCTGCTTTTGCCAATACCTCTGCCCCTGCCGCGACCTCTCCCTCTGCTTCTGACCCTGTCTCGACTTCTGCACCGGCTTCTGGCTCTGCTCCTCGCAAAACTTGTTATTTGAAGGCAGGTGATGAGTTAGTATTGGAAACAGGCCATGGCAGATCACGGCACGGGCTATGGCGTGTGTACGATGTGAAGGATATTGGGAGGAAACTTCCTGGTGGGTCAAGGGTAAGGGACATGCGGACCAAGCTGGTGGTTCTGGCAATGCTGAAGTCAACGCAATTTCGCTCGTCCGATGCAGAACACGAGCAAACAGCTCAAGACACTTGTGTAGCTACTCCATGTGCCCCACTTGCTGTGCTGGTTCGGGCCTTCCCCCATACGGGACGCTCCCACCAGATTCGTCTGCACTGCCAGTTTGCAGGGTTTCCCCTGGTAGGGGATGTCAGGTATGGAGGACCAACAATGTGGCCTATGGAGGGAAGGGTTTGGTCGCATCACCTTTTGCACGCGGAACGCTTGGATTTTCCACATCCAAGCACTGGGGAAAGGGTTGTGGTGCATGGTACATTGCCTTCTTGGGCTCAGGATGCCTTTCACATGTCTAGCACATGCGACCTGTCTAATAAGTAGGGCTTGGTGTGTTTATAACAAATCTGCAAGTTTAAGCAAAATAGATCTTTGATAGTGTTTGTGATGAAGTAATTTCATTAGTAATAATGTTCTGTTCCATTTGGAGGGTTTGAACCGCGGGAATCTCTGATTGGTGAACGAAATTCCCCCCCGAATTATCACAAACAGACCAGGCGCACTGACATGTGCAGAACACACTCAGTTATAGATAGGTTCTCTTCGGCGCGAGGAGTTTTCAGGCGGTGCGATACTGTACTGCACTGCTCTGTACTATTTCTGTCTGGTATGGACAACCGGACCAGACAGCCCGACTCGTAAGAAACATGGTCAGGGAGAGGCGAGGCGAGGCGAGGAGGAGAGCACTTCGAAGCCGCAATGGAGGTCTGGAATCGTCAGGAAGAGCCCTAGAAGCTACAGTGAATCTGTGTTGGCTTGGTTGGAGTTAGGTTTGGTGTTGTTCAGGACGCCATGTCTTCATAAATTCAGAAGGCCATGTCTCAGAAGGCCATTTATCAAGAAAATGTCATTTATCAGCGGCACAGCCTCGTAGTGCGACTGTTTTTGCTGACAGTTCAGTATTGTTCTTCGTTCCTGTGTAGTTAAATTCTGCCTTAGGTTAGAGTAGCTGGTGAGACTTGTTGTGTCACTTGGTTCATCCATTGTTGTGCTATGGATGTAGACGAGTGTGCAGAAGCTTTAGGAAAGCCGATACGGAAGGAGCGGGAGGGGAAGAAGGAGTACCTGCTGTTTAAAGCGCTAAAGTGGCAAGGCAACATATACAAGCTCGTAAGATTCTCTCGTTCTAGTCTAGCTATGCCAGCTTAGGTTACATCTGAGCGTTGAAACATGGTCCACTAGGTTAGCGTCCGTAGGATTCAGTGAAACGTCAAACACAGCAAGAGTTGCCGTAATCCTACGGACGCTGAACGATGCATGTAAACGATGAACGATGCATGTAATATGTTAAAACGCCGTAAAGCCTAAAAACTAAATGATTAACTCGAGCCGTTCACTTCTTGCCATCCTGTTGCCTTCGTTTGCTTTTCAGGGAGACGCTGTCTTGGTGTGGTCTGATGAGAGCTTAAGCAAGACGGATAACGACAGCCAGGAAGAGCTAGTTATCAACGAGGAACCTGTGCCATTCATTTGCATCATTCGGGTAAAATATTCATTTTTCTAACCTTCCACCATGTCATTCAGTATGATTTAAGAATGTTATATTTCTAATATTTGCTTCATGACATTCTGCAGGAAATACGCCAGCAAGTCAGAGCCGGTGCTCTGGCTCCAGTAGAAGTCGTCGGTCAGTGGATGTACTCCGTTCAGGAGATTTCGGATGACCGGCGGAAGTTCCATGGTTTCAGCAGATCCTCATGCTCATCACTACCCTACAACGAACAGGAGCTCGCGGACCGTCGGCTCCTCTTCTACTCCTTTCACACGGATCCGTTTGACGCTGAAGCGATTGCTGGTAAATGCACCATTCATATGCTTCCACGAGCCAAGGGCTTTCTCAAAGAGGAAGAAGCTGGAGGATTTGTGGTTCACTTTATCTACCGCCATATGGATGGACGGATCGTGGCCGTTGATGACCGGAGTAGGATGGAACGGGGAGAATGGAAGGAGGTTGAAGCGACACTGCAGGAAACCAGAATCAGGCTGAAGAAGATGCTGAAAGACAAGTCCGTCAAGTTGACGGATTCGGGACGGAGTAAGCGTGTCAGGGAGGAAGGGTCTGGAGAGGGGTCGGAATCTGAAGATGAGAGAAGTGATAATGAGCCGCTTCATGCAAGGATGGGTCAGTCCGCTAAAAGGAGGCGGGAAGCTGATGTGGAGACTTCGGACGATGATGTTCCGATAGGAGCGAGGGTCAACAACGAGAAGGCAAAGAGAAGAAAAGTCGCCAAGCAGCAGAATACGTTACAGCGTGATCCGGCTGTTTCCATGCACGATCCAGCTGCTAGGAAAGTTTACCAAGCAAAGGTGAAGGATGGTTTCGGCGTAGGTTTCAAGCGTTTGAGGAAGATGAAGCAGCGAGTGGTAAGTGATGATGAGGAGGGGCAACAGGAGGTGCAGGAGAGTGAAGAGGATATTGGTGGTGGGGAGTTGGACGAAGACAACAGCAGGCTACGGAACACACATGGTGTTTACCCAGGAGACTACCTGTGGAACCGACGGAGCAGAGATGAAGGGCTGGATGAAGGAGGTGGTGCGGATGCGACAATCACGAAGCAGCATAATATGGAGTCGGTAGAGGACGTGCGTGTAGAGGCAGCGGAAAGGGGAGCAGTGAAGAGATCGGCGTCGTTTGGGAGAGGTGGTGAGGGGAGGGGAGGGAAGGAAGACGGGAGGAATGGTGCTGTTGCCCTTGGTCGCCCTCCTTTTGCCGAAAGAGTGGAGAATGTCGGGAAGAAGGCGTGTGACATGCAGGGGAAAAAGACTGGCGGGAGGGAAAGTGAAAGAAGGGGAGAGAAGGGTAGAGAGAAGGATAGAGAAAAGGGTGGAGAGAAGGTACGCGAGGATACGGAGCGAGAGAAGTCACAGGTGGGAGGGAGGGCTATTGCTAGATCTCACAGTGGAAAACGGTGTATGGCGACAAGCAGTGCACCGCGTAGCACTGCTGCTGCTTCTGCTGCGGTTGGCACTGCTGATGATACCTCCCGTTCGTCTGGTGCCGGCTCCGGTCCATCCGTTGCTGGGAACAATAGCTTCAAGTCTCCAGCAGTAGTGGCAGGAGCCGCACCAGCAGCAACAGGAGGGTCAGCAGCAGGACAAGCACAAGGAGCAGCAGCAGGGTCGCAGTCTCAGAGGTTTACAGCAGCAGAGATCCTGGAGCGCGCTGGCTGCTGCACTGGCATCCCCAAGCGGGACCACATGCTAGAGTTGCTGCTCTCCGCGCTTCTCACTGCAACCTCCTCCTCCCCATGCGCCTCACCAAGGGCCTCTGTCCCTTCTTCCATTCCTGCAAACGCCTCTTCCACTGCTGTCGCTGTTGGCGGATCCTCTGCTGCTGCTGCAGTTCCCACAGCCAGTTCCTCTGCAGCTGCAATTCCGACAGTCGATTCTTCTGCAGCTGCAGCTCCCACGGACAGGCCCTCTGGTGCTGCTGCATCAGACTCATTTATCCAGGAGAAGCAGCGCGAGTGGGAGATGAAGGCGGCGAAAGCGGTGTCTGATCTGGAGGAGCTCGCGAATGAGACGCTGGGGGATGGCGTGGGGTCCAGGTATACTGTCAAGCTCAGATCCGTGCGAGCAAATTTCAAGGTGAGTAGTTTTGAGAAGGTCTTATTAATTGCTGGGAAAAGGTCCAAGAATGTTTCCGAGCTCTGGTTTGTGTGAGCAATTTTCGAGCTGAGTCTAGTCGATTGCCTTCTTTCGATTGCTCTTCTGTTGATTTCATCTCCTATCTTTCTTTCGAGCTGTGCATTGCGTGCTGGCGTCGTGCATCCTCCACATGACGTTTTTTCCGCATGTCATCTACAAACACACGCCTTGCATCTGCCTGCCACCCCTATCTATGCACGTCTACAGAGTGGAAACTGCTTATCGCGTCGCTTCGTTCTGGGCGAGCTCTCGCCACCAGTTGTGCTCTCCATGTCACCGGAGGAACTGAAGGCAATTGTTTCCTTCGTCTCACTTCCTCCAGCCAGCATATGTTCTGTCACTATTTCCCTGGACGACTTTCAGTAATATCACTACTTATAAATCGTTTTTTTCTTACGCTTTTTTTCCCTCCTTCCCCACTCCGCACTCCATCGGACCACCTCCTCACACCACCCGCCCAACCCTTCCCCCTCTCCTCCTTCCTTCTTTTTCAGGACGGTCTGACAAGGCGGGAGAAGGCACTGATTGCCCCGCCTGTTGCCAGGCCCAGGCGCAGCGAGTGTGTGCAGTGGGTGGGGATACGGTGCTCCCAATGCAGCTGGCGAGGGGACCGGCAGGTGAAGATTCTGGACATCCTCAACAGCCCCAAGGGGCAGCAGTACAAGGTGAGGACGGCGAGTGAGTGTTGACACGTTTCAAAGTGCAGTGGCTGGGGATGTGGTCGTGTGGGGGAACCAGCAATTGAAGGTTTTGAACGTCCTCAACAGCTCCAAGGGGCAGCAGTACAAGGTGAGTCCGCACCTACTTTCTTCCTTACTTCCACTCCCATCGCATGGGGAAGACTTTTTGTTCTGTCACGAGAGGTTGGTCGCTGCTGCCACTTTCTTTGATACCATGTTGAAAAATTATTCCCCTCCCGCCACCATCCCCCCCCCCCTCCTCTCTCCCCACCCCTCCCTTCCTCCAGTTGGAGTGTGCAACGTGTGGTCACGAGTGGTTCCTCTCTGCTGACGCGGTTCTTGCTGCCTCCTCTCCTGCAAAACCTGCTTCTCGTGTCCCGGCCGCCACTCCTCCTGGTGTAACGCGTGACACTGCAACGGCTGCTGCTGCTGCTGATGCTGCTGATGCTGCTGATGCTGCTGGTGCTGCTGGTGCTGCTGGTGCTGCTGGTGCACCAGCCCGTCGTGGTCCCTCTCGTCTTGGTGTAAATCGTAACAATGTCGTGGCTGCTGCTCCTGCTGCTGCTGCTGCTGCTGCTGCTGCTCCGCATGATCCCGCATTTCTTCGTGTGACTCGTAACAATGTCCCTGCTGCTGCTGCTGCTGCTGCTGCTGGTGTTGCTGCTGCTGGCACTGCTGCAGCACCTCCCGATGCTCCCTGTCCTCTTCGTGTGACTCGTAACAATGTACCTGCTGCTGCCGGTGGTGGTGCTGTTGGTGGTGGTGGTGTTGCTGGTGCTACTGCTGCTGTTGGTGGTGGTGCTGCTGCTGCTGTTAGTGGTGGTGGTGCTGCTGCTGGTGTTAGTGGTGGTGCTGCTGCTGATGCTGTTGGTGGTGGTGCTGCTGCTGATTCTGTTGGTGGTGGTGGTGCTGCTGCTGCTGCTGCTGCTGCTGCTGCTACTGCTGCTGCTGCTGCTTCTTGTCTTTCTGCTCCCTCGTCTGACACTGCAACTCCCGTGGCTGATCTTCCTACTCCTCATACCTCCTGTCCTCTTGGTGTGACTCGGAACACTGCAACTACTGCTGCTGCTGCTGCTGCTGCCGCCACCACCCCTGCCCCTGCTGCTGCTGCTGCTGCCACCACCGCTGCTGCTGCTGCTACCACCGCTGCTGCTGCTGCTTCTGCTGTTGCTGTTGCTACTGCAGCTCGAACCCCCATCCCTGCTGATGCAGCAGGTTCTTCTGCTGCAACTCCCACTGCTTTTGACATCTCCTTGCCTCAGAGTGTATCCAGTAACTTTGCCACTGCTGCTGGTGCTGCTGCCCCTCATCGTGCAACTGACAGTGCAACCAATCATGTCCCTGCCCTTGCCGCTGCTGCTGCTGCTGCTGTCGCTGCTGCCCTTGACGCTCCTGCTCCTGCTCCCGCTCCCGCTCCCGCTCCCGCTCCCGCTCCCGCTCCCGCTCCCGCTCCCGCTCCCGCTCCCGCTCCCGCTCCCGCTCCCGCTCCCGCTCCCGCTCCCGCTCCCGCTCCCGCTCCCGCTCCTCCTCCCGCTCCTCCTCCCGCTCCTCCTCCCGCTCCTCCTCCCGCTCCTCCTCCTCCTCCTCCTCCTCCTCCTCCTCCTCCTCCTCCTCCTCCTCCTCCTCCTCCTCCTCCTCCTCCTCCTCCTCCTCCTCCTCCTCCTCCTCCTCCTCCTCCTCCTCCTGCTCCTGCTCCTGCTCCTGCTCCTGCTCCTGCTCCTGCTCCTGCTCCTGCTCCTGCTCCTGCTCCTGCTCCTGCTCCTGCTCCTGCTCCTGCTCCTGCTCCTGCTCCTGCTCCTCCTCCTACTCCTGCTCCTGCTCCTCCTCCTGCTCCTGCTCCTGCTCCTGCTCCTGCTCCTGCTCCTACTCAGTGCCCCCCTATCTCTCGCCAACCATCCACTGAATTCACTCTGGCTGCTGCTAGCCCTGGCTTCTCTGCCTATGGGAGTCCAGGTGCGGTGTATGCTGGTCACGGGGTGTGGGCGGGTGCTGCTGACTGGGAAGGAGTCAACGCGGGTCAAGGAAAGAGGGTCAACGCTGGTCAAAGGGAGGAGGTCAAAGGGATCTGTGTTCCACGGCCACGAAGGCGGTTCACCGATCAACCTCCTGGGCAGCAGCAGGAGCATTGTGAGCTAAGTTCTCCAGCCACCACCGCTGCTGGAGATTTTACCGGTTGTTTCTCCGTTGCAGCCGCTGCTTCTTCTTCTGCCCCTGCTGCTCCTGCCACTTTTGCTCCTGTTCCTGCTCCTGCTCCTGCCCCTGTTCCTGTCCCTGCAACAGCAGCAGCAGCAGCAGCAGCAGCAGCAGCAGCAGCAGCAGCAGCAGCAGCAGCAGCAGCAGTCTCATCGCAAAGAGGCGTGGGAGAGCCACAGTTGAAGCCAGCAGTGGGTCGTCACCTATCAACAATGGTGAAACGCACTGCACCGCACTTAAAGCTTGCAAACCACAGTGCACCAATTGTTAAGCCGGTTATGAGAATTCCTGGCAGTGAGGGTGTGTGTGCTGCTGGTGGTCAAGCATGTGTTGACACGGACACCTGGTGTGAGAGGAATGGAGCCAATGTGATGGCACCAAGAATACCAGCAGCAGCAGCAGCCGGAGGAGGAGGGTTTACACCAGCTGCAGCAGTGAACTCGATTGACCTGATGGAGTTGGATCATGCCTTTACCCTCCCAAAATCACCTGACTTTTCACCTGACGTTCGGGATCCCCCACCTGCACTCAAGCCAGCGTCACCCCTAGTGGCGTCGGCTTTTCCTGCAACTTTCTCTTCGCCTATAGCTCCGGCTCCCCGTCCCGTGCGTCCGTCCTCACCAGTGGTGATCAATTTGGATGACATTGACGACATTGACAGCTCCCAGGAGTAAATCCGGAGACCGATTTTCGGGTCGACTCAAAAAGGCTTCGGCCTCCCGTGCTGTGCGTCCATCCTCACCGGTGCTGATCAATCTCGACGACATTCACGATATTGACAGCTCCCAGGATTAAATACTGTGCTTATAGCGAGTCAGCCTGTAGAGGGTGTGGTGGGAATAGTCGAGGGACAGGTGGGAGCAGCAGCAAGCAGTCGTGATGGACTGGTGTGGCGCAACTCTATTTTGTTGGAGTCTCGTCTGAGGATTCTCACAAGCAGCAGCACCAGCAGCAGCAGCAGCAGCAGCAGCAGCAGGGAGAGAGGGTGCCAACAGGGGTTTTTTTGAGTGAGGGGGGAATGCCTGTGGGTAAGGGGAGGGGTGGGGGGAGTGGTTGGGGTGGGTCTGGTATCTGCAGTTGCATCTGCAGCACGTGCGGCACGGGCAGCACGGGCAGCACAAGCAGCATGGGCAGCACAAGCAGTATGGGCAGCACAAGCAGCATGGGCAGCACAAGCAGCATGGGCAGCACAAGCAGCATGGGCAGCACGGATGGCACCATTTCTAGTTTTCACACGGCCATGGCGTGGCAGGTGCTTAACATGAACTAACAACCATCTTCTGCTTCACCCGGCTTGGCAGTGGCAACACCAATAACAACGACCGGTGGAGGGAGAGCAGTTGCTGGCGTTGAATAAAGCGCATGAAGGGCATGCAGGGTCCATTAAGGGCGCTGTCGGTGCCTCCATTGTGGCTCCAGCTTGGTGTTGTGGAGCGACTGACATAACATCATTATTATGTTTAGCAGGCGGCTGTGAACATTGTTCCTTTTATTTTGGTGGCCAAATTGCCACCATTCTTTTGTTAGGGTAGCTTGTGCTTTGTTGCAGGTTGAGTTGTAAGTTACTACTTGTAACTTAACACTAACCATTTTATCCATGTGGAGTGTAACCTGAGACATTCACCTCTACATGAACAGACTCGAAGATGACACCATTGCGATTTGTCCCACACTCTATAACACCTCGCACATTCGTCGCCACGTAGACCGATCGATCTTCACATGCCTGTCCAACACTCGGCACATTTCGAGTCTAGCCCGTGTTGAGTCTAGCCCGTGTATTGAGTCTAGCCCGTGTTTTGAGTCTCGCCCGTGTTTTGAGTCTAGCCCGTGTTTTGAGTCTAGCCGGATCCTTCGGTAACGTGTCGACGATTCTTGGGTACAGGTGCGAACGTCCTCTTGCGCTGAACTTAACTCTTGCGAACCAGAACTGATGCCTTCTCCTTGCTGCTTCTCTTCTCGAAACCCCCCTCCTTCACCAACCCCCTTCTATCCCATTTCTGCTGCTAGTCTTTCTGCGGGCTCCCCTCCTTTCCATAAAACCTCTCCACCACTCTCCGCCAACCCCCCACCACTCTCTATCTGCTTTTCCAGAATACAGTGCAACTTGCTCGAGTGACCTTCCCCCACCCTTACTTCTCCCCCCATCTCACCACCTCCCCCCATCTCACCACCTCCCCCCATCTCACCACCTCCCCCCATCTCACCACCTCCCCCCATCTCACCATCCCCCTCCATCTCACCACCTTCCCCCATCCCACCACCTCCCCCCATCTCACCACCTGCTTCCTCCACAGCCTTCCCTTCTGGTCTCATCTCTGCTTCGGATGAGCCTTGCACATCCCCACAATGCTCCACTCTGCTCTTCTCACCCCCCTCCTCCGCTCCCAACGCATCCCTCTCCTCCTCCACTTGCTCAGCCTCCCTCCCCCCCTCCTCAGCCTCACCATTCCTAAGAGGAACCACAGACACCGCTTCCCCGTCTTCCTCCTCCACTTGCTCAGCCTCCTCCTTGCCCTCGTCCTCAGCCTCACCATTCCTTAGAGGGACCCCAAAAGCCTTTTTCCCCTCTTCCCCTCCAAACCCCCCATCCTCCTTCTCATTCCCACTTTCCCCCGTAGCACTTCTCCCCTTCTCCCTCCCACTGCTGCTCTCATCCCACCCCACTCCACGTTTCCCCGTAATTTCCATCAAGGTAGCATCCCCCCCTTGCACCACAGCAGCCCCTGGTTCTTTAAGAGATTCTGCTTGCTGCCGCCGCTCCATTCGGCTAAGTATCTCTTTTAGGAAGTCATCCACCCCTTGCTTTTTTACTACCTTGGCATCTGCTGCTGCTGCTGCTGCTTCCTCCGCATTTGCTACATGCCTTTCTGATTTTGCAACAGCAGTAGCTGCTGCTGCTTCCATTGCCTTAACTGCCTCTGCAGCTGCTGTCTCAGCAGCAGCAGAACCCTCGTCACCACCACCATCACCACCACCACCATCACCACCACCACCATCACCACCACCACCATCACCACCACCATCACCACCACCACCACCACCACCACTGCCACCACTGCCACCACCACCACCACCATCACCACCACCACCACCACCACCACCACCACCACCACCACCACCACCACCACCACCACCACCACCACCACCACCACCACCACCACCACCACCACCACCACCACCACCACCACCACCACCACCACCACCACCACCACCACCACCACCACCACCACCACCACCACCACCACCACCACCACCACCACCACCACCACCACCACCACCACCACCACCACCACCACCATCATCACCACCACCACTGCCACCACTGCCACCACCAGCATCAGTCACCACTTCGGTCGTTACATCCCTCCCTGTGCCTTCCTCCCCCTCCTTCCGCGTCTCTTCCATCCCCTTACCCTCCCTTGCCCCGTCAACCCCGCCCATGAAATTCCTGGCTGCGAGAGTGCTTGGAGCAACCGCTGCTTCGCTAGCTGCTGTAGCAGCCGCTGTGGTGGTGGGAGCAGCAGCGGTTGTAGCCGCGGCTGTGTTGATTGGTGCAGCAGTGGCTGTAGCAGAAACTGTATCAGGGAGTAGAGGTGTAGAAGCAGCAGTTTGGGGTTCCTCGAATCGAGTGGAAGGAGCAGCATGAGGTGTTGCATCAGCAGCAGTATCAGCAGAAGCAGAAGCAGCAGGATTCAAAGCAGAAGCAATGGGGGAGGCATGAGACGTCTGCATCACACGAACATGAGACGTTTGAGGTGCCTCAAACCGAGTGGATGCAGCAGCAGAAGCTGCAGCAGCTGTAGCATCAGCAGCAGCAGCTGTAGCATCAGTTGTAGCATCAGCACCAGGTGCAGCATCAGCACCAGTTGTAGCAGCAGTGCCAGCAGTTGCCAAAGCAGATGCAGTGGGGGAGGCATGAGTCGCCTGCATCACACGAACGCTGGATTCAACCTTATCCAGCCGTGTGGCCAATCGCGACATGCCACCTGTCACCTGCGCCTCCAGCCTGGCACACACCCTCTCCAATCGCTCCACTCGATGCACGAGAGAAAGGAGGAGAGGCGAGTGAGTGAGGAGGTCTTGGGAGGGAGGCGGGTTAGGAGGAGGAGCAGAGAGAGGAGCGAGGGGAGTGTGAGAGGTGATGCTGGGAGGGAAGGAGGGAAGGGAGGGAGCAGAGGAAGGGGGAGGGCGGAGGGTTTTGGAGGGAGCTGCAAGGGACGCGAGGAGGAGCGGGAGCATTGTTGCTGACATGTTACCACTCGGGTTACCACCCATGTTACCACCAACAATGCCACCCATGCCACCTGCCAAAGCAGCAGGCAAGTTCGGAGGCAGCTTAGCCAGCACCTCTTGAGGCAGCATTGACAACAGGTTCGGAGACAGGCTCGGCAGGAGGTTCGGCGCAGCAGCTACTGCTGCTGTTGTCTCTTCTGCAGCAGCAGCAGCAGCAGCAGCAGCAGCATCAGCACCAGCAGCTGCAGCCGCAGCTGAAACAGAAGCAGATGAAGCAGCAGAAGCGGCGGCAGCGGAAGGGGCGGAGTGAGGCAGAGAGGAGGGAAGGAAGGGGCCAGGGGAGAGTGAGAGGCGGAGGGAGTGGATAGAGACTGTAGACCCTCCCCTGAGACCTAGGAGCTTGAGAGAGAGCGAGCAGAGCCATGCGTCGGAGAGGCATGCCCCTGCCGCTGCTGTTGCCGAGCCTGTTGCCGAGCCTGATGTTGAAGCTGCTTCTGCTTCGGAGCCACAGTCGCTGTGGGAGCAGTCGTCTGCTTCTGGGGGAGGTTCGATCTGCAAGAGGAGGGAGTGGAGAGGAGGACCGTTGTTGCCTTCTCCTCCCCCTGCTCCTCTCATTTCCCCACCCGTCCCCGTGCCCCCTCCCCCTCCCCCTCCCCCTCCCCCTCCTCCGCCTCCTCCCGCTCCCCCTCCCATCGCCCCCGCGGGTTCCCCCTTGACAGTGCACACATACTCCCCCAAATCTTCTCCCCCGGGTGCGCCCTCCCCCTGCCCCGTGCCGCCCTGCCACGTGGCATGAGCTGCGTACAGCTCAGCAAAGCGCGCCGAGGTGACGAGGTGGAGGGAGTGCAGGCGGACGGAGCGGGCGGAGAAGAGCACTGGCGGAAGGAGTAGGAGTGTGGTGAGGAGGGAGGCGGGGGAGAAGGGGGGAGAGAGGAAGGATGGGGAACTGAAGGGGGGAAATGGGGGGCGGAGGGGTTACATAGGAGAAAGGGGGAAGCGGAGGATTCAGAAATAACGGCGGAAGCGGCAAACGGCGGAGGAGCGGGCAGGAACGGGGAGAAGCGGGTTAGAACGCGGAGGCAGGGGATTAAACAGAGAGGGTTGAGGAGGAAATGTAGAGCGGCGGGGAAACTACGAGCTTCAATGCCGAGAGGGTGCGATCCACATGACCACACGCCAAGCGATGAGGCGATTTTTGAGTCATCATACGTAGGGTGCGATCCGAAGACCCACATGTCAAGACGCAACCAGACGAGCCTTCCTCCCGCTCCAACTCCACTGTTCCGCAGATTCCGCCACCCCCTCCGCCTTCCTCTCCATTCAACTCCCCGTCGCATGGTTCCGCGATTTTAAGGTCCTCGCTCTGTGCTTCTGATACGTGGGACACGGACGACCAATCGCCGTGCGCCACGCGCCACGTTGATCGGACGGCTACCTGAAGCCCATCGGCGGATGCATGGATCGGAGCGGCAGGAGCAGAGGGCATGCTTGGCTGGCGAAGGTTCGGGATGACGCAGTCGGAAGATCGGAAACTCTGGTAAAGCTTGCAAGCAGTAATGGCAGGAACTAAAGGAATAATAGATTTGTACTCGTTCCTGACAGTCTCGTTTTATCCATTATAGCTGATGCTTCTACAGTTATATGACGGGGCATAGATTCCTGTTAACATTTTTTTTTTACGGAACAGCAGTTTCCGGCCAAACGGATATATCCGAGGAGATTCGTTTCAGCCCAGCCCAACATCGGAGTTCCACCAATCGCAAACTTTCACCCAGGCCACACACCATCCACTGATGCGTGAGTTCGCTTGGCCCTCCAATTGGCTGCACGGATTTCTTGCTCCTAAACCACTGGCATCACTCGGCGACTTTTACACTTTTCGTCGGTGCTATCAGAACCGCCTCACGTCGTGCTGTCGCTTGTCTCTAGGGCGCATAGCTACCCTGTTGTACGTGACCCTTTCGTCGCACCGCAGCATGGCGAACTGCGTCCTTAGACGGGTCTTCCCGCAACCAATGCTCGCCTCCTCGCCGGCGATCAAAGGCTCTTCCTCCGCTATCAAAGGCGTTCCCATCGTTGTGCGCATTGCGCCGAGCCGCGATGTTAAGGGCCGGCTTGTATGGCGCTGCGAGGCTGCAGCTGGCGCTTCGGCGGCAGCCGCTGCAGCAGCGACAACGAGCTCCCCTTGTAAACTCCGCATCCCTCGTCCCCTTTTTTTGACGTCTCGATATAAGCCAGCTCACTTGGTAATCGACTACCGTCTCGTTTAGAAACCCTGTACTGTTCAACGGAAGGACGTTGTTGCTTCCTATTTTAATCCCTAGTTTGACAATGCCACGTCACGTACCCTAGTCGATCCGGCAACTCAGTCGCAAGAAGGAATGCGTCGCATTGGTGAATCCTTTTCCACTCCAAAAGCCCTCGTTTTCCTCTTAGAGCCTAGTACCCTTTAATTGGCAGTCCAAAAACGGGTGCAACCCTTAACTTTTCACCTGGATCTTGTCAACGTTGCTCGCTCTATCCCGCCAACCGGTTCCAGAGAGAATAAAAAAATGAGAGAAAAAAAATCGCTGTCTTTATCTACGCTACCTCACCACCAGACACACCAACATCCCCCCACTTTCTCTACACCCTCTTCCCCCCTCAACACATCCCCCTTGCTTGGGTGGCTGTTCCCCACGCGCTCATTGCCCCTGCCGCGGCAGCGTCGCAGGCGACGGCGGGGAGGAGTCGCCAGCGCGACATTGTGCGACTGGCGCTGCCGAGTAAAGGTCGCATGGCGGAAGACACACTCGCGCTTCTCAAGGTACAAGATTGTGGTGATCCCCTCTTGACTTTTACGTTGACTTGAGTCAACTTAAAGGTCAACTCAAAAGTCAACTCGCTGCCGAGTAAAGGTCGCATGGCGGAGGACACGTTCGCGCTGCTCAAGGTACGGCATCTCGCGCGCCGGCTCGCTCTCACAAGCTGTTTCCTTATCAACTCGACGTATCGTCCCATCCCTACTTATCAAATCTGCTTATGATCTTGCAGTGCGTCCCCCCTGGTCGTTTTCTTCGCGCGTCGCTCTGCATTCATGCGCGCAACACCCTGATGAGTTTTACGGAAAATCTCACCATTCCTGGACTCGTAATCTGACCGTTCATCACCCCGTTCCCGCACGTTTTTTTCGCCTGCCCGTCGCAGGAGTGCGAGCTGACCGTGCGAAAGCCGAACCCTCGCCAATACATCGCCGAGATCTCCGAGGTGCGTGCTTGCGGGGCTATTCACGACAGGTGCGTGCGTGCGTTCCGGGCTAGACGAATGTGCGTGCGCATGTGCATGTGTTGCGCTCTGCACAAGCTGGTGTGTGTGCCTGCTGCACCGATGTGCGTGCATGATCGAGCTTGGGTTTTGGGCTTTGACGGGGTTGACCGTGTAGTCGCGAGACTCTGCCCTCCACTCTCCCTTTTCGCTCTGCGCCTTCACTTTCCCCGCCACCTCCTCCCTCACCTCCACGCGTCATCTCCTTTCCTCACCTCAGTGCCCGGCAGGCCGCGTGAAGAAGCTCTGTACCCCCCTCACCTCCCCTTACTCCTCTGCTACCCTTCCCCTCGCATTTCCCCCTTTCCCACTTTCCCCCTCCCCGTACATTCCCCCTTTCATCCCCCCTCCTCCTCCCCCCTTCCCCGCGCCTGTGACAGATTGAGGGCCTGGAGGTGTGGTTTCAGCGCGCGTCGGACTGCGTGCGGAAGCTGCTGAGCGGTGACGTGGACATGACGATTGTGGGGTACGACATGGTGAAGGAGTATGGCAAGGTACGGCAGTGATTAAAGACATGGTGTGGCGTGGTATGGCAGGCATGAGCGTGGCAAGGTATGGTGGTGACGGGGATTATGGGCTGTAAATGGGTAGAGAGTGGAAGACACAACTGATCGTCTTTTGAGTCGGACTCAAAAACACAAGTGATCGTCAGGGTTCCGATGTCTAAAGAACGAAAAGGCACCTCATTACATGATGAACACACCACACGAACGACCCCATGAACCCATGACTCCATGACCCCCACTGCCTCCCCCTCCCCCAATTCATCTGCCATTCCCCCTCTTTCCTCTCCTTTCACCCCTCTCCCTTCTCCCCTCTCCCTCTCCCCTCTCCCCTCTCCCCTCTACCGTCTACCCTCTCCCTCTCGCCTCTCCATTCTCCCCTCCCCACTCTCCCCTCTCCCCTCCCCTCCCCCTTTCCCCCTCCACGCACACGCCAGGACGATCCCAATCTTGTCATTGTGCACGACTCCCTTGGCTTCGGCAAGTGCCACCTCAGCATTGCCGTGAGTGCCACCTCACCATTGCCGTGAGTGCCACCTCAGCATTGCCGTGAGTGCCACCTCAGCATTGCCGTGAGTGCCACCTCAGCATTGCCGTGAGTGCCACCTCAGCATTGCCGTGAGTGCCACCTCAGCATTGCCGGGAGTGCCACGTGGCAAACTTCAGTAGGTTACTTGTGGTCGCATCCAATCTCCTTTGGCATGCTTGTTGCCTCTCGTATGTTCGTTTGCTTAATCACAAAATCGCATCAGTACATATCTATGGAAATTTGTTTTTCCTTTTTTTGGTTGTGGGTATATGTATTTTAAGGTTGTATGGATTCAGGTGCCGTAATACGGGATATTCGAGTGAGTCAACTCCATTCAAGATCTCATCGCCATGCCCCCCCTGTGTATTGTTGCTGCCCATGCCACTAGTGCCCATGCCCATCCCCCCTCCCTGCTGTCCTATCTCCCTGTCCTGCCCTTACCCCTACCAGGTGCCGTCATACGGCATATTCGAGCGGATCAACTCAATCCACGATCTCATCGCCATGCCTCAGTGGTCCGCTGACAACCCCTTCCGTATAGTCACAGGCTACACTCATGTGAGTTGCCCCTCGTTAGAGTCACAGGGCTACACGCATGTGAGTTCCCCCTCGTTAGAGTCACAGGGCTACACGCATGTGAGTTGCCCCTCGTTAGAGTCACAGGGCTACACGCATGTGAGTTGCCCCTCCGTATAGTCACAGGCTACACTCATGTGAGTTGCCCCTCGTTAGAGTCACAGGGCTACACGCATGTGAGTTCCCCCTCGTTAGAGTCACAGTGCTACACGCATGTGAGTTGCCCCTCGTTAGAGTCACAGGGCTACACGCATGTGAGTTGCCCCTCGTTAGAGTCACAGGGCTACACGCATGTGAGTTCCCCCTCGTTAGATTCACAGGGCTACACGCATGTGAGTTGCCCCTCGTTAGAGTCACAGGGCTACACGCATGTGAGTTGCCCCTCGTTAGAGTCACAGGGCTACACGCATGTGAGTTGCCCCTCGTTAGAGTCACAGGGCTACATGCATGTGAGTTCCCCCTCGTTAGAGTCACAGGGCTACACGCATGTGAGTTCCCCCTCGTTAGAGTCACAGGGCTACACGCATGTGAGTTGCCCCTCGTTAGAGTCACAGGGCTACACGCATGTGAGTTGCCCCTCGTTAGAGTCACAGGGCTACACGCATGTGAGTTCCCCCTTGTTAGAGTCACAGGGCTACACGCATGTGAGTTGCCCCTCGTTAGAGTCACAGGGCTACACGCATGTGAGTTCCCCCTCGTTAGAGTCACAGGGCTACACGCATGTGAGTCCCCCCTCGTTAGAGTCACAGGGCTACACGCATGTGAGTTCCCCCTTGTTAGAGTCACAGGGCTACACGCATGTGAGTTCCCCCTCGTTAGAGTCACAGGGCTACACGCATGTGAGTTGCCCCTCGTTAGAGTCACAGGGCTACACGCATGTGAGTTGCCCCTCGTTAGAGTCACAGGGCTACACGCATGTGAGTTGCCCCTCGTTAGAGTCACAGGGCTACACGCATGTGAGTTGCCCCTCGTTAGAGTCACAGGGCTACACGCATGTGAGTTCCCCCTTGTTAGAGTCACAGGGCTACACACATGTGAGTTGCCCCTCGTTAGAGTCACAGGGCTACACGCATGTGAGTTCCCCCTCGTTAGAGTCACAGGGCTACACGCATGTGAGTTCCCCCTCGTTAGAGTCACAGGGCTACACGCATGTGAGTTCCCCCTCGTTAGAGTCACAGGGCTACACGCATGTGAGTTCCCCCTCGTTAGAGTCACAGGGCTACACGCATGTGAGTTGCCCCTCCGTATAGTCACAGGCTACACTCATGTGAGTTGCCCCTCCGTATAGTCACAGGCTACACTCATGTGAGTTGCCCCTCGTTAGAGTCACAGGGCTACACGCATGTGAGTTCCCCCTCGTTAGAGTCACAGTGCTACACGCATGTGAGTTGCCCCTCGTTAGAGTCACAGGGCTACACGCATGTGAGTTGCCCCTCGTTAGAGTCACAGGGCTACACGCATGTGAGTTCCCCCTCGTTAGATTCACAGGGCTACACGCATGTGAGTTGCCCCTCGTTAGAGTCACAGGGCTACACGCATGTGAGTTGCCCCTCGTTAGAGTCACAGGGCTACACGCATGTGAGTTGCCCCTCGTTAGAGTCACAGGGCTACATGCATGTGAGTTCCCCCTCGTTAGAGTCACAGGGCTACACGCATGTGAGTTGCCCCTCGTTAGAGTCACAGGGCTACACGCATGTGAGTTGCCCCTCGTTAGAGTCACAGGGCTACACGCATGTGAGTTCCCCCTTGTTAGAGTCACAGGGCTACACGCATGTGAGTTGCCCCTCGTTAGAGTCACAGGGCTACACGCATGTGAGTTCCCCCTCGTTAGAGTCACAGGGCTACACGCATGTGAGTCCCCCCTCGTTAGAGTCACAGGGCTACACGCATGTGAGTTCCCCCTCGTTAGAGTCACAGGGCTACACGCATGTGAGTTCCCCCTCGTTAGAGTCACAGGGCTACACGCATGTGAGTTGCCCCTCGTTAGAGTCACAGGGCTACACGCATGTGAGTTGCCCCTCGTTAGAGTCACAGGGCTACACGCATGTGAGTTGCCCCTCGTTAGAGTCACAGGGCTACACGCATGTGAGTTGCCCCTCGTTAGAGTCACAGGGCTACACGCATGTGAGTTCCCCCTTGTTAGAGTCACAGGGCTACACACATGTGAGTTGCCCCTCGTTAGAGTCACAGGGCTACACGCATGTGAGTTCCCCCTCGTTAGAGTCACAGGGCTACACGCATGTGAGTTCCCCCTCGTTAGAGTCACAGGGCTACACGCATGTGAGTTCCCCCTCGTTAGAGTCACAGGGCTACACGCATGTGAGTTCCCCCTCGTTAGAGTCACAGGGCTACACGCATGTGAGTTCCCCCTCGTTAGAGTCACAGGGCTACACGCATGTGAGTTGCCCCTCGTTAGAGTC
Organism: Closterium sp. Naga37s-1; assembly: GCA_947471745.1. Taxonomy (NCBI): domain Eukaryota; kingdom Viridiplantae; phylum Streptophyta; class Zygnematophyceae; order Desmidiales; family Closteriaceae; genus Closterium; species Closterium sp. Naga37s-1. The sequence goes on from CANJKZ010000804.1 coordinate 3,958,932, forward strand.
ACAGGGCTACACGCATGTGAGTTGCCCCTCGTTAGAGTCACAGGGCTACACGCATGTGAGTTGCCCCTCGTTAGAGTCACAGGGCTACACGCATGTGAGTTCCCCCTCGTTAGAGTCACAGGGCTACACGCATGTGAGTTCCCCCTCGTTAGAGTCACAGGGCTACACGCATGTGAGTTCCCCCTCGTTAGAGTCACAGGGCTACACGCATGTGAGTTGCCCCTCGTTAGAGTCACAGGGCTACACGCATGTGAGTTCCCCCTCGTTAGATTCACAGGGCTACACGCATGTGAGTTGCCCCTCGTTAGAGTCACAGGGCTACACGCATGTGAGTTGCCCCTCGTTAGAGTCACAGGGCTACACGCATGTGAGTTGCCCCTCGTTAGAGTCACAGGGCTACATGCATGTGAGTTCCCCCTCGTTAGAGTCACAGGGCTACACGCATGTGAGTTGCCCCTCGTTAGAGTCACAGGGCTACACGCATGTGAGTTGCCCCTCGTTAGAGTCACAGGGCTACACGCATGTGAGTTGCCCCTCGTTAGAGTCACAGGGCTACACGCATGTGAGTTCCCCCTTGTTAGAGTCACAGGGCTACACGCATGTGAGTTGCCCCTCGTTAGAGTCACAGGGCTACACGCATGTGAGTTCCCCCTCGTTAGAGTCACAGGGCTACACGCATGTGAGTCCCCCCTCGTTAGAGTCACAGGGGAGTTCCCCCTCGTTAGAGTCACAGGGCTACACGCATGTGAGTTGCCCCTCGTTAGAGTCACAGGGCTACACGCATGTGAGTTGCCCCTCGTTAGAGTCACAGGGCTACATGCATGTGAGTTCCCCCTCGTTAGAGTCACAGGGCTACACGCATGTGAGTTGCCCCTCGTTAGAGTCACAGGGCTACACGCATGTGAGTTGCCCCTCGTTAGAGTCACAGGGCTACACGCATGTGAGTTGCCCCTCGTTAGAGTCACAGGGCTACACGCATGTGAGTTCCCCCTTGTTAGAGTCACAGGGCTACACGCATGTGAGTTGCCCCTCGTTAGAGTCACAGGGCTACACGCATGTGAGTTCCCCCTCGTTAGAGTCACAGGGCTACACGCATGTGAGTCCCCCCTCGTTAGAGTCACAGGGGAGTTCCCCCTCGTTAGAGTCACAGGGCTACACGCATGTGAGTTCCCCCTCGTTAGAGTCACAGGGCTACACGCATGTGAGTTGCCCCTCGTTAGAGTCACAGGGCTACACGCATGTGAGTTGCCCCTCGTTAGAGTCACAGGGCTACACGCATGTGAGTTGCCCCTCGTTAGAGTCACAGGGCTACACGCATGTGAGTTGCCCCTCGTTAGAGTCACAGGGCTACACGCATGTGAGTTCCCCCTTGTTAGAGTCACAGGGCTACACGCATGTGAGTTGCCCCTCGTTAGAGTCACAGGGCTACACGCATGTGAGTTCCCCCTCGTTAGAGTCACAGGGCTACACGCATGTGAGTTCCCCCTCGTTAGAGTCACAGGGCTACACGCATGTGAGTTCCCCCTCGTTAGAGTCACAGGGCTACACGCATGTGAGTTCCCCCTCGTTAGAGTCACAGGGCTACACGCATGTGAGTTCCCCCTCGTTAGAGTCACAGGGCTACACGCATGTGAGTTGCCCCTCGTTAGAGTCACAGGGCTACACGCATGTGAGTTGCCCCTCGTTAGAGTCACAGGGCTACACGCATGTGAGTTGCCCCTCGTTAGAGTCACAGGGCTACACGCATGTGAGTTCCCCCTCGTTAGAGTCACAGGGCTACACGCATGTGAGTTCCCCCTCGTTAGAGTCACAGGGCTACACGCATGTGAGTTCCCCCTCGTTAGAGTCACAGGGCTACACGCATGTGAGTTCCCCCTCGTTAGAGTCACAGGGCTACACGCATGTCAGTCGGTCCTTCCACCACACCCATGTGCTACCCTGCTACGGTGCTACTGGGCCATCATGCCACCATACCACCTCTCATCTCCCTCCCCTCTCCTCCCGTTCCCCTTCTCCCCCCCCCCCCTGTCTGATGCATGCAGCTAGGCCGGCGTTTCTTTGACCAGCTCGGCTTCCCCCACGTGCAGCTGTCCACAGCTGATGGCGCCTTGGAAGCCGCTCCTGCTGTAAGTTCAACGGGTCTGCTCTGCTCACTGACTGAGCTACTTCCTGATACCCAGCTCACCCCCGCTCCCCACCTCCTCCTCTTCCCGCACGCGCAACTCTTCACGACCGATGGTGCTGAGTTCATTGGGTCGACTGAGCTCTTTCCTGATAGCATACGCCATTGTGGACCTGGTAATCACAGGCACCAGCCATATCTGTCCTTCTAATGTTGCTGTCCTCTTCTCCATTGTAACGACTCCCCCCTTACCCCCTTCTCCCATTCCCCACCTTCCCCCTTCCCCCTCTCCCCCCCCTTCCCCCTTCCCCCTCTTCCCCCCCTTCCCCCCCTTCCCCCCCTTCCTCCCCTTCCCCCCCTTCCCCCCCTTCCCCACCTTTCCCCCCTTCCCCCCCTTCCCCACCTTCCCCCCCTTCCCCCTCTCTTCCTCGCCTCAGATGGGCACAGCCGACGCTATCTTGGATCTGGTCAGCACGGGCACGACGCTCAAGGAGAACAACTTGAAAGAGCTCAAGGGGGCGGACGTGCTCAAGAGCCAGGTGAGGATGTGGGAGAGAGGGAAAGGCTTATATGGGGTATAAAGTGTAGTTCACGTGGTCAGCACGGGCACGACGCTCAAGGAGAACAACTTGAAAGATCTCAAGGGGGCGGACGTGCTCAAGAGCCAGGTGAGGATGTGGGAGAGAGGGAAAGGCTTATATGGGGTATAAAGTGTAGTTCACGTGGTCAGCAAAGGCACGACGCTCAAGGAGAACAACTTGAAAGAGCTCAAGGGGGCGGACGTGCTCAAGAGCCAGGTGAGGATGTGGGAGAGAGGGAAAGGCTTATATGGGGTATAAAGTGTAGTTCACGTGGTCAGCACGGGCCGCTCAAGGAGAACAACTTGAAAGAGCTCAAGGGGGCGGACGTGCTCAAGAGCCAGGTGAGGATGTGGGAGAGAGGGAAAGGCTTATATGGGGTATAAAGTGTAGTTCACGTGGTCAGCACGGGCACGACGCTCAAGGAGAACAACTTGAAAGAGCTCAAGGGGGCGGACGTGCTCAAGAGCCAGGTGAGGATGTGGGAGAGAGGGAAAGGCTTATATGGGGTATAAAGTGTAGTTCACGTGGTCAGCACGGGCACGACGCTCAAGGAGAACAACCTCAAGGAGTTGAAAGGGGCGGACGTCCTTAAGAGCCAGGTGAGGTTGAGAAAGAGGCTTGTATCGGGTAAGAGGTCTATATTGGTCGATCGTCCCATTTTCTGGCCCCCAACCCTCCCCTCCCTTTTCCTCCACTCTCACTCTCACATCGCTTGAATATGCCAGCTCATGTTTGTGGTGAGCAGGGGAGCGTTGAAGGAGAGGATTCCTAAGGCGATCCTAAGGCGTCCCTCCCCTCCCCTCCCCTCCCCTCCCCTCCCCTCCCCTCCCCTCCCCTCCCCTCCCCTCCCCTCCCCTCCCCTCCCCTCCCCACCCCTCCCCTCCCCTCCCCTCCGTTCCATTCTCCGTCGGTTTGCATGCACGTGGCAGGGTGTATTTGTGGTGAGCAGGAGGGCGTTGGAGGAGAGGGAGGGGCTGCTGGGGATGACAAAGGAGATGCTGGAACGCATTGAGGCGCACCTGTGCGCGCGCGACCAGTACATTGTGAGTGAGATGGGCCTTGGTAGATGACACTGGGGACTTGGGAGTTGAAACTGGGGTTTCGGGGAATGAAACCAACAGTTTGGGAGTTGAACCCCTGTGCTTTGTGGCATGGTGTGGCACAGCAGCACAGCAGGTTGTGGGGGGGCATTGTGGGGGTGGGGAGTTGGGGGTGGGGGGAAGGGGGGGAGCAGAGGAGGGCGTTGGAGGAGAGGGAGGGGCTGCTGGGGATGACCAAGGAGATGCTGGAGCGCATTGAGGCGCACCTGTGCGCGCGCGACCAGTACATTGTGAGATGATACCAGACCAGTGCATGGTGAGATGAAACTGTTTCATCGAGCTCGTTGGGCACTGTGACAAGGGCTTCGGAATAGGACCTGACTGATTCATCTCTGCGTCACCTCTCTACTCCTCTGCACTCCTCTTCACTCCTCTGCACTCCTCTTCACTCCTCTGCACTCCTCTGCACTCCTCTTCACTCCTCTGCACTCCTCTTCACTCCTCTTCACTCCTCTGCACTCCTCTGCACTGCTCTGCACTCCTCTGCACCACGTTGTGCAGGTGACGGCCAACATGAGGGGGCTATCAGAGGAGGACGTGGCGCACAGAGTGCTCGAGAACACCTCCTTCCCTGGCCTGCAGGTGAGAACACCTCCTTCCCTGGCCTGCAGGTGAGAGCACCTCCTTCCCTGGCCTGCAGGTGAGAGCACCTCCTTCCCTGGCCTGCAGGTGAGAACACCTCCTTCCCTGGCCTGCAGGTGAGAACACCTCCTTCCCTGGCCTGCAGGTGAGAACACCTCCTTCCCTGGCCTGCAGGTGAGAGCACCTCCTTCCCTGGCCTGCAGGTGAGAACACCTCCTTCCCTGGCCTGCAGGTGAGAACACCTCCTTCCCTGGCCTGCAGGTGAGAGCACCTCCTTCCCTGGCCTGCAGGTGAGAACACCTCCTTCCCTGGCCTGCAGGTGAGAACACCTCCTTCCCTGGCCTGCAGGTGAGAACACCTCCTTCCCTGGCCTGCAGGTGAGAACACCTCCTTCCCTGGCCTGCAGGTGAGAGCACCTCCTTCCCTGGCCTGCAGGTGAGAACACCTCCTTCCCTGGCCTGCAGGTGAGAACACCTCCTTCCCTGGCCTGCAGGTGAGAACACCTCCTTCCCTGGCCTGCAGGTGAGAACACCTCCTTCCCTGGCCTGCAGGTGGGCACTCCTGTCCTCCGTCCTTTGCTCTGAACCTCTTGTCCTTCGCCTTCTCCTTCACCTCTTCTCCTTCGCCACTTCTCCTTCTCCCCTTTCCTTCGCCACTTCTCCTTCGCCCCTTCTCCTTATCCCCTTTCCGTCATCTCTTCTCCTTGGCTTTTCTCTTTCTCCTCTTCTCCTTCGCCTCTTCTCCTTCGCCACTTCTCCTTCTCCCCTTTCCTTCGCCTCTTCTCCTTCGCCCCTTCTCCTTATCCCCTTTCCGTCATCTCTTCTCCTTGGCCTTTTCTCTTTCTCCTCTTCTCCTTCGCCTTTTCTCCTTCTCCTCCTCTCCTTCGCCTTCTATTTTCCCTTAATTCCCCCTTACTCCCCCCATTCCCTCCCCCCTCCTCGCCTCTCAACACCAGTGCCCCACCATCTCGCGAGTGTACTCGCGAGGCGTATGACTCATTGGATGGAGCAGCGGAGATCAAGGTGGATTATTTCTCAGCCACTGTGATGGTGCTCCTGAATGAACCAACTTCCCACTCTCCCCAACCTCCTTCTTCCCTCTCCACACACCACCCCTCCCCAACACCAGGGCCCCACCATCTCACGAGTGTACTCGCGGGGAGACGACTCGTCAGATGGAGCAGCGGGGATCAAGGTGGATTACTTCTCAGCCACTGTCGTGGTGCCGCGCGCGCAGATCTACAAGTCTATCAGGGAGCTGCGCAAGGTGAGACTAGTGGATTCGGAGGAGCGTAGAGTGGTTGAGAGCGGTGATGTGGTGTGTGATGGTGGATTACTTCTCAGCCACTGTGGTGGTGCCTCGTGCCCAGATCTACAAGTCTATCAGGGAGCTGCGCAAGGTGGGGTGGTTGAGAGGGGCGTATTGTGGTTGGGAGGTTAGCTGGGGTGGTTGGGAGCGGTGATGTGGTGTGTGATGGTGGATTACTTCTCAGCCACTGTGGTGGTGCCGCGTGCCCAGGTCTACACGTCCATCCGGGAGCTGCGCACGGTGGGGTGTTTGAGGGAGTATCGAGTGGTTGGGAGCAGTGATTATTAATCTACACGTCCATCCGGGAGCTGCTTAAGGTGAGGTGGTTAAGGGGAGCAGGGGGCAAGGGCGGAAAGGGAGGGGCATATAGGGGCGGGTGGCTGCCCGTGGTGGTCTCTCGTGCACGGATCTATACCTCTATCCGGGAGCTGCGCAAGGTGGATGGGTCTAGTGCGGTTTGGAGGGGTGATCAGTGGAGATATACTATTTCTCTGACCATTGTGGTGGTGCCTCGTGCCCAGACCTACACGTCCATCTGGGAGTTGCGCAAGGTGGGGTGGTTAAGCTGGGAAGGGAAGGTTCGGTAAGCCTAGGAAGGTTATGTGGTTCTGGCGAATATGGGTAGTGAGTTGATATGAGGGATGAGGGATGTGGGGTGAGTAGGGATGAGAAAGGTGGGGTGTTAGCAATTAGAAAAGGTGGGATATTTGGGGAGCTTTGGGCTGGAGTGGCGGGTGGTGAGAGCAAGTTGGTTGTTGTTTGTTGGGAGAGGGGGGGGGGGGGCGGGGGGGGGGGGGGGGGGGGGAGAGTTAGGGTGGTGTAGGGTGGTGAGGTAGCATTCAATATTCACTATTTTCTAAGCTGCCATGGTGTGCCTCAAGTCGTTGTGCCACACTAACGTCTTGAGGCCTCTGTGTTACCTTATTATTCCATTTGCCCATTTGAATTTCTTCAATGCAGGCTGGTGGAAGTGGAGTGCTGGTAACACCTGTTACATACATTTTCGATGAAGAGCCTAAGCGTTGGAAGCAGCTCCTCAGCGAAATCGGTCTTTAGGTTTCGGGCTTTTTCCAATACAAGGCTTAACACCTTTCGAACTACCATTTTTGTGCGATTAAAAAAGAAGCGGTCCAGGTGCCTGAAACCCTAAACCCATAATCAGCTTTTAGTTCTAGAAATAAGAAGCTTCTTGGAGCAAGCTGTACTACCGTAGTTGAGACCTACAGATGCTGGCCAGGCCAACCTTCGTTCATTCCAATTTGAGACACGCACATCGTGCATGCATTCGACCCCAAACTTCTACCATGACCACATGTGAGCTACCAAGGTTCTTTATGGCATAAGATCAACCTATCACGTACTTGTGGGTCAGGGTATTATTGAGTCTTGCAGTGTTGCAATTCCATGCATACTTTCAAATGGCACGCCCAAAATCAGGGGAAATAATGGATTGCATGTATACTCTGCATTTTGTTTTTCTACTGCATGTAGCAGATCAGTGTAAAATGAAGTTCCGGGTGTATTGATGCACGTGCACGTCGTCACAACTTGAGCATGCCGAGGTGGATTTCCGCCAGCAAAGCGAAGCAAGACTCACACAGCATTGACCCAACGTGAAAACTCACAGCACGACTATTTCAGCCAATGAAAGTTGAGAGACGTTGTTGACCTGGCCAGCTCGGCCACGAATTGGCGTAAGCCGTAAAAGTCTTTTGGGTAGCTGGAATTGACTCCCACCGCAACGCCTACCCAACCCACCCTAGTGGACCGCGCCGTGCAGTGGTTTTCCTTCCATCCCCAGCAGCACCATTCTTGCATTCCCTTCCAGCAATTCAAGATAAATGTGTTGGGCATAGTCCCTCTTCCCACACCAGTTTTCAGTCCATCCCTTTCTTCACTGTGTTCTTGTTTACTCGCGCCACTCTAGTTCCCAGCATCGCCTTTCAATATAACTCCACGAAGAGCTGAGCTTTACTGAGATTTCCCTCGCTGTTTTCCCAGACGCGCCACCAAAGCCCATCGCCTGTTATTTTTATCACGTGATAGTAGTAGTTTCCGTGAGATCACACTCGGCGTGCTCCCGCAATTTCCAAGGAAATTTTGCAATTTGAAATGGCTGAGCAGCAAATTCCGAACATGCAGGGCATGAATGCTGGAAGTTTCAACGCGGCTCCACCGCCACCCCAGTACGCCGCTCCGCCAGCGCCACCGCCACCGCCGAGCAATTCGGCGGGGTGCTGTGCGGATGGGTGCTGCGCTAACAACAAGCGGTCCCCGCTGTACACATGGCTCCCTTTCGGCCTTCGCATCGGCCTCTTCTTCTTCTGCCTCATCACTTTCAGGTGCGCTCGTCGCTTTAACTAACGCATAATGATTCATTTACCTGCTCAATCCCAGTTCGAGTTCCATTCACCTTCTCACGATTTTATAAAAATGCATCCATCTTCGTACAGTTTTTTTCTCAGCATATTGCATTTCTACCTCCCTTGTTTATTTCCTTCCCACTCCGCAGTCTGTTGTTCGCGACCAAGGCGACAGTGACGTCGTACAGCGCGGGGGCGTTTCTAGTGGGAATGGCCATTCTGGGGTTCATATTCGCCGTCATGCTGCTCGTCTACAACTCCGTGCGCATGTGCGTCGCCGGCTCCGAGTCCTACGATTGGCTGATGGACATCGTGCAGTTCTTCGAGTCCTACGTGAGTTACATACCCTCAGCAAATCCGTGAAAATCACGTGAGTCGTGGTGAATCTATCTCAACATCACTGACCGTTTGAAGTGCCTTATTAGTACCGGAAACATTTCATTGTTTCTGCTCAACCCCTCCCCACCCCTGAAATCGACAGATTATGTCACTTCTGTTGTTCGCGGCCGCCACGTCCGCAGCAGCTGCGTGCAACACGTGGTGGAACACCAGCGCTTTGAGCGGGTACGTTCCACTTTGGCATAACTACAGTAGAAAAGGAAACATGTTAAAACTTTTAACGTGCCTACACACCCCAATGAAATTAGTAAGCTTTTGCGGTTTTGCACTTTCCAATGTTTGCTTTCCTTTCTCCCCGTCTCGCAGTTATCTTCTTGGCGATATCAGTGGCATCAGCGCCAAGGACCTGCTGGCCTTATCGGGCTACAGCTACACACTCACCGGCGCAATAGACTCTAAAACCTTAGTCAATCAGTACATTGACACCATTAACGCGGATGTGAGCAAGGTTCGTGGTGCATGTGCCATGGCGTATTTCGCTTCCTTCGTCTACATTGCGATGTTCTGGTACTACACCATCCGCATGTACAAGCGCGGTGTGCTCAAGGCCATTGCAGATGCAGCTGTGCCAGCTGCAGTGAAGGACAACGTCCCCCCTTACAATGTTTGAAACCTTTTGCTGTTTACTTTAGAGCAGTATGTCTCATCAGGTGTATTTATGGTTGGGGGGTGGCATGCTTGTTTTTTGCGTCATCGTATGGGGTTTGTGTCATTGTTGGTGCATGTCTGTCTGGTTTGGGGCTAAAGGCTAGCAGAGCATACGGTAAACAAGTGCTCTTAGGGCCCAGTAGGGTTCTGCTTCCTTCCAGTAAATGTATAGATTCTGTTTTATATGTTTTTTGCCTGTTTGGAGTTGATGTTTATTCTGTCCAAAGGATGTACAGTATAGCTTTTTCATACTCAAACCTCGTAAATAATGATCGTGAAACTAACGGGACCAAGTGGGTACACTGCCGAGCACAACATACGTACTACAAGTGATTTCTTGGCTATGGTCGTTTTGAATGCCCAGGCTGCTACTAAACTACAGCTAATGCTGCACCTATGGAACCTTGTACGGTACTCTACAGGTTGTGGTTGCTTGCCACAGCACAGCTTGCAACACACCCTCCTACTACTGCTGCACCTGCTGCTGCTCGTGCTACTGCTGCTTCTGCTTCTTCAGCTTCTGCCTTCCCACTGTAGCGCTCGGCTACACAATTCTTGAGTCTCACAACCCTCCAGGCCGACAGCATCTGTCACTCCAGCCCAAATGGAGCACCTTCCTCCCTCCCGTCTCCAATGCAGAGGGCTTTTTTCCGAGAGGGTTCAACTCCAGGCCTCCCTGCACCAACCGCTGGTCGCCTGCTTCTCTTCCACCCAGTCATGGGGTAGCCATCCTCCCCCACCTCTCCACCCTTTCATCCCCGCCCTTTGTCCAAGTTGACACATCCTTTATCCCCGACACCACACTGACATCTCCCTGGCACCTCCCTGACACCTCCCTGACACCTCCCTGACTACACCCTGACACCTCCTTCACACCTCCCTCGCACCACGCTGATACCACCAACACACTCTAAAGCAGAAGCTCCCAGTTTTCACCAACATGGTCTGAGTAGCCGCTCTCAACTCCTCGAACCACTTTCCCTCATGCACGTACTGCAGCAGCTCCTGATGCTGCACTCTCATCAGGAGATGCTGCACTAGAACGATCCTGCACACTCACCACCCACACCTCAGACCTCGCCCAGACCTTGCCCAGACCTCGCCCAGACCTCGCCCGGACCTCAACCAGACCTCGCCCAGACCTCAACCAGACCTCCCCCAGACCTCATCCGTACCTCAACCAGACCTCACCCACAACTTAATTCTCCTCTAAGTCGCTGGGGTTTTTATGAGAGGCAGCCTCGAGCATCTGAAACCACTCCTCTGTGGCCCGGTCCCCCTCGCCCGCCCCCCACTCGTTCCCACCCATCCCCTCGCCCTCCTCGCCCGCTATCAGCTCATCAGCCACGCCCTCGTCTGCAATGTCAAACTGCTGCGCGTACTGCAGCAGCTCCTGGAGAGACTCCTTCTCCCTCTTCAGCATCGTGACCTCGCGTGCCAGCTCTGCCTTTTCTCGCAGCAAGCGCTCGACTTGCATGCGTAGCTGCAGAAAGGGAGAGAAGGAAAAGGGGAGGGTTGGGGAGGGGGGAAGGGGGTCATGAGAGGGGGGGGAGGGGGGTTATGAGGGGGAGGGGGTGTAAGAGAGGAGTTGCGCCCGCTATCAGCTCATCAACCACGCCCTCGTCTGCAATGTCAAACTGCTGCTATTTTTGAAAGCTTGTAAGAATTCTCAAAAGTCGCACCAAACTGCTGCTATTTTTGAGGCGCCTCAAAAATCGTCTCAGCTCATCAGCCACGCCCTCATCTGCAATGTCAAACTGCTGCGCGTACTGCAGCAGCTCCTGCAGAGACTCCTTTTCACGCTTCAGCATCGTCACTTCTTGTGGTTGTTCTGCTTTCTCCCTCAACAGACGCTCCGCTTGCATCAAACTACTAACAAGGAGGAGAAGGCAGAGAAAAGGGAACAAGGATGCGAGAGAGAGAGAGAGAGAGAGAGATAGCAGGTGTAAGGATACGCATACGGCAACATCACCTGCCGACTCTCCTTCCCCCGCTTCTGCACTGTGACTTTGGAAAGAGCCATGCATGCATGCGCAGCTGCAAGGGGAAGGAAGGGACTGCGGCAATCCGACAGCCAAGAGGACAGCCCCAAGAGGGCAGTCCTAGGGCCAAAAGCACGCCCAAAAGCACGCCCAAAAGCACGCCCAAAAGCACACCCAAAAGCACGCCCAAAAGCACACCCAAAAGCACACCCAAAAAGTCATACAGCAAAGAGCACACCCAACAAGCCTCGGAATGAAGGCAGCTCAAGAGCCAACGTTCACATGACTCACAATGAAGGTGTCCTCCTGCGAGTTCCTCAGCCCCTCGTTGTCCACCTCCAGTCGCTCCACCTGCTGCTTCAGCTCCTCCACCTCCTTGGCCAGGTCGCTCTCCTCCTTCCTTGACCCCGACCGCACGTATCGCTCGCTCTTCGGAGCCTTCTGAACGAGGGGTGGAGGAGGAGAAAGGGAGGGAGGAGGCGAGAGGGGAGGGGAGGGTGTGTGAGTCTGCTTGGCCAGGTCGCTCTCCTCTTTCCTTGACCCCGACCGGACATATCTCTCACACTTCGGAGCCTTCTGAAACAGATAAGGAGGGAGGGGGATGGAAGATGGGGTGGGGACCGAGGTGGAAGTGGGTAACGGGGAGAGGGGGTGGGGGAAGGGGGAGTGGCAGGGGCTATGTGAGGTGCCTCACAGCCCCTCCACCTCCTTTGCCAGACAGCTCTCCTCCTCTTGACTAAAACCCTAACCCCTATATCGTGATCTCAAAACCCTCAACCTGGCTGCACATGGAGGGCGGGGTGCTTTGTGAGTGGCCAATCCATCCCCTCTCCTCCACTCCACCCCCCCAGCACCTCCTCTCCATCTCGCCCTCCTCATGCATCACTCACAGCGACTGACTACCATCCCTCCTTCCCTTGTATGCGGTGATTCATCCTCCTTTGCTCCACCACCCTCATCTTCCCACCCTCCTCCCTCCATCTCTCCCTCCTTCCCTTGGCCTCGCGTTTCGACATACCTTGCCCGCGCTGCCAGGGTCTCTATACCCAAGTTGCTTGGGTGATTCCGGAGGAGGCCCTCTCGTTGCCACCTCCTCTGCTATTTCAGGCAGCAGGCGGAACTCGCCTGAGGAAATACAAGCGGGGAACAAAAAACACAGGGAAAGGAGGGAGAGTGGGGGGGGTTGAGAGGGGAGGGGGGAGATCAGGAGGCTTTCGAGGCATCGAAGACCTCCTCTGCTATTTCGGGCAGCAGGCGGAACTCGCCTGGGGGAATACCAGCAGCGGGGGAAAAGGCACGGGGAAAAGGGGGGGAGAGGAAAGTACGAGACTTTTGATGCGCCTCAAAATTCCTCTGCTATTTCAGGCAGCAGGCGGAACTAGCCTGGGGGAATACCAGCGGGGAAGGGACACAAGGAGGAAACACACAAGAGAGAGTGAGAAACACTGAAGGAACACAGTGAGGGGGGAAAACGGGTTGAACACAAGAGGGGGAAAAACGAGAGGGGGAAACACAGGAGAGGGGTGGAACCAGGGAAAGAGGAAAACGTTGGTAACATTTATCACTTTCATGAGGAGAAGAGGGCCTTATCGAGGGAGCTGGTCCACAAGCGCTGCAACTTCAGTGAACACCCCTCACTACTGTCACTCTCCTTACACTCACTACTTACCATGGTGCCCTCTGCGGCACTTTAGAAAGAAATGATCCTTATAGAGGGGGTTGGTCCACCAGCGCTCCATCTTCAGTTGAGACCTATTTACTGCTACGTTACAGTCACACTCCTCATAATCACACTCACCATGGTGCCCTCTGCGGCACTTTAGCGAGGAGAAGTGGTCCTTATAGAGGGGATTGGTCCACCAGCGCTGCATCTTCTGTGAGCTGAAGGGGCCCTGCACATCCCCGTGCATGTCCACGTAGAACCACTCCTGGTGGGTACAGATGGGTACAGAGGGGCACAGAGGGGCGCAGAGGGGCACAGAGGGGTACAGAGGCGAAAATGGCTAGAGAGAGCTGGGCGAGGGACGTGCGAGCTAGAGGGGCCTTGCACCTCGCCATGCGTGTCCACGTAGAACTCCTCCTGGTGGGTGGAGAAAGGTGCAGAGGGGTGCAAAGAGGAGGAAAGGGCTGGGGAGGTGCACGTGTGAAGGGGCAGAGGGAGAGAGACATGTGTGGGCTGACGGGGCTGAAGCGGCTGAATGGGCTCATGCACGTTCACATAGGCAAAGATAGGTTTGAGTAAAAAAGTCCCTTCCTTGAGCCTTGAACGAAATCTCACCTGCCCGGGCGTCTTGAACAGATTTGTGATTGGGTCGTCTGCGGAAATCAGGCTGACAACTGGCACGGCTGCTGACGCGGCGGCTGACGTGGCGGCAGCAGGGGACCCGTCTCGCCGCGGAGAGATCCCCGCCAGCGCAGCTGCTGACGCGGCAGTGGCGGCTTCTAAGGAGACAGCCGTCCGTGAGGGGGTTCCTGCTCCTGCTGCTGTTGCCGAGCCATCAGGAGCGGCCTGATAAGAGCGGAGATACGGGGGAAAGGATTGGGGGAAGTGGGGCGATGGTGAAGGGAACGCGGCAGTGGCGGCCTCCAAGGAGACTGCTGTCCGTGAAGGGGTTCCTGCTGATGCTGTCGCTGAGGCATCAGGGGCCGCCTGGTAGGAATGGGGAGTGAGGGGACGAGGGGGGAGCAGCTGCTGACGCGGCAATGGTGGCTTCCAAGGAGACTTTTGTCCGTGAGGGTGTTCCTGCTCCTGCTATTGTTGCTGCGCCATCAGGGGCCGCCTGGTGGGAGCGGAGTTACGGGAGAAGGAGAAGGATGGGGGACGGAACAAAGGAGTCAATGAGGTTCAGGGATTTGTGAAGGGGTGGCGGCTTCCAACGAGACTGCCGTTCGTGAAGGGGTTCCCACTGATGCTCTTGCTGAGGTAGCAGCGGCCGCCTGGATGGAATGGGGAGTGAGGGGACGAAGGGGGAGCAGCTGCTGACGCGGCAGTGGCGGCTTCCAAGGACACTCGGTCCCTGCTGATGCTGCTGCGCCATCAGGGGCCGTCTGGCAGGAGAGGAGATGCGGGAGAAGGACGGGGGGACGGAACAAAGGAGTCAATTTACAGTGATGGCGGATTCCAGAGGACACTCCTGTCCGTCAGGGAGTCCCTCCTCCTCCTCCTGCTGCTGCTGCTGCTGCTCCTGCTGCAGCAGCAAAAGGGACCGCTAGGCGGAATTGGGGAGGCAAGGGGGGCAGGGAAAAAAAAAAAAAAAAAAAAAGCTTTGTAAGTCGGACTGAATGTTTGTGAGCGGCGTGGCGCAGACCTGCCGGACAGGAAGGCATACCGTGCAGCGGTGGAATCAGGCCCGTCTGAAAGGAGTGGGGATGCGTCGCGAAGGGAGAGAGGAAGGAGAAGGGGTGGTGATGGAGGGAACGGAAAACGGAGAAGTCTCAGAAGTGATACAACCCCTATTCATTGGTATACTCGACCCCCTAATTTTACGTTCATTCACTTGCACGGGTTACCCTGATCGCTCACCTGCCCGTGTTTCCCTGCTCTCTAACCTGCCCGCGTTTCCCTGATCGCTCACCTGCCCGTGTTTCCGCGCGCGCAGCAGCTGTCGAAGGTCGAGCACGTCTCGCAGCGTGTGCCACCGCTGTGTGCCCTCCTTGCGAACCTGCACCCCCCCGGAACGAACGAACCCACGGATTTATTGAAGTCACACTCGCGGTTTTTCGCAACAAGATTCAAAGTAGACACGAGAACATGCTTGTGCTGGTTACACTGCCAGGGTCGCAACACGAAAATCGCACATGTAGATGTAGGGTAAGCGAGGTAGGACGTCGTCGCGTCATACCAGGAGGTCGGGAGTGAAATAACCCTTCTGAAGCGCCTGCGTTAATTGGAGGAGCGTCCGAGGCCTACAATGCGATACGAAAGAAAACGCCAAACGAAGTGAAGAACGAGGAGGTTAACAGAAGAATCCGGCCAACCGTACGAAAATCGTATCAACAGCTCGAGGGAGACACGAGATCGTTCAGAAAGACGTTCGTGCGCCTCAAGGACGCATCACAGCCGTCCAATGCGCGACAGGCACCGTTCGATCAAGACAGGAGCACCGTTGGATCAAGACAGAGCACCGTTGGCTCTGGACAGGACCACCGTAGGATCAAGTGAGGAGCACCATTGGCACCGTCCGATCCGACGTACCCGTGCTCGCCAGCCCAGTCCTGGTAGTACCACTGCGGTACGTTCTGCCCTGTCGAAGGCCTAGCATGATCCCCCGCGCCGTCTGGCCCCCCCATGATCCCCACTCCGGATTCCGACTCCGGATTCCTGATTCCCGTATCTCGATTCCCGAATCCCAATTCCAATCTTGATTCTCCCAACACCGATTATTCAAAAATCAACGTGCAGCTCTTAGAGATGAAAATATCCGTGCTTCCAGCTCTCGACGCGGTTTCACTGTTTCCGCTGGAGCAATGGCGTCTATTCCTGGATTTTACGATTCTGAGGTTCTCTGTAAGGACACTAAGAGCAACGAGGCACACACAAGTTATCAAGGTAATGGTTGCGAAACGGATGGTTGGTTGGGAAGGAATGGAGGGAAATAATAGAGGAATCCCGTAATGTGGGTGCCAGAAAGGATTAGTTTGTTTCGCATGTGTTTTATTCGGTCTAGTACGGTTATTGTGGCTCTCGGACACGGCTAGGAGGAATCTGGGGATTCCATTCCATCTATCCCTCCCAAGCTTGAGAGGGGCATGACATGACATGGCCTTGGGCATGACATGACATGACATGGTATGCGTCATGCGGGGAAGTGGAGGGGTCGTAAGGGGGAAGGGCTCGGCGCGCCAACAATGACAAGAGCGCCGCGTGTGTGGTGCTGAATGCTGATACACTGGTAACTCCGCGCCAGCATTGCAGGAGGAAATTCCGCGCGCTCGCTGACCCAGTTACACAAGCGAAAGGTCGTTGCGGCGGCACCCAGTTTGCGGGAGGGAAATCTGCGCGCCCGCCGTTTGGGAGTTAAAGGACACATCCAGAATTACCTTGTCGGCCCCAAAACTGTCACCACTTTCATGTGATTGGTCGAAGGTTTTGAGTGGGTTTTTGACGAGATTGGTTCTCGATTTTCCCACTGAACCTCCTTCTGGGGTTTTCCTAACCTACAATTTTTTCGTTGACTTCGTTGTGTAATTCGGGGTGTGGCGGAGATTACACCTCGGGCATCCCGCGTCAGCCAGGATGAATGGTTGGTTGTGGCAGGGAGGCGCGTGGATGTGACCGAGCCTGGTGCAGGGGCTCGACCATGATCGCTTGTTTGGGATTTAGGGCCACCTATGCTGAGATAAAGAACGATGTACGGGAAAATATGTCACAAGTAACCAACATGGGACTCGATAACGTGAATGGTAAAAAAGTAACGCGTACGGTCACTCTATAGGGTTTGTCGACGGGTTTGGTAAGTGGGGTCACGGATTCAGTCACTAACAACGGGTAAAAAATCACGCGAATGGTCACACATATAACTCCCGCCAAAACTTATTGAAACTCTAAGAAATTCCCGCTCACGCCCAACCAATCAGCCAATTTAAAAAAAAAACTAAAACTCAATCGGAATCGGATGAGGCTTGGGAACGGATCAACCCTAAACACCTGTCGAGATTTGTTTAGGGTTGATTCATGAGAAAAGATCAAACAGGGGCCGAACAGTGCCAGAGGGGTGATCAACCAGGGGTTGAGAGGCCGGAAATTTACCAAACCGCTGCGCGAGGAGGGATTAACAGAGGGTCTTCGTTTATTGCATGTAGTTCTGTTACTAGTAGAACGTACCGGCTCGCATTTTTGCTTGCGTGTCGTTTAGCGAACGGACTCTGCCGGGAACTCTAGGGCAGCAAAAAAAATAAAACTCATAGGGAATGTGGATGCGATTTTGGGATGGATCAAACCTAAAAAAAAAGGGGGACCTTCCTGGTATTTAGGGTTGATGCTTCTCGAGTCGCATGCGTTTCCGAATGGGTAATTTTTTTTTTCCTGTGCATTTCAGATCGGGTAGGTGACGTGTATTACCTAAAATATATTATGTGTCAGAATGCTATAATTGTCTAGTCTGCAGTATGATACTCTATAGTGTGTACAGCCCAATTTAGGATTTGCTATATGTATCCTATCTGTTGCTAGTGCAATCCCCTTTCTGCTGTTCATTCTTACTTGCTATCTTAACATGCTATCAGAGCAAGTCGACCTTCGCGTGTCGATCCTGTTGATGAGCCCACCCTGCTGCTTCCGCTGCTATCCTGCCTATCGCGCGCCCTGGGCGCGCGACGTTCTCTGCCTGCTGCGCGTCCGGCGCGAGCGGCGTTTTTTCTTCCCGCCGCGCGCTCGGGCCCGCCCCGCGCCCTGCCCGCCGCGCGCCCCGGGGGCCCGCGCGCTGTCCCCTCCCATCGCCCGTCGCGGCGTCGCGGGGGCTCGCGCGTCGCCCCCCTCCCGTCACCTGCGGCGCCCCGGGGGCCCGCGCGCCGCCCTACCCGTCGCCCGTCGCGGCGCCCTGAGGGCCCGCGCGCCGCTCTGCCCGTCGCCCGTCGCAGCGCCCCAGAGACCCGCGCACTACCCCGCTTCTGCTCGCACGCCGCCCCAGCTGCTGCCCACGTTTCTGCCCCGCGCCGCCCACGCGCCGCTTGCGTTGGGGGTGTGGGGGTGGCGAGTATTGGGGTGGCGGGTGTGTGAGTCGTCCCCTGCTCCTCCTCCTCCTCCGTTTCCCATTGCTGCAGCTGCCGCTGAAGTGGGTGGGTGTGTGGGAGCCGAGGGAGTGGCGCTAGGGGGGTGTCGTGGGAGTGGAGCTAGGGGTGCAGCAAGGGGTGTGTGAAAGGGGTGTGGGACTGTTGGGGGAGGTTGAACGGAGGTAGCCGTCGTGACGTCAGCAGCGCCAGTAGTCCGAGAGTCACCCTTGCTCCGGTAGCCCAACGAGCATGCTGCGCCAGTCGCCCGTGGGTCAGTTGCTCCAGGCGCTCGTCTTAGCCACGGAGCCAATGACTCCAGTAGTCTGGATACCCTTGCTTGTGTCCGGTAGCTCGTGCGCCCCGCTCCTGTTGCCCGTGTGTCTGCGGCTTCATCCGTCGCATCCTATCTCCACTCCTCTCACAGTCGTTCCTCCTCCTCACTTGCCCTCTGTGACTACCTCTAGCTTTGCTTGTGCTTATGAACTTCTTATGCGACTGCTTGCTGTACTGATCATACCCCACTTTGACTATGGGGGTGTGTCAGAATGTTATAATTGTCTAGTCTGCAGTAGGATACTCTATAGTGAGTACAGCCCAATCTAGGGTTTGCTGTATGTATCACATCTGCTGCTAGTGCAATCCCTCTTCTGCTGTTCATTCATGCTTGCTATCTTAACATTATGTTGTTACGTACTCACGATTTGACATGCATAATCTTAATTCCAAAATAAGATGACGCGCGTGTTATAGTAAACGGCGGTCAAAACCCTCAATAAAATAAATAAACACACAAAATTCGGTGCGTTTTAGCAAATTTCTCTACTCATGGTTCGGCTTGTTCGCCGAGTCATTGGTCAACTCCGGGTTGAAATCCTACGGTCGAGATTTAACGGCCCTAATTTGATCACCCCTCTGGCACTACTCGGCCCCAATATGATGTTTTCCCTTGATTCATACGAAAATGCTTCCAGGTTCGTTTTGGGTATTATATATTTTGGGCGGGAGTTTCATCTGTGACAATTCGCGTTATTTTTTCCCAGTTGAAATGTTTTAGGGTTATATTTTCCCGTGAAATGTTTTACCAAACACGTGAAAACACCTTTTTTCAGTGACCGTACCCGTTATTTTTTTGCCAAACATATTATTGAGTGGCATATTTTCCCAACGATGTACATGTGATCACCATGCAAGATAATTCAGTACACGCCTGAAAATGATGCGTCCGTGTTATACTTTGAAGTAATAATAAATGATAAATCACAACATTTATTACAAATAAATACAGGTGACTAACTACCTACCTACCTGGTGTGTCTGCTAGAGTGGGCTCTTCGAGCCCAAACACTAAACGCCCCAACCAGCCACAGGAATCCAGACACGCACACCATCACCCAAAAAGCCGGGAGCTTGGAAGCAAGCGCGGTAGACAACAACGGACCAAACGCATACCCCAGCACACCTGCACCGTTGTACAACGCAACCAGCACCGCCACATCGATATGCTTTTCTCCTCCACTCCGTTCCCCATATGAGCTGCTCCGCGCATAACCACTATCGAGCAAATTCACCTCCTCGTCTTCCTCACTCTCCGATGCAGACACCAGCGAGGCAAAGCTCGGAAGCTCCGTAAGAGCGTACCCTACACCATTGGCCGCCATCAATAAATACAGTGGAATGCGGGCCGCGCTACACGATAACTCTTGAATCATAAGCAACGGAAGTGTCCACGCGAGAATAGTCATCCCAACCGAATTCGTCGCTCCCGGAGACCAACTCCTCACATAGAGCAGCATGGACGAAGCCAGCGCGACGAGAAACGTGAAAAATGCGGAAAACGACGAGAGCGCTGCCCGGGCGTGGGCGTGCAAGTGGGCCTGCACGTGGAGATGCGCGGTAGCATGCGCGTGCGCTGAAACATAAGCGACAAACGAGTACGCCAATCCGTTGAACGCAAACGCGAGCCCGACAGAAGCCGGTCCGGCGTCGCACGTGTCAGCGAGGAAGAACGGGAGTGTGGCCTCGAGAGCTCCAAAGGAGAGTGTTTGCACGGCCGTGGTGAGGAGCACGGCGGTGGCGAGGCGGTTGCGGAGAGCGAAGAGAAGCCCTCTGATGGTCATGCTTCCCTGCCGCTGCCTCTGCTGCTGCTCCTGCTGCTGTTGCTGCTCTTCCTGCTGCTGCTCCAGTTCCTGCAGCTCCTGCTGCTGCTGCTGTTGCTGGTGGTAATCCTGCTGCTGCTGGCCGCTACTGTAGCTGCTGTAGCTGCTGCTGACGTCACCAGCTGAGCTGGAGGCGCCAGCTGTACCTGGTGGGTAGCTGGCAGCAACAGGTGCAGATGCTGCTGTGGCAGATGATGAGGGGGCGTCAAGAGGAGGGATGGTAGGGGCACCCCGAGGGAGATTGCTTGTTGCCGTGGTGGTGCTGGTGGCAGTGCTGGTGGCGGTGCTGGTGGTGGGAGTGGAAGAGGGAATGGAGGGAGCAGAAGCGGCATTGGTGATCGAGCTACTGCTGCCTCTGCCAAGATGGAAAGCCTGGTCGATCATGTCAGCTGGCTCTGCTGCTGCACCAGCTGCTGTGTCTCGCGCACCCATCCCCGCCCCTGCTGCTGCCGCTGGCGCTGCCTCTCGTGTTGCCTCTGTTGCTGCTGATACTCCTGCCAGTGGTGCTGCTGTCACCTGGTTGGCTCCTGCCAGCCCCCTTTCAGCGCCTCCTTCAACTGCTGTTGATGATTCATGGCTCATGGGGCGCTCATCATGTGAATGCGGCACATGGCTCATGGCATGCAGGCTATGGGAATGTAGGCCATGGCTCATGGCGTGCTCGTGCTCATCATGTGAGAGTGGGACATGGCTCATGGCAGAAGCAGCAGCGTGGGTGGAGTCTCCTGACAGAGGCACCTCGTGCCACTCCGCACCCCCTTCTGCCTCTGTGCTAGCAGCACCACCTTCGACAGAAGCGCCTGAACCCATAACAGCAGCAGCTCCCAGGCCTCCAGCACCAGAGGCAGCTGCAGGTTCAGGTTCAGAGGTAACGGCAGTGGAAGATCCGCCAGAGGCAGCGGCACGGGCAGATGGAACAAGAGCAGGGGCAACAGGGGCAGAAGCAGTCACCATCGCACTGTCAGGTGTGGGGTTGGGAGGGGGGATGAGGGGGACGGAACTAGTGGGCAGGGGCGCCTGAGGGGTAGGCATGCGGGGCTGTGGAGCAGGAGAGGAGTTGACGGTTTGTGAGGAAGGAGAGGAGTGGTGTGGCTGTGCAGAAAAAGAGGAAGAGTTGACGGGTTGTGGAGTGTGTTCGGAGCCGTCAGCAGGAGCAGAGGCAGCTGCAGGAACAGCAGCAGTTGCTGGGTTCGAGGCAGAGGTCATGGGTTCGAATCTCCGTGTCAGCACAAAGTCTCCATCATTATACTCTGCCCCCCCTGAAGGGGCACCTGAAGGGTCATCCTGACGAGACGCAAACGACGAAAAGAATGAGTCGGGCAGGTCGGAAGGTTCCGGAGGCGGCTCTACCCCTAGCGCCTCGAAATTTACCATCACCTGCCCGCTGCCCGCCTGGAAACCTGGACTGACGATAGAGTCAGGGCCGGGTTCTGCTGTAGAGGCAGAAGCGAGGCCTAGTGACACAGGCCCGGGTGAAGAAGAGTGCAAGGAGTCAGCACCGGGGGGGTTAGAGGAGGTATTTGTGAGTGCGTAGGACCCCGGGTTACCCTGCTGCTGCTGCAGCTGCGGTTCCTCCTGCTCCTCCATCTCTTCCTCCTCCTGCTCCTGCTGCTGCTGCTGCTGCTTCTGCTGTTTTTTCTTGCGCCAGCTGAGCTGGAACTCGAGGCGGTCGAGGGAGTGTGCTTCAGGCGAGAGCAGGAAGGAGAGGAATGCGAGCGCCGCCGCTGCCACAGCCGCAACGAGATACGCGATCCACGGCGACAGGTACTGGTAAGCAAACGAGCCAAACAGCGGCCCGATGAGCGTTCCCAGTGACGCCCAACCCAGCAACGAGCCAATCACGCCGATCAGCAGAGAGGATTCCGCAGAGGAAGCTGCGGAGGAAGCTGCGGAGGAGGCTCCGGAGGGGGTGCCGTCCATGCCGTCTGCAAAGGCGGTGGGGAAGTGGGTGCCTGTGAGGGAGTAGTCTGCTGCTGCCGATCTGAATACCTGGTCACCGCTCCGAACCACAAACAGACCTTCGGATGCCGAACCTCCTCCTGCTCCTGCTCCGGCCGAGCCTGGAGCACCAACGCCCCCGACTCGTGCCCTTCGCTCCCCTCTCCCTCCTCTTCCTCCACGTCTCCCTCCTCCTCTACCTCTCCCTCTCCCTCTCCCTCTAACCTGTGTCTCTCTTTCGCTCCATGCAGCTTCTCTCCCTCCTGAAAACTCCCTCCATCCCTGCCCCTCTATTTCCTGCTGCTGCTGCTCTTCCTCCTCCTCCTCCTGCTCCTGCTGCTCCTGCTGCTGCTGCTGGGAAGGGGTAAGCCTTTCGTAAGGAGTGTTGCTGATACCGCTAAGGCTACTTGTCCCTCTCCTCCCATCCCCCACCAAACCATAACTTAACGACGTTCTGCCCCGGGCAGTCCACAGCCTGCCCGAGCCCAAAAGTTTGTGCAGCCCCTCGCTGCCCTTCTGCGCGAGCTGATCCACCACCTCGTCCAATGACGCGCCTGACCCGCAAACCCGGGCAGCGAAAAAAAGCCCGACGCTGCGCACGGATTGGGTGGCGACGCCTTGGAGAACCAGGGCAGCAGCAAGCGAGCCTG
Source organism: Closterium sp. Naga37s-1 (assembly GCA_947471745.1). NCBI lineage: Eukaryota > Viridiplantae > Streptophyta > Zygnematophyceae > Desmidiales > Closteriaceae > Closterium > Closterium sp. Naga37s-1. The sequence goes on from CANJKZ010000804.1 coordinate 3,981,472, forward strand.
CCCCGGCGAGGGGAAACGCGAGGGAGAGAGAGGCTAGGGTGGAGAGGGAGAAGGTCGCGGCGAAGATGGTGGGGACGGAGATTAAGAGGAGGAGCACGCCTATGGGAAGCGACGCGAGCACGGACGTGACGTTGCGCGCCGCGAGGAGCAGCGTGACGGCGTGCTGCGTCAGGCCGAAGCGGCGCGCGTAGCCCGGGAGGATGGGCGCGACGGAGCTCAGGGTGGCAGAATCCAGGAAGGTTCCGGCTGGCGTCCAGATGGGGTAAAGAAAAGGGAAAGGAGGGGAGTTGAGGAGGAGAAGGGGGGAGGGGGGAGAGGGGGAGGGGGGGAGGGGGGTATGGGGGGTTGGGTTTCGTTGAGAATTCTGACAAGTGCTGCTAGAGGTGGGGTGAGTCAAAAGACTGGGATTAGATGCAGGGAAGCCTGTATGGCAGAAGTAACGTGCGGGGAATATGGCGTGCAGGGATGTCTGGTACTCGATTTAATCTAGGGATGTTAAATGCAGGGAATGCGGGGATGCCAAGTACCCGATATAAAGCGCAGGAATCGCTTCTCCATGGAGTTGGGCCCGCCGCGCGCTTGCAACAGCGCGGCACGTTGGAGCCGACGCGCCTCGGCGGCGTCTGCGTCGAGCGGCGACGTGAAGCCCATCCCGGCTGCTCCCGCATTCGTGCGGCCCGACGACGACCTCATTGCGTGAATTCCTGAATGGGTGGTCGATTAATGAATGTGTGGTCGCGGATGGTCCTGACGTCAGCCTAGTGTATAGCGCGATGGCTCGTGTATGGTGCTTGTTTTCATACCATGCCAATGTTTGCCGTCCAAAGGAAGAAAATGTCGCGGATTCTGTACTTCAGGAGGAGACAAATACTGTGTCTCGCAGCACAGTGCACACGAATGCCATCTCGGCTGCCTCAGAATGAAATGCAGCAGCCTGCCCGTTAAGTTAATGCTAGAATACGCCCAGGTTCTAGTCTAGTCCATGACCTAGACCAATCGCGTGCACACCACGGCACTGCAAAAGCCGACTAGTATTCGGTAGGTGGTTGGTGCCCAATGCCCATCACATCACAACACCAACACACATATCCATCAATCCACACGCGATTTAGCCAACCGCGTTACCACATATACGTTCGCGCGAGGACAACTTCTGTGCTGTATCGGTTCATGTATGCTTTACTCAACAGATCGCTTTATCGCAATTCAAAATTTTCATCCCTCCCATATTTTGAATATTCAAAATTCAAGAGCCCAGGGTTTCTGAAGGATGCCCCGCGGGTTGCCCAAGCCTCAAACAGACCAGTCCGTGCCAGAATAATTATTTTCTCAAAAGCTTCCATCTGCCCGACACAGCCTTTCAACCAGTCATCCATTCGCTTCGCTTGAACCAGCCTTGAGAGTTCCGCACGATTCTTCTCGCAGCTGAAACTTTCGACAACCATCGTTTCTTTTTGCCTTGATAGCCGTTTGCGCAGACAACCCAAGCCAGTTGATTCACTCGGGGGAAGCGTAGTTCATTTGAACTCTCACGCTGTCACCTTTTCTTCCCTACGATTCCAGCCCTTCTAGTGTCGTCCTCATGACGCCTCGCTTTGAACTTTAGCCTCCCCTTCACCTGCTCAACTGAGCGGGTTCAACAGCGTCGTGCTAAACGTGGGAGCTTAGCTTACAAGTGCACCAACTCTGAATGGTTAGTTTTATGTATTTGTACGTTTCGCGGGGAGAAAAATAGGTACTGAGAGCTGGTAGTCTTGCTTGTTTTGTAGTACGGAGTCCAGGATCGCCGTTTACTCGCCGGTACCATGGCTCAGCGCTCCCTGTGGAGATTCTACTCCAAGAAAGAAAACGCGTCTAACACTCTGTCATCACAGCCGCTCGTTGCAACTCAAAACTCTCCAGCGAGCAGCCAAGGTCCTTGGGGGTCGACTAATGTTCCCGCTAAATCGGTGTCCGAATACAGTCCGTTCAAGGCTCCACGCAACCCGTACGCATTCAGCGGCGCGAACGAGGGGACGGAGCCGAAATGGCGAGTGACGGCTGATCAACCGTCCCTAAATAGGCCTCCCCAGAGTCAGCGCATAACGGGATATGCTTCTGATCCGCGCAGGAAGGAGCTTGGCGTACCTGGTACAGCGATTGGTAACACCTGTAACACCGGTAATAGCGGTGATATTTGTAACGACGGTATCACCGGTAACGGAACAAACACTTTCGGAACTCCCTCAGCAGCGGCGAGAGCTGGAAATGGTCGAGGTAATTTTAGTCCACGACCTCATTTCACTCCCGTGACTCCTGGGATCAAGCCATGCGTCCCGAGAGGCAAGAGAACGAGGGACGACGCAGATGTTGACGACAATGAGGGTGACTACAGCGAGGGGATTAACTCGTTTCAGGGTAAAAAGTTCGCCTCCGCGAGTCAGCCTGAGCGACCTGCCAACGGAGCATCTCAGCGGGTTGCGAAACCTTCGTTTTTGTCACAATCTGGTGTGTCACAACCTGATAACTCCAGGCGCGCGGAGTTTCTTCGGGCGTTGGGAGCAGACGATCTGGACGGCGGGCAGGATAAAAATGCTAGCATGTGGGCCGAGGCCCGGTCAAAATTTGAGTGGCTTCTGCCCGAAAATATTCGGGACGGGAAGGGGAGGAGGCCTGGCGAGCCAGGGTACGATTCGCGAAGTGTAACCGTCCCGCGTGCGATCTTCGACAAGCTGTCAGCGTCGCAGAAGCAGTACTGGGGCACAAAAAGTCGCTACATGGACACGATTCTCTTCTTCAAAGTGGTACGTTGTTCCTCCTTACCATTTGCGGGTTGTGAGGTCTGAAAGTTGTTTCTCTTTTCTATTCAAGAGGTCCGTTCCACTCACGTTCCTCGGTGTCACCGTCAGTGTATTGTTGTTGTTCTCTGTTTTAGCAGTTTTGGTCTTGATGTGGATAGTTCTGAAAATCATATGTTCCCTTGCCACGTGTCATGATCTCACAGGGCAAGTTCTACGAGCTGTACGAGGTGGACGCTGAGGTGGGCCACAAGGAGCTCGACTGGAAGCTCACTGTCAGCGGCGTCGGCAAGTGCCGCCAGGTGAGGGTTCTTCAGCTTCAGGTGATCGTTCAGATGGCTATTACGTGCTTCCTGCCGCTCATCACCACACCTCGTTTTCTTTTTCCGCCTCGTGTTTGCACATGGCTTGTGGATTGTAGAGGCAGGTCGTTGCCACATTCTGAGAAGCTTCCTTTCACCTCTCATCTCTCTCTCTCCCCTTTCCTCTCTCTCGTACGTTCCTCTCCCCCTGTCTTCACTCTACCCACCCCCCTTTTCCCCCCCGTGCAGGTGGGAGTGCCTGAGAGTGGCATAGAGGACGCAGTTCAGAAGCTAGTAGCCAGAGGGTGAGTCTCCCTTCTTCCTCTCTCCCCTCCCCTAGTGTGTAAGCCCCCCTTTCCCCCACTCTTACTCACATGCACTCATCCATACATACGCCATTGCGCTGGGTGCCAAGTGCAACGCACAGCAGCAAGCAAGAATGTCAGTCTTGCAAACGCCAATCCCGCGGCCACTTTTGAGAGGCGCCTCAATATTGAGAGCGAGTTTTGAGGCGCCACTAAACAGCAGCAAGCAAGAATGTCATTCTTCCAGGTGGCCATTCCTCGGCCACCTGGACTCACATTCACCTCCCATTCCATGTCTACTCACTCCCTTCCCGTTATCCACTCATAACTCTGCTCCGCCCATCTCTGCTCCGCCCATCTCTGCTCCGCCCATCTCTGCTCCGCCCATCTCTGCTCCGCCCGTCTCTGCTCCGCCCGTCTCTGCTCCGCCCATCTCTGCTCCGCCCATCTCTGCTCCGCCCATCTCTGCTCCGCCCGTCTCTGCTCCGCCCGTCTCTGCTCCGCCCGTCTCTGCTCCGCCCATCTCTCTTCCCTCTCGCCCGCAGCTACAAGGTGGGGCGCATGGAGCAGCTGGAGAGCAGCGAGGAGGCCAAGGCAAAGAGAGGGCCAGGGGCGGTATGTGACTGTGTGCATTCGCGGATGTGAAAGTACTTGGTTATGGATGTGACTGTATGCATTCGCGGATGTGAAAGTACTTGGTTATGGATGTGACTGTATGCATTGACTGACAGACGTGCCTGAATCCATTTTCTGATGTGGCTGTATTAGTACAAGCGTGTGGCTTATCTGGCAAGATAGGTTACATATGCCCGCACCAGATCTCTTCCCACTGCCACGGCATGCATTGACACTGCATGCGATGGGAAGGGTGAGGCTGGCAACATGTGCTTTGTTGTCACGATGTAACAGCCACTTTTGACAAATCTAACAGAGGTTTGTTTGTTATTCATTGTTTCGTGTTAACAGCCTCGTGTCTATCTCGTTTTAACAGCCTCATGTCTATCTCTTTCACCATCACATTGCAGATGGTGCAGCGGCAACTTATGCAAATTCTCTCCCCAGCCACCCTCACAGAGGGGTCACTCAGACCAGAGGCCGTGCACCTCCTGGCAATTAAAGAGGTGAGCCGCTCTGCGCCCTGTGTGCATTTCAGGTTAAAAGCATTCTGCCAATCCACCCTCACAGAGGGGTCGCTCAGACCAGAGGCCGTGCACCTCCTGGCAATTAAGGAGGTGAGCCGCTGTGTTTCCTGGCAATAACAAGAGGTCACGCAATGGATTTCTGTGGTCCATTACTGTCCATTGCTGTACCATTTGAAAGTAGGTGAGCACTTGTCTGCGTGTGTTTTTTTCACAGGTCTTTGCGATGGCCAAAGATTTTGTCAGCCTAATCCATCCACCAACGATGATGCACCTTTGCAGCCCTTGTGAATGCATTTCAAGCACTTTTAGGCGTGTCAACTTTCGAGATGATTTTCTTTTGTCGTGAGTCGTGACCAATAGCAGAGAGCACCCCGAACCATCCATCAGGGAGGAACTTTGAGTTGCCTGAACCCCCCCCCCCCCACCCCTCCCCCCCCCCCCCCCCCCCCCCCCCCTCTCTCTTTGCGTGTCGTCGTCTCTTTTCAGGTCACCACAGAACCTGCGTCCAGCAACAGCGCCGCCAGCATTGACAACATCATCAGCAGCAGCAGCAGCCCTAACGGGACGCCTAACGGCACTCCGACCAGTGTTGCTTCTGGGTCTATCCTCGTTGGCTTTGCGTTTGCTGACGTGGCAGGCGGGAATGTCTACGTGGGTGCCATGCGGGATGACTCCTCCCGCTCCGCCCTCTCAGCGCTCCTCGTCCAGGTGCATGTGATGGGACAATCATGTATGTGTCCAGGTGCAGTGCATGTGATAAGCCTCCCCACTTGCTGTGTGTGTGACTAGCCGTCTGTGTCCAGGTGCAGTGGATGTGATGGGCCCACGAACCTTTCAATAGGACACTTGGTTTTCTTTCTCTTCTTTTCCTGCCCGGCTCCCCTTTGCCTGACATCAGGTGGCCCCTCAAGAGCTGCTGTTTGAACTGGACGGTATGTGTGCTTGGACTTTGTTTAGTGCTGCTTTTTAACCTTCATGTTATTGCTTTTCTGTAATCATATCAGGGCCCTTTCATTACTTCATAAGCTACCTTTCTCGTTCAACTCTAATGTCCTGAGATTCTAGGTGCGTTTTCCTCTGAAGGTTTTAAAGAAATATACTTCTCGTGTAAAATCCTCTGATCCAGGTCTCTCCACCGACACGAGGAAGCTTCTGCGAAGGAGCTCAGGCCCAGGAATCCTCCCGATGCAGCTGACAGCCCTGGCGCCAGGTTCGGAGTTTCCCGAGCCTAAAGCAGCGGTGGCTCGGCTAAAATCATCTGGTTTCGGAACTGTGCAAGAGTCCCCACAGAGAGAGCCATGCCACGAGAGGGGGGCGGATTCTCTAGTGCGGTTGCTGGTGGGAGGGGGAGAGGAGGAGGCGGAGGTAGCAGCAGCAGCGCTTGTGGCGCTAGGCAGCCATCTGGAGCGATTGAAGGTGGGAAATCCTCGCCTTTCTCTCCTTTTCTCTCCAAGTTTCCTCCTTTTCTCCCGTCCCCCCCTTCTCCTCCCTTCCTCTCCAACTCCCCCTCGTTCCCCGCTTTCCGACTCAAAACCCGTCCGCTCCCCCGACTCCCTCCATTTCCCCCTCCCCCTCCGCCCCTCGACCACCAACCAACGTGTGCATGTGTCAGTGGATCCCTGCAGCGCCCCCCTCTCCCCCCCTGCGCAACTGCAGCACCCCCTCTCTCCCGCTGCAGCGCCTCCCTCTCTCTCCCGCTGCAGCGCCCCCCTCTCTCTCCCGCTGCAGCGCCCCTCTCTCTCCCGCTGCAGCGCCCCTCTCTCTCCCGCTGCAGCGCCCCTCTCTCTCCCGCTGCAGCGCCCCTCTCTCTCCCGCTGCAGCGCCCCCCTCTCTCTCCCACTGCAGCGCCCCTCTCTCTCCCGCTGCAGCGCCCCCCTCTCTCTCCCGCTGCAGCGCCCCTCTCTCTCCCGCTGCAGCGCCCCTCTCTCTCCCGCTGCAGCGCCCCTCTCTCTCCCGCTGCAGCGCCCCTCTCTCTCCCGCTGCAGCGCCCCCCTCTCTCTCCCGCTGCAGCGCCCCTCTCTCTCCCGCTGCAGCGCCCCTCTCTCTCCCGCTGCAGCGCCCCCCTCTCTCCCGCTGCAGCGCCCCCCTCTCTCCCGCTGCAGCGCCCCCCTCTCTCCCGCTGCTGCGCCCCCCTCTCCCCCTGCGCAACTTACCCCTTCGCTCTTCCTTTTCATCCTGCAAACACCCCTTCGCCACTTCTCCCCACCGGTTCCCCTCCTCCCCCTTCCCGTCTCCCCAATCCATCTCTGTGTGCAACACCATTGGAGTCCTACAGTGTCCCCCTCGCTTTTTGAGGCGCCTAAAAAACCAATCATTGAGGCGCCTCAAAAACCAATCTTTGAGGAGGCGCCTCAAAAACCAATCGATCTCTGTGTGCAACACCATTGGAGTCCTACAGCGTCCCCCTCGCTCGCTGTGTGACCCTTACCCTCTTTGCTCTCCCTTCCCCCCCCGCACCCCCCTTCAACCCCCTACTCCCCCACCAGTGGAGCCCGTCAGTGCTCGCCTCACTCGCTCTGCGCCCCTTACTCCCTTTTCCCCTCTCTTCCCTCCTGCCACATCCCCCTCCCCCACCAGTGGAGCCCGTCAGTGCTCGCCTCACTCGCCCTGCGCCCCTTACCCTCCTTCCCCTCTTTTCCCTCCTGCTACCCTCACCTCCCCCACCCAACCCGCCCCCACCAGTGGAGCCCGTCAGTGCTCGCCTCACTCGCCCTGCGCCCCTACTCCGTCTTCTCGGCTTCGCTGCGTCTGGACGGTCAGACGCTCAGCAACCTGGAGCTGCTCGGCAACACACACAACGGCAGCATACAGGGTGAGCTAATACACGTTCAAGGCATCAAGGCGACTTCTGAACGGCAGCACACAGTGTGAGGTCTAATATTGCTTGACAAGACGGCCAGACTCTCAGCAACCTGGAGCTGCTCGGCAACACGCACAACGGCAGCACACAGGGTGGGCTCAACACCCTTTCAACCTTTGAATCGTCTCCAAGCAACCACTTTGCGTCTCCTCTTGATACCTTTGACAATTTAGTATTCTCACTCACCCTCCTCTACCCCCCCTCATCCCCTCCTCCCTTCCTCCCCTCCTCCCCTCCTCCCTTCCTCCCCTCCTCTCCTGCTCTCCTCCCCTCCTGCCCGCCTGCCCTCCCTCACTCGCCCTCTTCACCATTCCCGAACGCACAGGCACTCTTCTGGGCTTTCTGGATACGTGTGCCACGTCAGCAGGCAAGCGGCTTCTCCGCCGTTGGATCTGCCACCCACTGCGCTCCATCAGCGAGATCGAGCGTCGACTGGACGCCGTCGATGAGCTGGCAGGCTCGTCCCTCGCCACGTCAGCGCTCTCATCTGCCACGTCAGCAGCTCATGCGAGGGGAGAAATCCGGGCAGCGATGAGGCGGCTGCCGGATCTGGAGCGCCTGATTGGTCGAGTGAGAGCGATGGGGGCGCAGGCTAAGGGAGGGGGAGGAGCAGGGGGTGTGGGAGAAGTTGGAGGTAGGGGAGAGGAAGGGAATTGGAGAAGCGTCAGAGGAGGCCGAGAAGGCAGAGGAGGGGAGGATGGGCGAGGAGGGGTGGGGGGAGGGGAGGTGGAGTGGGGGGGGTTAAGGTCTGCTTTAGAGGCGCTACCTGGACCAATGGCAGAGCAGCTACTGAGGAAGCAGGTGAGGAGGTACACTCATGGGAGTGTTGGCATGTGCAAAGTCCACCCTGCCCTTCCTGTGGTGGGGTTTGGGAAGATGGCGTACGGGGATTAAGGTCTGCTCTAGAGGCGCTGCCTGGACCAATGGCAGAGCAGCTTCTGAGGAAGCAGGTGAGGAGGTACACTCATGGGAGTGTTGGCATGTGCAAAGTCCACCCTGCCCTTCCTGTGGTGGGGTTTGGGAAGATGGCGTACGGGGATTAAGGTCTGCTCTAGAGGCGCTGCCTGGACCAATGGCAGAGCAGCTTCTGAGAAAGCGGTGAAAGCACTCACTATCACACCCACCCAGCTTTGCTCGTCCATCGACTTGTGACGGTTCGAGTTTCATCCCCTCCCAACGTTTTCTCTTCCTCTCCCAGGTCACCCAATTCTGCACTGCAGTGCAAGGGGTGCATGCAGCTCTGCTCTTCCTCGATTCCCTCCGCAACGGATCTCAAAAGCGTCTCAACATATAACATCTCGCAACCGTCTCTTTTGTATCCCTTCCTCTCGCAGGTCGCCCTATTCTGCTCTGCAGTGCGAGGGGTGCGTGCAGCCCTGCTCTTCCTCGATTCCCTCCGCAACGGATCTCTCACAGGGGAGCCTGTCACCTTCCGTTCTGCCATCCTACGTGGCATCATGCGATTGGCTCCTGCTGCTGCCTCTGCTGGCGGCGGAGAGGGTGGTTGGGAAGAGGAAGACGAGGCGGAGGAGGAGGAGGAGGATGAGGGAGAAGGAGGAGGAGAAGGGGCAGGGGTGAGGAACCGCCATGTGAGTAACGGTTACAGCAAACATGGTTGGGGAGACGAGAGGGGCCGGTCTAACACGGTGCATCCCTCTCATGCGACGGCAAGGACGAACGTTACGGAGGAGATGAGCGGGCGGCGTGCGTTGGCAGTATTGGATGAGATAGAGCAGTTCATCGTGTGGCCGACTGCCACCCAGGGGAAGGTCGGTGCAGCCGGGAAGGGCAGAGGCAGCGGCGGGTCGAGAGGCGGCGGCGGTGGTGGCAGCAGCAACAACAGCAACAGCAGCAGCAGCTCTCCCCGTTTGGTCTCCCCTGATGACAGTGTGGTGAATCTGGTGACCAATGTAAAGAGGGCTGGGACTGGGAACAGCAGGAACCAGAGCAAAAACAGCAGTAGCGGCACCGGTAGCAGCCATCTGAGTGAGGCAGTGGCAGCAGAGGCGCGCCTGCTTTCTGCTCTTGTGGCGCGGCTCTCCTCGCTCCTCCCCTTCTGCTCGCTCCTCTCCGACTCCCTCGCCCGCTTTGATGTCCTCCTCGCCTTTGCTGATGCCGCACAGACCGCCGCTGCTGCTGGTGGGGGTGCTGGTGGTGGTAGTGCGGGGCCCATGTGTCGCCCCACATTTGTGGCTGGAGGGGGAGGAGCGGAAGGCGTGGGAGGAGTGGGAGGAGTGGGAGGAGGGGGAAGGGTAGGGAAGGGAAGCGGGTCAGGGGGAGGCAGCACGTTTCATGCGAGGGGGTTGTGGCACCCGTTTGCTGTGGGCGCCAGTGGTGGTGTGGTGGTTCCCAACGACGTGCTTCTAGGGGGCGTGCCAGGCAGCTCCGTATCAGGAATAACAGCAGCAGCAGCAGCAGAAGGGGTGCATGCGCGCACGATGCTGCTGACAGGGCCCAACATGGGCGGCAAGTCCACTCTGCTACGCGCTACCTGTGTCGCTGTCATCATGGCTCAGGTGCTCTGCTCTCAACTCTTACCCTAGTCTCATGCCTTATCAGTCCATTGCTGCATGAGCCCACGCTGCACCGCGCTCCAGTCCCAGTTCCACCTTCCTTCTACCAGTTCAAAACCGTTCTGAAAACGCAGCGTGAGCAAGGTGGGTGCATTGTTCTTCATAAGAATCCTTTTTTCATCCGGCTCATCAGTTTTGACTGTCGAGTCGAGTCGTCTCGTCTCAAAAGCCACCTTCCCCCAGTTTCATCTGATCTCAATCCCAACCGCGATCCCCTGCTCCCTCCCTTTCACCAGATGGGATGCTATGCGCCTAGGTGACTTTTGAGTCGACTCAAAGGCCAACCGCGATCCCCTGCTCCCTCCCTTTCACCAGATGGGATGCTATGCGCCTAGGTGACGTCCACCACAACTACCGACTTCTCGTCGGTTATTCCGAACCTGAGCAGTTCGAGTGGAATTTCCGGACCTACGCGTCCGTAATCCTGGTAGCTTTGGTGAGTAAACAACGTCCTGTCGCGGCAGAACGCTAGTTTGTTCCGCCATGGTTCAGTTCACATCAAAATGTCTCGCCATGTCTGACATTCCGACGATCACCGGCGTTGTGGGATTGCGCAGTGCGCATCGCTTGCTAATTCGGCTGGCGTGGGAGGAGGGCCTTTCTACATGCCGCTGTTCCACTCGGTTCTCAAATTCAATCTTGTCAAATCCACCGCCCTTTCCCCTACCGTCGTGACATCAAGGTCAGGATTCATTACCTGTTTTCTTTTCCAAGCTCGTTCTTTTCCATTGATAGCTATTCTGAACCCTTTTCTCTGTTGCGTTCAGTGCAATTGCTAGCACTCTCTATGGACTATGGGAGTCGAGACCTGAAGTTCCGTCCATGCCACTGGTTGACTTGAGACTTGCACTGGCATTGCTCCCGTCTCTCCTATTTGGAGTTGGAATTGGAGTTCTAATCAGCCCGACTCTTCCTCACTGGATTCAGCTACTCGGGTTACTGATTTTGCTCATTTTCGTTGTACATAAGACGTATGCACGAGCACGAAGGTCATGGAAGAAAGAGTCAGAAAGAAGGGTGGGTATCTGTAGTACGTTGAGCTATCATGCTTGCTCTGAACTATTCGTACCTTGAAGAGCATCTGATCATTGCACTTGCAGAGGGTTGCACATACTGCTGCTGCCGAAGGACTCCTGCCTGTCTCATTCGTCAACCCAGACGAATCGGGCCAGCAGCAAGTTACGTTTGACGTTCCCGAAACATGTGAGGGAGTGGATTTCCTGTCAGTGGCTGGATGTGAGATTTCGCAGTTCTTCAACCGCCACTGGAAGTGGATGCAGCATTATCTGAATGAATCAGGAAATCAGCTTCTCTCGCACATCCACCACGTGGCAATGCCATTTCTCTACACCCTCGGTATGTTCCACTGGTTTTTTCAGCTTCTTTTGAGATTTGTGAGAACCTCTATGTCATATCTATTTCCTGTTCTTTTCCTGCAGTTCTTTGGTCTCTTTTCATGGCTCTTCAGTGGGGTCTTAGTCAAGCTAGCCGCTGTTCCTCGTCCTTTTTCCAGCTGTGGGGGTTGCAGCTGTTTGTCTGCATCGCTGCTGCAGTTAGCACCATTCAAGGTCAGGTAGAGCAATGCAGGACCTTTTGGCATAGAGTGCTGTTATTCTCTTCACATCTCCACTTTGTGACTTCTGGCCATTCCCTTGTGCCATGGTTGCTTTATTTCATGCAGCTGCGCATGCACCCTGCAACATGCAGGCCTACGTCTCTGAGCCCAAACCTTGCTCGGCTTTTCTCATCAGGCTCTAGCATTTCCCGCTTTTTGAAGGTACGCAAACTTCTTGCTTAGGTGTGCATATGTTTCCAGCTTGTGCGTCCCTGACTCTCCTTGGAACTATCTTTCCAGATCTCTGTGATCATTGCATGGCTGGGATGGTGGGCATCGGAGGAGCACTTATTTTCAACCCATATCTCCTTAGTCTCGGCCTTCACCCACAGGTGTTGACAATGTTAGGGATCATCAATTTGATTTACATGGGTAAGAAGCTGAATGAAATTCTCTCTGTTGGCATCGCAGATCTTTGCCTCGACAAGTGTTTTCATGATCCTTTTCAGCAGCAGTGCCATCAGCATCTCGTTCTTCTTCCATGGTTTTCTGAACACTAGCTATGCAGCTGTGTTTGCTCCTGTGGCATTCCTTGGGTCGCTGGTTGGAGTCTTCGTTGTTGGGAAAATCGTGAGAAACACAGGTATGTGTTTTGGTTGCACGTGTAACCTTGTATCTGCAACTAGCAATGTAGCTTAACTTGGTTACTGCCACTTTTTACCGTATGTGCAGGTCGTTCATCCATTGTTATCTTCATTCTGGCCATCTTGATTGGTCTAGGAGGAGTTTTGGTAGCCATCATTGAAGGTCCAACAGCATTTGTCAAGTTAATTCATGGCCAAGACATGAAAATACGTCCCTTTTGCCCAGCATGATGCTACAGAACAGGATCGACAGCATGACTGCTGCTTTTTGTAGTTGTGGGTCTATTTTGTGCATCCAATTGCTAGTTGAAGACATTGAAACAGTGTATGCAGTGCAGCTGAGACTTATGAGAGCCTTGCTCCTAGTGAAGGGTTACTGTGCATGTACTCGTACAGTAGTTGCCTGGTCTGGTCAGGTTGGGCTCTGGTCCTGCCACCTGATTTTTCGAGAACTGCGGCTCAAACCAAGCCAACAACACTGGTACGATGTGCCGAACTTCCCCCAAGCAAATCGCCCGCCATCCGCCATGCACCAGCCAAAAGGGGCTCCTTTGCCCCAAGGCTGGGCAACGTGAGGCTCGGCAAAAAGCTGCACGAGTCGCCCTTGAAAAATATTTAGAGACCACCTCCTCACAAGGGTTTTTGCGAAATAGTGAGTCACTTTCTAGTTATTTCGTAGCCTGTTGAATCCGCTTATTGGCCTCATGCCAGTGCGTTACGATGTCTCTGGATTCAAATGCAGCGCACGACCTTGACCTAAAACGCAAATTCGCGGAAATCCCGAACCGCTATGACTTGGACTCTCCAACGACCAAGCGCCTTCGCGGCGTGCGTCAGCGGTCGTGGGGCAAGTGGGTGTGCGAGATCCGCGAGCCGCGCACGCGCGCGCGCGTGTGGCTAGGATCGTACAGCACCGCGGAGGAGGCCGCGCGCGTCTACGACACCGCCGCGCTCATGCTGCACGGCGCGAGCGGCGCGGAGCGCAGACTCAACTTCCCGGACGCTCTTCAAGCGGACGGGGGGATCCGCCCCGTTATAGTGTCGCGCACTATAGCGGAAGGTCTGCTCCGCGTCGTCAATGCTCTGACTCTTTCGCAGCAGTCGCAGCAGTCGCCATCCCAACAAGAAGATTCGAGTAATCCATCTTGCGCTTGTGACATGATTGTCGATGCCTCCACCTCTGCTGCGACGGGCAGTGCCCGCCGCTCCACTGGTGCTACCGCATCTGTCCCCACGGTTCACGCTAGCCCCACCTTTACCGGCGAGTGGGTGCGCCTCGAGGTTACCGGCTCCAACGTCGTCTTCTCCGATTGCGCGAGCCCGGGTATCACCACCACCGCGATTCCCGCCGCCGGTCGCGGCGGCGTCTTTCCAGACGCGTCGTCCGTCAAATCCCCGACGGCGAACGGCCAGATCTCGCCGAAACGCGGCGTCGCCGCTCGGAATGCCGTCACCGCCGCCGATTCAAACGCCGCCGCTTGCGCGTCTGGCGTTACGTCAGCAGCCGCGTCGCAAGTTGCGCCCGAGATGGATTTCGTCAGCAGCCGCGTCGCGGCGCCTGCAGATTCCTTCTCCGCTGCCCTGTCGCTCTTCTCCGACGCGCCTCCCACCTTTTCCGCCGGTCCCCCCATAATCGTCCCCTCCCGCCGTTCCTCCGCCCTGTCTCTCCCCGGAAGCCCTATGAGCGGTATGGGGTACAGCCCCGCGCGCGTCCGCTCCCCCTCCCGCTCGCCGCTGCACTCCCCGCGGTTCCCCCCAGGCCCGTCGTTTGGCGGCTCCCGGGCGTTCCCCGCAACCACCGCCCCTTCCTCCCCACGTGCGATTAGCGCCTCAGCTTTTTCCGTAATGTCCGCGTTCGCGGATTCCGCCGCTCCCGTCGCTTCCGCCGCTTACGCCGGCGGGGCGGAGCTTTCGCGCGCGCTGCTCGCGCACCCCACCTTCGCGCACCTCTGCGCGCCTTCCGCACAGCTCACCACCGATACCCTCACTGCTGATCATATCCCAGCTTCCACTGCAGATCAAATGGCCACTGCTAATCCCGCCATAGACTTTCCTCCCCTTACTACCGCAGCTGCTCCCAACTCTGCTCCACCCGCCGCTACTCTTGCTGCTCCCCCCAGTGCTCCCAGCAGCAGTTGTGCAGTTCAAAATCTAGACAGCAATTTCACGAGCTACACCTCTTTCGCTCCGTTTCTCACTGATCTGGGACAGGAGGACAGCGATATTGTCAACAGCAGATCTAGTAACGCGGATAGCAGCAGCATGGACACGTCATCCCCTACTGCTAAAGCGGGGCCCTTACAGCAGCCCCCAAGCGTCTCCCCCCAGGCTCCCCTAAACCTGCCCAGTTTCTCCTCTCAGCCGCTCCTGAACCTGCCAAGCTTTTCCAAGACGGCACCGGACCAAACGGGTTCCTTGCCTCGACTGCCGAGCCTGCCAGGGGAGTTCCCGTCGCTGCCGAGCCTGCCGGCAGAGTTCCCATCGCTGCCGAGTTTAGACTGGAAGGAGATTGAGGAGTGCCTGGGGAATCCAGAGGGTTCAGTGCTCACTAGCTGACAGCCCGTGCCTGACCGCCGTGCCTGACCGCCGTGCCTGACAGCCCGTGTCTGACAGCCGTGTCTGACGACGGTTCGTCCCTGAGCCCATGCCTGACTGGCCGTGCCTCACAGCTATGCATTGGGGGCCATGCTTGGAGGTCATGCACGGACACACCATGCTGGAGCTGGTTCTAAGATGACGGTGTCAGGTTAGGATGCCAATTGATATGCCTATACAAGTCAATATCTAATGTTATTCACAATTTGTGCCAATAGGCATGCTATAGGTCATGTAGATCATAGTGTATTAGTTTGATACATACACACTGTATTTAACAAAGTACAGCAGACGCATTTAGCAAGGTAACACTGAGGGGAGAAACAGGCAGGACTCGTGAACTCCAGGGTACTGGGCAACTCAGAAATATTTAGGAGAAGAGCAGGTTCGGGTTGAGGAATTTAGGACCTTCGACATTTTCAGGAGAGAGACATTTTCGACAAGGGCTTGAGGACGGTCCGAGGAGAAAGGTAAGGTACCAACTCCTCTCGAGCTCGTCAGGAGGTTGGCTTTCGGAAAGAAAGACAATCATCATGAGGACCTGTGGGGCACACTTAATTAAAAACGGTGCTTAGGGCCTTCATGATGGCTGGCTTCCCCGAGGGCAGCCGATTGGAGGGTAGAGGGGGAGGCTGAGGATAGGACTGAGAAGTTTCCGAAGAGTGTAAGACGGAGGAAAAGATGAAATCGCAGGTGTAGAAGTAGAGTCCCGAAAAGGATAGGAGGGTAGGACGGTTCCGAGGAAATGGAGAGGGACTTTTAAGGTGATTGGGGGGTCTTGATGAGAAGGTGTGAGCCGAAGGAGGGAGTGACTGACGAAAGTAGACGAAACTGGTGACCGAGTTTGGCCAGCTGTCGCGAGTCACATTCTGGATTCCACTGCTGCACCTGCGCCTGCTGCTGCTGCATCAGCCGCAGCTGATGCTCCTTCTGCAGGTGCTGCAGCACCGCCGTGATGCTCGTCAACTCGCGCACCAGCGACACCAGCACGTCCGCGCGCTGCTGCTGCTGCGCGTTCCCCGCGGAGCCCGCGGAGGCGGCGGAGGCCGTGCCGACGGAAGCGGAGCGCGACACGCTGCCGTAAGAGGAAGACGGCGACAAGGGCGCGTCGACAGGTGCAGGGAACACCGGCGGAAACGTCGGCGGAGACGGCACGAACTGAATTCCCTCGTCCTCGACCGGGAAAAACGGAACGGGGCTCTCGAGCGCGGCGGCGGACTCGGACTCCCAGGCGAAGGCCGAGTCGCGGGAGGGGGAAGCGGAAGCGGAGGCGGAGGCGGAAGCGGAAACGGAGCCGAAAAGCTCCTCATCGGACAGATTCCAGGCGTCCTCGAAGAGTGTCGACTCGGACTTCTCGATTTCCGGCCAGTGGAGCTCTGGAAGCTCCAGAATAGAGCTGCTGTCGTTGTAACTGCTGAAGCACGCAACGTCTGCGACGTCGGCGGCACTTGTGAACGATGCGACGGGCAGGTTGTCGCAAGACGAGAGAGTGGGGACAGGAGAAGATGAGGGATTGGCAGCAGGCGCGGGGGCGGCAGCGGGGACCGACGGCGCAACGGCGGGAGCTGGAGCGATGGGGGTGAATGGGAGGAGCCCGGGCGCGGGGCACTCCGCAAAGAGGACGTTACCGCCCGCGATTTCCAGCTGTACCCATTCGCTGTTGAACGACTTCGTGTCCGCTTCCGCGGCCGCAGACTCCGCGCCGGTCGCGGACGCGGCGAGGTTGCGCGCCGCGCGGAGGAGGGACTCCGCCGTTGCGCGGGAGACCACGACGGGGCGCATGCGGATTCCGCCCTCGATGGAGGTCGCCGCCGCGTGGGGGAAGTTCAGCCGGCGCTCCGCGCCGTGCGCTCCGTGCAGCATGAGTGCAGCGGTGTCGTAGACGCGCGCGGCCTCCTCCGCAGAACTGTACGATCCCAGCCACACGCGCGCGCGCGTGCGCGGCTCGCGAATCTCGCAGACCCACTTGCCCCAGGAGCGCTGTCGCACGCCGCGGTAGCGCTTGGCGGAGGGCTGGTTCGGGTGCTCATTCTGAGACGAAGCGCCAGCGTCGGCGGCCACGGCGGCGGAGGAGGAAGAGAAGAAGCCGGTGAAGGAGGTCGAGTCGGAGGATAGGCAGGGAGGGAGAGCAGCAGCATTTGAGGGGCAGATGCAAGACGTGTGGGACGTCTTGCGCTTGAGAGGGTTAGAAGAAAGAAGACCAGAAATTGTGTTGGCCATTTTTAGAGTGAGACGCCCGTGTTGGGTTAGACGTATTCGTGCTCTCGATTTGCGAATTCTTGCGTTCGCTGCTACTTGCTGCTCTCGATCCCTGCCGATCCTTGCTCGTAGAAACGTGACTGGTCAAGCGATGACGACGACTGAATTGCTAACTTCAATAATTGACGAGGAAAGAGGAACGAACATATATGGGGCGGTGGAAGTTCGGTGAGGCGTGGGTTGCGATTCGGTTGAAGGCGGAGGAAGTAGATGTTGCAGTGAACTGTGGCTGCTGCTCGCGTGGCACCAGGGTGGCGGGAAATATTTCACGTGGCGAAATTTTTCGCCGCAATTTCCCCGTCAGCCAAAATCCGAATATGCAAAAGGCATCTTGCAAAAATGCCCACTCGCCACCACACCCTTCCTATCTCCAGACAGCAAAAACCTACCAATCAAAACCTATCAATCCTCCACCTCAACTCTCCTCCTATCCTCATCATCTTTCTCATCCCATTATCCACCAATCAAACAAAAGATTCCATACCAAGCCTTCCAATCCAAGCCACATTCATTCCACTCACCAAGCCTTAAAATCAAAGCCAAATACATCCCATTCACCAAGCCTTAACTTCAAGGCCACATTCATTCTCTTCACCAAGCCTTCACTTCAAGGCCACATTCATCACCCCCATCTTATCCAACTCAACTAATCACAACCATTCATCCTTTCCTCATCCTTCATCCAACATCAAGCTCCACCAAATACAAAAGGGTCCTCTTCATTTCTTCAAAAAAATATTCTTCAATGCTACTTCATACCCAAACTCTCAACAAGTTCTTCAAACTCCCTCAAGGCCAACCTCAAGTCCTCCTCCTTATGCTCCAACTCCTAAGGCTTCATCATCACCACCAACCTCTCCCAACCCAAGCTCATAGCCATATGCTCCAATTCTAGAAAAGTTTGTGCCACATAGTTTTACTTCTAGATCATCAAGGATAGTTGATCTCAAGATCCTACCATGTACCTCCCTTTGATTAATGTACTTTAAAGCTTCAAGCAAGATTGGTGTATTCTTCTACCCAAGGTCCAAGCTCCAACCTCAACATCCAAGCTTGGAGGTTTCTCTTCATTCAACAAACATTATCTACAAGTCAACATTCAAGATCAACTTCTCAACATTCAAGCTTTGAGGTTCTTCATTAACAACTAAGACAACATTTAAGCTTGAAGTGAAGATCAACTTCTACAACATAATAGTAAGAACTCTTTTCAAGTAAGTGGTTATCCCTTCCTCTCATTTTTCACCAAGTTTCTTTTACATCAAAGTTCATTTGCTATTATCAAGTTGTTTTATATTCAAGCTCTTTCCATAATAATCAAGTTCTTATTCTCAAGTTCGTTACAAGTTCCTTTCAAGTATCTTTCAAGCCCTTTACCTTTTCTTCAATACTTTCTTTTAAGCCAATCTTGTTTGGTCCCTTTTATCCCTATCAAGTCTATCTATCTTCTCCTTCAAAACTTTCTTCATTCTTAATTGCTCCATACTTCAAGATTTCCTTTCAACTTGTTTTTGCTTTTCAACTTGGTTTTACTTTGATCTTACCTTTTATTTCTAGGTGTTTTCTTTCTTTCTCCTTACCATTTACCCTCCCTCGTCTATAACTTCAATCTCAAGATGGTATCTGAGCCCGAGTTCATTCCTTTTGCTGTTTCTTCCGTGCGCATCTTGTCTAGTTTTTTTTTAAGCCCGTTATTTGTCATTAGTGGCATCCTTGCACTTGGTCTTGCGCCCCCTTTTGGGTCCTCCTTTTTGTGTTTCCCCTTTTTTGTTTTTGTGTATTTGTGTATGTGTGTGTCTGTGTGTGTGTGTTTGTCTATTTCCCCTTCCCCTTGTGTGAAATTGTTTGATTGTATCAGGAGTTTTAATTTACCAACATGGATGAAAAGGACTCAAGTGTTCCTATGGGATCAACTTCACCAGCTGTAACCACAAACTCTTCAAACGAATCAGCACCTCCTACAACCAACACATCATCTCCATCTACACCACCTACTACATCTACATTTACCTCCTCCTTAGTCCCCAAATTGGAGCTTCCACGCTTCAACGGCAAAGGTTTTTCATCATGGAGCATCCGCTTTCAACAAGCCGCCACTCTTCTTGATCTTTGGCCTATCTACATCGGCCAAAACACCCCCCCTTCAACTGTTGCACCTGATCAAGAACAGAGCAACTGGATCAAGAAAAATGCTGAAGCTTATCTCTATCTCCTCTCTTCCATTCAAGACCCCTACTCTCAACCCCTCCTCCTCGTATCAACTCAAAAGGACAGTGCCAGAGCTGCTTGGGAGCGGCTCAAACGTCTTCATCAACCTATTTCCCAAGGTTCTAAGGCAGAAGTGTGGAACAAGATTGTCTCTCTCCGCATGGGGGAGAGTGAGTCCATCCCCGACTACTTACAACGTGGTGAAATGGTCCTTTACGAAGCTACACTTCTCGACATTGAGGTCCCGGAATCTCTCTTCATCACCATTCTTCTAGCCGGACTTTCATCTGGATGGAGCACTATGAGAAGCACCATTCAAGCCTTTCCTGAGGAGACAAGGACCCGAGATTTCATCTTCAACACGCTCATCACCGAACATCAGACAAGAGAACTTGCAAAGCTTCAGAGAAATCCTGGACCAGCATGGAGTGGAATGACAAGTTCCAACTATCGCCCTCAACAAAGTGTTCAACAACAGAGCAAGTTTCAGCAAGGTAAGTCCTCTCAAACCCCAACACACTCTCTTCTTGGACAACCCACACCAAGTCATATTTCTCAGCTTGCATCATACTCTAATCATATTCCTTATAAGCCAAAGTCAAGGTATCAATTTGAGTGTCATTATTGTCATAAATGGTGACATCCTTGGTTCAAGTGCAACATACGTCCTGCGAACTGGACACCACCTTCATCTCTGCTTTCTGACAAAGGAAGGGCCGCCATTGCTATTACATCCCATACCCCTCCAGAAAATCAACCAGACAGTGCGTATCATGGGGCATTATTTCAGAATGCTTCCCAAGTCTCATCTCAAAACCATGTCTCTGCTTCCTCTATGCCACAACGTCACACACCAGAGGCGCCTCTTCAAGCCACCATAGGAGTCGTTTCATATGAGAGAGACTCTACTCAATCGAATGCACCGAGTTTCGCATTTGCATCATCCTCTTGTCTCCATGCATTTACACAGGATCCCAAGATTTGGTTTTTGGACAGTGGATGTGATCAACATATGACCCCTCATGCCTCCCTCCTTCACAGCCTCAAGCCCTCCAATGTGAAAGAAGTGGTTGTTGCCAGCAACCATTCGGTGCCAGTTCAAGCAGAGGGAACAATGACATTTCTCAGTCCAGAGGGAATTCATATGTCATTCTCAGGCATTTTACTTGTCCCCTCACTAGGGGCGAACCTTCTCTCAATTGGTCAAATGGAAGAGAAATGTATTTCCATCTCTTTCTCAGATGGTTCTGTGCAGGTTCGTGCTCCAACTGGACATCACATTGCAAGAGGTGTTCGTAATGGACGTCTCTATCGAGTGGAGATTGATGCACAGCCACCTGCCAAGCCCTACAGCAGTCCCTCAATTGCTGCTACCACCACCTCAGTAAGACTTCATCCTGGTACATCTGCATCTCCTTACACCTGGCATTGTCGTTACGGTCACCCTGAAGAGTCTAGCATCACACGCATGCAAGCACATGCAAGTGGTGATGGTCTTATCATCTCCAAGCAGTTGTCATCATCTCAGTCATCGTGCCACACTTGTGTTGAGGCTAAGCTTCCTCGTCATCCTTTCTATTCTTCTGAGTCTGAAGTCTCTCAACCGCTTGAGCTCATTCATAGTGACCTGATGGGTCCTTCCCGTACACCAAGTCGTACTGGGAAAAGATATGTAATGTCACTCATTGACCATCATACAAAATTTGCTTGGATCTCTCTTCTTGGATCTAAAGATGAAGTTCCCGGTGTTATCCAGTCCTGGTTTCCTTATATTGAGCGTCAGTTGGGTCTCAAGGTCAAAATTTTTCGTTCTGATCGTGGAGGAGAGTACATGTCTAACTCTTTCCGCTCTTTTCTTGCCAACCTTGGAGTTGAACAGCAATTGTCATGCACAGCAACACCTCAACAAAATGGTACCGCTGAGAGGTACAACCGTACGATTCAAGAGATCTCAAGAGGTTTTCTTTCCCACATGAATCTGGATGACTCATGGTGGGGAGAAGCTGTTACACATGCTGCTTGGGTCAAGAATCGTCGACTGACAAGCTCCATTGCTGAGGGTATTACACCCTATGAGGCATTATATGGCATAAAGCCAAATGTGTCCATGCTGCGAGTATTTGGCTGCATGGGCCAGTACAAAGTGCTAGATGACAAACGCAGCAAGTTTGAAAGTAAGGCAGCATGGGGCATGCATCTGGGCATGGCCAAGGAAAGTAAGGGCTGGTTAATGTGGGATCCTCTCCTAAAAAGAGACATTGTGTCAAGGGACGTGATCTTCTATGAAGACATGTCCCCTTCTTCTTGGAAACTTTATTTTCCTCTTGTTTCCTCTCAAGTTCCTCCCTTCTCTACCTTTGCAGATTTCGAACCTCCAACAATCATTCTAAGTGGAGTTTCTGCATCATCACTGCAGAAGCAACACGAAGACATGTCTCATGCTCAAGACCAACAACCACCGCCATCATCTTCTGCTCCCACCCCTCATCACCAAGAGCAACAGCAGCAGCAGCCGCCACCACTTCCATCACAACCAAACCAGTCAACCGCTCCACCTGTTCTTTCCTCTCATCCTCCTCCTCAGCCCCCAGTTAATTCGCTTCAGCAGCAACAACAACCATCTCCACCCGATTTACCTCCTCCTCTTCAATCTTCCCCCACTCACCAGCAGGACCAGCAGCAACAACAATATCCTCCTGGCTCTCACTCTCTTCACCCATCACTTCCACCTCTCGTCGTTCATCGACCCAGTGGTTATCGTCCAGCAGCCCTTCTTCACCTTCCAGACCATCTTCAACCCGTACCGTCAACCGTGCAGCCACCACCAACACAACAGCATACATCTTCCCATCTCCAACACCTGCATTCGACAACTCCGCCTGATATAACTTCATCAGAAGACCATTCTCAACCGGTAGCACCACCTCCCTCACCCAACCGGATCGATATCAACTACCCACCAGCGATGAGCACGTCGCACTTTGCAGCACCATCTTCATCTTCTACTTCGTCATCTGCGAACTTCACCTCTCATGTGCCGGTGTCCACTTTCACCTCACCTCCAAGTCATTTGTGTAGTGGTCGCACCTGCTTCCAATGCAGGATTCACGCCACCTGTTTCGCCATTTCCCAACTTCCACCCGAGCCTCTCAATCGCAAAGAAGCTATGGCAGGAGCCTTTAAGGAGCAGTGGTTAGCAGCGGAAAAGGCAGAACTGGAAAGTTTACTCGACCGGGGGACTTGGACTTTGGAGCCACTACCCAAGGGAAAGAAGCTCGTGGGAGTAAAATGGGTCTACCGGGTGAAGGTGAAGGGTGATGGATCTTTGGACAAGTTCAAGGCTCGTTTGGTCGCCAAAGGATATTCTCAAGTTCGTGGAGAAGACTACAATGAAACATTTGCTTCGGTCGCCAAGTTCACCAGTGTCCGCGCTCTTCTTGGTATGGCAGTACGAATGGATCTCTACATCATCCAGCTGGACGTCTCCAACGCCTTTCTTTACGGCATTTTAGAGGAAGAAATCTACATGGCTCAACCTGATGGGTATCATGATGGTACTGAGAGAGTCTGCAGGCTGCACAAGTCCCTGTATGGCCTGAAGCAAGCTCCACGGGTTTGGTATCACGCATTGGAGTCTGCCCTGCTGGCACAAGGTTTCACCCAGTCTGAGTATGACCCTGCACTCTACATCCTGCACACGGAGGTGCATGAGGTACTGTGGTTGATCGTGTATGTGGATGACATCCTCATGGTGTCAGGTTCTCTCTCCCTTCTCACCCACATCAAAGGTATGCTCACCAAGGAGTTTGTCATGACAGACATGGGTGAGCCATCATATTACCTTGGCATGAACATCATTCGTGACCGTCCTTCTCGCTCTCTATTTCTTTCACAAGAGCGATACATTCACAAGGTCCTCTCTCGCTTCGGCCTTCTCACCTGCAATCCTGCATCTACACCTCTCCCTTCTAACTTCCAGCATTCTTCTCCTTCCACTTCTGACCTTCAGCCCTCTCAGTCTGCACCCCTTTCTGACTGGGACGAGTTTCACGAGGCTCTTGCGCCTTCATCCTCTTCTTCCATTTTTTCTTCCACCAAACCTCCCTCATCACTCCTTTCCCCCCTCGACATTAATCTTTACCAGAGCATTGTCGGTAGCCTCATGTACGCATCCGTCTGCACCCGCCCCGATCTCTCTCAAGCTGTGGGCATGCTTTCTCAATTCCTTTCCTCACCATCTACTCAGCACTTGAACGCTGCAAAGCGTGTCCTGCGCTATCTCTCCGGCTCTAAATCATTTGGTCTCCTCTTTCATGGACATGAGCATGGTAGTGTCTTGCATGGCTTTATGGATGCGGATTGGGCAGGTCCATTTTCAAAGCGTAAATCCACGGGAGGCTACATGTTTGTGATGGCGGGAGCAGCGATTTCTTGGCAATCGAAGAAGCAAGGCTGTGTGGCACTATCTTCAACGGAAGCGGAGTACATGGCTGTGACGCAAGGAGCACGAGAGGCTGTGTGGTTGCGAGGGTTGCTGATGGAGTTGGGTCTTCCCCAGCTTGAGCCGACCGTTCTCCACATTGACAACACGTCGGCAATCGCCTTGAGCAAGAACCCGGTCTATCATGGACGCACCAAGCATATTGATACCCAGTATCACTACATTCGGGAGCTGATTAAGAACAAGGTTGTGACACCGGTCTACTGCAGCACCACGGACCAGGCTGCTGATTTTCTGACTAAGATACTTCCACGGCACCTATTCGTCCTTGGACGCCACCGTGTTGGATTGGTGCCGCTCGAGTCTCTTGAGTCCTTCTCCACTGCTGTCCCTTCCGCTCCTTCTTCGTCTCGCTCTGAGGGTCAGCAGTGCGGGGGGGTGTTGCAGTGAACTGTGGCTGCTGCTCGCGTGGCACCAGGGTGGCGGGAAATATTTCACGTGGCGAAATTTTTCGCCGCAATTTCCCCGTCAGCCAAAATCCGAATATGCAAAAGGCATCTTGCAAAAATGCCCACTCGCCACCACACCCTTCCTATCTCCAGACAGCAAAAACCTACCAATCAAAACCTATCAATCCTCCACCTCAACTCTCCTCCTATCCTCATCATCTTTCTCATCCCATTATCCACCAATCAAACAAAAGATTCCATACCAAGCCTTCCAATCCAAGCCACATTCATTCCACTCACCAAGCCTTAAAATCAAAGCCAAATACATCCCATTCACCAAGCCTTAACTTCAAGGCCACATTCATTCTCTTCACCAAGCCTTCACTTCAAGGCCACATTCATCACCCCCATCTTATCCAACTCAACTAATCACAACCATTCATCCTTTCCTCATCCTTCATCCAACATCAAGCTCCACCAAATACAAAAGGGTCCTCTTCATTTCTTCAAAAAAATATTCTTCAATGCTACTTCATACCCAAACTCTCAACAAGTTCTTCAAACTCCCTCAAGGCCAACCTCAAGTCCTCCTCCTTATGCTCCAACTCCTAAGGCTTCATCATCACCACCAACCTCTCCCAACCCAAGCTCATAGCCATATGCTCCAATTCTAGAAAAGTTTGTGCCACATAGTTTTACTTCTAGATCATCAAGGATAGTTGATCTCAAGATCCTACCATGTACCTCCCTTTGATTAATGTACTTTAAAGCTTCAAGCAAGATTGGTGTATTCTTCTACCCAAGGTCCAAGCTCCAACCTCAACATCCAAGCTTGGAGGTTTCTCTTCATTCAACAAACATTATCTACAAGTCAACATTCAAGATCAACTTCTCAACATTCAAGCTTTGAGGTTCTTCATTAACAACTAAGACAACATTTAAGCTTGAAGTGAAGATCAACTTCTACAACATAATAGTAAGAACTCTTTTCAAGTAAGTGGTTATCCCTTCCTCTCATTTTTCACCAAGTTTCTTTTACATCAAAGTTCATTTGCTATTATCAAGTTGTTTTATATTCAAGCTCTTTCCATAATAATCAAGTTCTTATTCTCAAGTTCGTTACAAGTTCCTTTCAAGTATCTTTCAAGCCCTTTACCTTTTCTTCAATACTTTCTTTTAAGCCAATCTTGTTTGGTCCCTTTTATCCCTATCAAGTCTATCTATCTTCTCCTTCAAAACTTTCTTCATTCTTAATTGCTCCATACTTCAAGATTTCCTTTCAACTTGTTTTTGCTTTTCAACTTGGTTTTACTTTGATCTTACCTTTTATTTCTAGGTGTTTTCTTTCTTTCTCCTTACCATTTACCCTCCCTCGTCTATAACTTCAATCTCAAGAGTAGAGTGGAGCGGAAGGAAGTTTGGGGGGAAAGGGGGGTGTCGGGGGAGGGGGAATTCTGTGGCGGGAATGTACACGCGGTGAAGGATCTCTTTCCCCTCAACTTCGGATACGCGGAGATGGGAGATTGCCCGCAGAAAATGAGTGACAGGGAGGGAGTGAACGAACCACGTCCACATGAAGGGCAAACGCGGTTGCTCGAAACGAATTTCCAGAACCTGCGATTCGGAATCGTGCTGCCCAGGGCTTGGCTTGCTCTTGCCCTTGCTGCCTCTTTTCTTGCTGGCCAGGAAAAGCTTGGCCTGATTTTGCTGCGCACGACTAGGCTTGGCCGGGTTGGACTTGGGGCTGGTTTGGAGCGAGCGCCGCGGGTGTGAGGAAGGAGTGACCGGGGCGGGTGGGCTGGCACCGACCACGCGGATGCAACAGTACACAGTACCGTGTGCACTGTTCATGCAACGGTCCTATCTTCTGTCAAATCGACGTGAAGAACAGAAAACGCCAGATAAGAACATTGACGTATCTGGCAACCAGCGTGGAGATCTTTTTGCAGCCGTCAGAACTGCTCGTTGCGAACGTCAAGTTTGACGCCAGATGGCTGATTCCCAATTGCGAAGTGGTTACATCAGGTGCGCGAGAGATTATTCAGCAAGTTGCGACCAGAAACGTCCTTCCAGCCACAGCAAGTGCAGCGCCGACAGCCGGACAGCGAAGGAACAGATCCACCAACACTACGTGTCAACTGGTACTGTGGGAAGAAGATGACCTGTCGGACCTGCTGCCATAAGATCACTTGCCTTGCCAGCAAGGCCTGAGCAGCCAACCGCGTGACCAGGCAGTCCAGCAGGCCGGGATACAGCGCCTGTCAAATTGAAACCGAAGGAATGCGGGCAGGGGAGTACAGTCGGTGCCCATTTCAAGAACACCAGGTAGGCGGGCGGCATGTGCGTGAAACGTGTGTCAGGCATTTCGCCACGGGCAAAAATGTGAGTAATATGAAATTGCAACATGAATCGAGTCAAGGGTTTTAATTTTGTAGCCAGGTTAACTTCTCTGATGACGGGCAACCGTTGTTGTTTATGTACTGTAGATGTTTTTCTTCCTCAACTTGATGACTGTACCCCGAAATCGGCACAATGGTCAATTTAGCCACTCACGGGCAAAATGTTCGCGAGTGACTAAATTTCTAATTGTGGGGAGCAAATGTGTTGTGATAGGCTGAGCATCGACTGTACAACACAAATTTGTAACGGCATCCCAGCAGGGGCAACGGGAGACTCGAGATAAATCCTCGTTTGTGGGCCTCCGTTTGTGTGCAACGGCAGAGTAATTGCATAAAATCAGTATGGTTGTGAAGCTAGGCTTCGGCTTGAAAAACCACCCTGACTGGCTAACAAGGATAACACGTGTCCTACAAATAAGGTAACCGTAGCCTAAATACTAATATAAACGGCTTTACGTAACTCTACTATTTATGTGCGGCCATTACGATACCAACGCCACGACTGCAACCGAAGCTTCACTATAAGCAAAGCAAGCAGGCGGAAGAAGACTAGCATAGCGACGAGAATGCTCGCTTCCAACCACCCATTCCCGGGTAACGGATTCTTTATACCCGATAGCTCCAGAGTAGCCGCACACGAGCATGTGTTGGCAGTGGCAGCAGAGCTGTTAGAAGGCGATATGCCACAGTTACCAGTGTAGTATTCGGCAGAATCAAAGTTGATTCGCATTAACAACTGGCGAGTGGGAAATTGCAGCATGAATGGGCCAGGCAGCGGAAAGGGGTGGTGGGGAGGGGGGGACGATTGAGGGCAAATGAGTGAGCGTGCAAGAGGAAAGATGAAGCAAAGAACGCAGCCAATAAAGCAGTCCAGAGTGCAGCACAGGATGTAGCCCAGGCACAGAAGTGAAAGTATGGAAAGCGCACAAAAGTACATCATATGGCTGAGGGCAAATATAGAGCTAACTATCTGGACCTTTTTTTCTCTCTTTTTTATTTTGTAAGAGCACGCCTCTGATAAATGTGGGATTATTCAAGGCTCCAAGAAATGACTCACCTTGTTGACGTAGGTGGAGAAGGAGAGGTACTGCGTCCACCCCACCCAGTCGGGGGGACTAAGAGACAAGAAATGCACGACCATCACCGACAGCAGCTGCAGGATCGCCGCTATTGAGATCCCCTGTTTCACTGTAGACGATGCCGTGCCGACCGCCATCCCAATGGACGAAGCCACCATCGTATCTAGGATAAGGACGAGAGTGAATAAGACGAACCGGCCGCCCGACGGGTTCAGCCCGGTCATCCAGTAGACGATGAGGCTGTAGAAGACAGGTGGCAGGATCTCGTATGGCAGGCTGAGGAGCGTCCGGGCGGCGTAGTACGCGGAGATATGATACACGCCGTCCTCTTGCTCTTTTTGGACTGACTTGCGGTCTTCTAAAAAGGTGATGACGGAGGTGAGCATGGGCACGAGGCCCCAGAAGAACTGTGAGAAGAAAATCAGCCCTGCCAGGTCGCGAACTCCCTGGGCTGTGGTGGGGTCGCGCTTGTACCACAGGCAGCCTGGTGTGGATGGGGTGAGGTGGATTGGAGGGCTGTGAGGAGGTGATGACAGAGGTGAGCATGGGCACGAGTCCCCAGAAGAACTGAGAGAAGAAAATCAACGCCGCCAGGTCCCCAACCCCTTGCCCTGTCGTGGGGTCACACTTGTACCACAGGCAGCCTGAGGAGGGTGGGGTGAGAAGGATGGGAGGATTGTGGGGAGGAAGGTGATGAGGAAGGTGATGAGGAAGGTGATGAGGAAGGTGATGAGGAAGGTGATGAGGAAGGTGATGAGGAAGGTGATGAGGAAGGTGATGAGGAAGGTGATGAGGAAGGTGATGAGGAAGGTGATGAGGAAGGTGATGAGGAAGGTGATGAGGAAGGTGATGAGGAAGGTGATGAGGAAGGTGATGAGGAAGGTGATGAGGAAGGTGATGAGGAAGGTGATGAGGAAGGTGATGAGGAAGGTGATGAGGAAGGTGATGAGGAAGGTGATGAGGAAGGTGATGAGGAAGGTGATGAGGAAGGTGATGAGGAAGGTGATGAGGAAGGTGATGAGGAAGGTGATGAGGAAGGTGATGAGGAAGGTGATGAGGAAGGTGAGAGGTGATGAGGAAGGTGATGAGGAAGGTGATGAGGAAGGTGATGAGGAAGGTGATGAGGAAGGTGATGAGGAAGGTGATGAGGAAGGTGATGAGGAAGGTGATGAGGAAGGTGATGAGGAAGGTGATGAGGAAGGTGATGAGGAAGGTGATGAGGAAGGTGATGAGGAAGGTGATGAGGAAGGTGATGAGGAAGGTGATGAGGAAGGTGATGAGGAAGGTGATGAGGAAGGTGATGAGGAAGGTGATGAGGAAGGTGATGAGGAAGGTGATGAGGAAGGTGATGAGGAAGGTGATGAGGAAGGTGATGAGGAAGGTGATGAGGAAGGTGATGAGGAAGGTGATGAGGAAGGTGATGAGGAAGGTGATGAGGAAGGTGATGAGGAAGGTGATGAGGAAGGTGATGAGGAAGGTGATGAGGAAGGTGATGAGGAAGGTGATGAGGAAGGTGATGAGGAAGGTGATGAGGAAGGTGATGAGGAAGGTGATGAGGAAGGTGATGAGGAAGGTGATGAGGAAGGTGATGAGGAAGGTGATGAGGAAGGTGATGAGGAAGGTGATGAGGAAGGTGATGAGGAAGGTGATGAGGAAGGTGATGAGGAAGGTGATGAGGAAGGTGATGAGGAAGGTGATGAGGAAGGTGATGAGGAAGGTGATGAGGAAGGTGATGAGGAAGGTGATGAGGAAGGTGATGAGGAAGGTGATGAGGAAGGTGATGAGGAAGGTGATGAGGAAGGTGATGAGGAAGGTGATGAGGAAGGTGATGAGGAAGGTGATGAGGAAGGTGATGAGGAAGGTGATGAGGAAGGTGATGAGGAAGGTGATGAGGAAGGTGATGAGGAAGGTGATGAGGAAGGTGATGAGGAAGGTGATGAGGAAGGTGATGAGGAAGGTGATGAGGAAGGTGATGAGGAAGGTGATGAGGAAGGTGATGAGGAAGGTGATGAGGAAGGTGATGAGGAAGGTGATGAGGAAGGTGATGAGGAAGGTGATGAGGAAGGTGATGAGGAAGGTGATGAGGAAGGTGATGAGGAAGGTGATGAGGAAGGTGATGAGGAAGGTGATGAGGAAGGTGATGAGGAAGGTGATGAGGAAGGTGATGAGGAAGGTGATGAGGAAGGTGATGAGGAAGGTGATGAGGAAGGTGATGAGGAAGGTGATGAGGAAGGTGATGAGGAAGGTGATGAGGAAGGTGATGAGGAAGGTGATGAGGAAGGTGATGAGGAAGGTGATGAGGAAGGTGATGAGGAAGGTGATGAGGAAGGTGATGAGGAAGGTGATGAGGGAAGGTGATGAGGAAGGTGATGAGGAAGGTGATGAGGAAGGTGATGAGGAAGGTGATGAGGAAGGTGATGAGGAAGGTGATGAGGAAGGTGATGAGGAAGGTGATGAGGAAGGTGATGAGGAAGGTGATGAGGAAGGTGATGAGGAAGGTGATGAGGAAGGTGATGAGGAGGTGATGAGGAAGGTGATGAGGAAGGTGATGAGGAAGGTGATGAGGAAGGTGATGAGGAAGGTGATGAGGAAGGTGATGAGGAAGGTGATGAGGAAGGTGATGAGGAAGGTGATGAGGAAGGTGATGAGGAAGGTGATGAGGAAGGTGATGAGGAAGGTGATGAGGAAGGTGATGAGGAAGGTGATGAGAAGGTGATGAGGAAGGTGATGAGGAAGGTGATGAGGAAGGTGATGAGGAAGGTGATGAGGAAGGTGATGAGGAAGGTGATGAGGAAGGTGATGAGGAAGGTGATGAGGAAGGTGATGAGGAAGGTGATGAGGAAGGTGATGAGGAAGGTGATGAGGAAGGTGATGAGGAAGGTGATGAGGAAGGTGATGAGGAAGGTGATGAGGAAGGTGATGAGGAAGGTGATGAGGAAGGTGATGAGGAAGGTGATGAGGAAGGTGATGAGGAAGGTGATGAGGAAGGTGATGAGGAAGGTGATGAGGAAGGTGATGAGGAAGGTGATGAGGAAGGTGATGAGGAAGGTGATGAGGAAGGTGATGAGGAAGGTGATGAGAAGGTGATGAGGAAGGTGATGAGGAAGGTGATGAGGAAGGTGATGAGGAAGGTGATGAGGAAGGTGATGAGGAAGGTGATGAGGAAGGTGATGAGGAAGGTGATGAGGAAGGTGATGAGGAAGGTGATGAGGAAGGTGATGAGGAAGGTGATGAGGAAGGTGATGAGGAAGGTGATGAGGAAGGTGATGAGGAAGGTGATGAGGAAGGTGATGAGGAAGGTGATGAGGAAGGTGATGAGGAAGGTGATGAGGAAGGTGATGAGGAAGGTGATGAGGAAGGTGATGAGGAAGGTGATGAGGAAGGTGATGAGGAAGGTGATGAGGAAGGTGATGAGGAAGGTGATGAGGAAGGTGATGAGGAAGGTGATGAGGAAGGTGATGAGGAAGGTGATGAGGAAGGTGATGAGGAAGGTGATGAGGAAGGTGATGAGGAAGGTGATGAGGAAGGTGATGAGGAAGGTGATGAGGAAGGTGATGAGGAAGGTGATGAGGAAGGTGATGAGGAAGGTGATGAGGAAGGTGATGAGGAAGGTGATGAGGAAGGTGATGAGGAAGGTGATGAGGAAGGTGATGAGGAAGGTGATGAGGAAGGTGATGAGGAAGGTGATGAGGAAGGTGATGAGGAAGGTGATGCAGGAAGGTGATGAGGAAGGTGATGAGGAAGGTGATGAGGAAGGTGATGAGGAAGGTGATGAGGAAGGTGATGAGGAAGGTGATGAGGAAGGTGATGAGGAAGGTGATGAGGAAGGTGATGAGGAAGGTGATGAGGAAGGTGATGAGGAAGGTGATGAGGAAGGTGATGAGGAAGGTGATGAGGAAGGTAAGCATGGGCACGAGTCCCGAGAATGGGCACCACGCGGGTTGACAGACAGCACATGCCAACCAAGGTGACTGTTGAGGCGATTCAACCTTCCTCTTATACACGCACCTGGCAGTAAGGAGCACACAACCAGGCTCGCCGCCACCACACCCACGAAGATCCAGTCCTGATTCACCACCCGGTACGACAGCACATGCCGCCGTGCCAGCACACGGAACTGGTAACCCCATGACGTCACCCACCTCTTCCCACTCCCCACTCCGCCTCCTCCCCCTCCTCCCCCACCCGCTCCTCCCCCTCCCCCTCCCCCCCCACTCGCTACCCGCCAGTCTGTAGTTGCATCTACATCCCTCACGCGAGTTCCCACACCCCCTTCCTCTCCCCCTCCTGTCCCCGCTCCCCCTCCTGCTCCCTCCCCTTCCTCAACATCCCCATTCCCAGCGTCTTTCCCCTTGCGTCTCTTAGCAGAGGCAGCAGCAGCAGAGGGCATGGCGGCTCGCTCTATCTCCCTGGCGGCGTCACCGGTGGCCCACAGGCGGATGAGGTTGGTGGACGTGCCGAAATGAATCGATGCGTCCGCTGCTTCGGGGGCCGTCAGGTCCTGAAAGGATGGGAAGGAAAAAGGGTGAGCGGAATGGTACAGGGGGGTAAGGGAAGAGTAAAAAAATGGGGGAGAGCAGCAGGAGAAGAGGGCAGAGCACAACCAGCCAGTGAGCAGTGTGGTCTTTAGGCGCTCACCAGGACTAACTCGGCAGCACTAAGGTCTGGGGCCATGGTGTGGCCAATGGAGTCAAATTAGGGCAGGGAAGGGAAGGAGTGGGCAGCCAGCGATTTGATGAGAAAGGAGCAGTGAGGGCACAGGCACTCACGAGGAAGAACTCGGCAGCGCTGGTGTCCGGGGCCATGGTGTAGCCGATGGAGTCGAAGTAGGGGAGAGCGGCATCAGCCGCGCCGAAGAAGATGGGGTTTCCGTCGGTGATGAGGAGGAGGTGCGTGAAGAGAGAGAACATCTTGGAGGACGGCTGCTTCATTGTTGCTACCACTGATCTGCCTGCTAGCGCATATGAGTGCAGAGCTCTGGTTATGCGGAGAGCCATGGCACCATCGAGACTGGGAAGAGGGTATTGAGGAAAAAGGGCGGAGGGATGGGAGAAAGAGGGATGGGAGAAAGCGGGAAGGGGAGCGGGAAGAGGGGAAAGAGAGCAAAGGGGGAAGAAGATGGGGTTGCCGGTGGTGATGAGAAGGAGGTGAGTGAAGAGAGAGAACATCTTTCATGATGGCTGCTTCATTGTTGCCACTACCGACCGGCCCGCTAGCGCGTAGGAATGCAACGCTCTTGTAATGTGGAGAGCCCCGGCCCCATGGAGCCACGAATGTGAGGTCCCACTCAAGAGCCCCGGCCCCATGGAGCCACGAATGTGAGGTCCCACTCAAGAGCCCCGGCCCCATGGAGCCACGAATGTGAGGTCCCACTCAAGAGCCCCGGCCCCATGGAGCCACGAATGTGAGGTCCCACTCAAGAGCCCCGGCCCCATGGAGCCACGAATGTGAGGTCCCACTCAAGAGCCCCGGCCCCATGGAGCCACGAATGTGAGGTCCCACTCAAGAGCCCCGGCCCCATGGAGCCACGAATGTGAGGTCCCACTCAAGAGCCCCGGCCCCATGGAGCCACGAATGTGAGGTCCCACTCAAGAGCCCCGGCCCCATGGAGCCTGACAGGCGGCTTGGGAGATGCAGGCGCGAAGAGAGAGCACATCTTGGAGGAGGGGGGAAGAGGGTGGGAAGAGAGAGAACATCTTGGAGGAGGGGGGAAGAGGGTGGGAAGAGAGAGAACATCTTGGAGGAGGGGGGAAGAGGGTGGGAAGAGAGAGAACATCTTGGAGGAGGGGGGAAGAGGGTGGGAAGAGAGAGAACATCTTGGAGGAGGGGGGAAGAGGGTGGAAAGAGAGAAAACATCTTGGAGGAGGGGGGAAGAGGGTGGGAAGAGAGAGAACATCTTGGAGGAGGGGGGAAGAGGGTGGGAAGAGAGCGGTTGAGGGGGGACCAATATGAGGGCAGGGCTCGGGGTATGCTCTGCACTCATATGACTGCAATCATGGCACCATCAAGACTGGGATTGGGGAAGAGGGGGAGGAACATCACGACCTAACAATGTCACAACGTGACAGTGTAACAGTGTACTAGTATATATTGCAGTGAACTAGAATATTTAACAGTGTACTAGTATATGTAACACTGTACTAGTACATATAACAGTGTACTAGTATATGTAACAGTGTACTAGTATATATAGCAGTGTACTAGTATATATAACAGTGCGCTAGTGTGACAGTATAGCACGGTAACCCCACAAACAACCCACCCCGAAGTCGGTTCATCACAGCAGCAGCGGCGGATTGACGATCATCTGCACACTGATGGCCAGGCGCCTAACCCACCACACACCCCCCCATGTGACCATGCACCCCCCACTTACCCACCCCAACAGTGATCCCCTAACCCTCACCACCCACCCTGAGGTCGGTTCATCCGGCAGCAGCAGACAGCTGACAGCCAACACGCACCCTGCATGCGACAATGCACGCGTAACACCGTAACAAGGTAACCCCACCCACTACTCACCCAGAGGTCGGTTCGTCCAGCAGCAGCAGCGGCGGGTTGACAATCATCTGCACCCCGATGGCCAGCCACATACACTCCCACATGTGACCATGCACCCCCCAGTCATCCCCTACCCCCCCGGTACCCACCCCGAAGTTGGTTCATCGAGCAGCAGCAGCGGTGGGTTGACGATCATTTGCACCCCAATGGCCAGTCGCCTGAGCTCGTTGTACAGCACTGCATTGCGCCCCGTGCGCCCTATCACCTTGTCCGCACAGCTGGGGAGGGGGGAGAATTGGAGGGAGAAGGAGAGGGAGTGAGGGGGGATTGGGGAGGATGGGGAGGGAGATGGGGGAATGGGGAGATGGGGTTGGGATAGTGCAGGTGCACCAGTCGGGTGTTTTTGAGAATTCTCAAAAACACCCTGGTGCACCAGTCGCCTGAGCTCGTTATACAGCACCGCGTTGCGCCCTGTGCGCCCTATCGCCTTGTCCGCACAGCTGGGGGGGTGTCATTAAAGGAAAGGGGAGGAAGTGGAAGCAGGGTGCGCATAGGGGGTAAGGGTTTGAGAGGTTATGGGATAAAGGGGCGGAGGAGGAAAGAAGAGTGCACCAGCTGACTTTTGAGTCGACTCAAAAGTCAACTCGAGCAGGGTGCGCATGGGGGCAAGGGTTTGAGAGGTTATGGGAAAAAGGGGCGGAGGAGGAAAGAAGAGTGCACCAGGCGCCTGAGCTCGTTGTACAGCACTGCATTGCGCCCCGTGCAACCTATCACCTTGTCCGCGCAGCTGGGGGGGGGAGGCGGAGGAGGGGGAGGGGGAGGGCGGGGGAAGGGGGAGGGGGGGGGGAAGGGGGAAGGGCGTGGGGAGCAAAGCGCTTGAGCTCGTTGTATAGCACTGCGTTGCTTGCGCCCCGTGCAACCTATCACCTTGTCCGCGCACCCACCCGTGCAACCTATCACCTTGTCCACCCACCCACCCACCCACCCACCCAAACCCCCTGCCAGCATCACTCACTGTGTGAGCTACTGCGAGTCAAACACATGCTCCACTCGCACTCTCTGCACACCCCATGCACCCAGCCACCACCCTCCCCCCCTCCCATCTCAGCAGCACTCACTGTGTGAGCTAAAGCGAGTCCCGCACATGCTCCACACCACGCGCACGGTCTGGTCTGGTCCATCTCCTCCGTGCCCTCACTGCACCCCCTGTGAGCAACCAGCACACCACCCATCTAATCACCCACCCACCCACGCAATCACTCATCCCCTACCCCATTCTCCACTCACTGTGTGAGCTCCAGTGAATCCAGCACATGCTCCACTCGCACGATCTGATCTATCCCCTCCGCGCCCTCACTTCTGCATTCCCACCCAACCACCCAACCACCCAACCACCGCAATCCACCTGCCCATCTCCCCACCCAGCCCCATATACCCATCACCCCTCCCCCTCGTCCCTCCACTCACTGAGTGAGCTCCAGCGAGTCAAGCACATGCTCCACTCGCACGATCTGGTCGATCTCCTCCGTGCCCTCAGGCAGCCGCAGCATGGCCGCGAACATGAGCGTCTCCTTTACCTGCGGCCGGAAGGGGGGAGAGGGGGAAGGGGAGGGGGGAGGGGGAGGAAGGAGGATAAGATGGTAAGCACACTGATTCTTGGATCTCCTCCGTGCCCTCGGGCAGGCGCAGCATGGCTGCGAACATGAGCGTCTGTTTCACCTGCCGGGGGGTGGAGGCGGGGGGGTGGATGAGGGGGAGAGGATGAGCGAGAGGAGGGGCGAGTGTCTCTGCAATCTCCTCCGTGTCCTCGGGCAGCCGCAGCATGGCCGCGAACATGAGCGTCTCCTTCATCTGCGGCCGGAAGGGGGGAGAGGGGGAAGGGGAGGGGGGAGGGGGTGGAAGGAGGAAAAGAGGTAAGCACACTGATTCTTGGATCACCTCCGTGCCCTCAGGCAGACGCAGCATGGCTGCGAACATGAGCGTCTGTTTCACCTGCCGGGGGGTGGATGAGGGGGAGAGGATGAGCGAGAGGAGGGGCGAGTGTGTCTCTGCAATCTCCTCCGTGCCCTCGGGCAGCCGCAGCATGGCCGCGAACATGAGCGTGGGGTTGGGGTTGAAGGGGTGGGTGTGGAAGGGTGGGGTTGGGGTTGAAGGGGTGGGAGTGGAAGGGTGGGGGGAGCGGTTAGCTCCCTTGTTTGCTCTCCTCCGTGCCTTCTCCGTGCCCTCTCCATGCCCTCTCCATGCCCTCTCAGTGCCCTCAGGCAGCCGCCGCATGGCCGCGAACATGAGCGTCTCTGAGAGGAGGGAGGGCGGAGTTGGGGGAGGGAGATGATTCATAACGTCTTGCTCAACTGGCCAAAACAAGTCATACTCACCGTCAGATCGCCATGCAAGCCAACCCCCACCGTCAGATCAACCAGCCGGCCAACCCTCGCCGTCGGATCACCCATCCAAAATCAATCCTCACGGTCAGATTGGCCTGCAGGTCGACGTCGTTCTCCACGAACCCAATCTCGCGCCTCAGCGTGGCCCCAAACGGCTTGCCGCTGTACTCTATGCTCCTTCTTCTGCGCACCCCTCCCCTCCTACACCCAATCCTCCCGTGAACTTTGGCAGAAGAAGCTGGCTGGCAGAAGAAGCTGGCTCGCAGCTCAACCACGGACCATGAAGTGATCCTCACCGCCAGATCGCCCTGCAAGCCAACCCCCACCGTCAGATCACCCATCCAAACAAATCCTCACCGTCAGATTGGCCTGCAGGTCGACGTCGTTCTCCACGAACCCAATCTCGCGCCTCAGCGTGGCCCCAAACGGCTCGCCGCTGTACTCTATGCTGCCGCGGAAGTTGGCGTCGCCCTCCAGCCGCCCCGCCAGCATGTGCAGCAGCAGCGACTTGCCTGACCCTTCAGGACTGGGGGGAGGGGAGGGGAGGCGAGGGGAACGCAGGGCAGCAGGAGAGGGAAGTTGGCGTCGCCCTCCAGCCGCCCCGCCAGCATGTTCAGCAGCAGAGATTTTCCAGATCCCTCGGGACTAGGGGAGAGAGAGATAAGGTTCACAGAGGGGAGGGGAGGGGTAAAAAAAAGGGGGAGAGGGAAGGACGGGGAGATGGGGTGGGTGGTCCTGAAGGCCCCAAACGGCTCCCCGCTGTACTCTATGCTGCCGCGGACATTGGGGTCGCCCTCCAGCCGCCCCGCCAGCATGTGCAGCAGCAGCGACTTGCCCGACCCTTCCGGACTGCGTTGAGCGAGGGAGGGGAGGGGGGCATAGGGGAAGGAGGAGTTGGCGTCGCCCTCCCTCCAGCCGCCCCGCCAGCATGTGCAGCAGCAACGACTTTCCAGATCCCTCAGGGCTGGATTGTGGGGAGGGGAGGAAGACGGGGTGGAGAGGGAGTTGGGGTGGGTCGCCCTCCAGCCGCCCCGCCAGCATGTGCAGCAGCAGCGACTTGCCTGATCCCTCGGGGCTGAGAGCGAGGGGAGGGGAGGGGAGGGGGAGCAAGGGGAAGGGAGGGGGGGAGGAGAAGGGGAGGAGGAAGTGGAGGGAGGGGAAGGGAAGGGAGGGGAGGGGAGCGAGGGAAAGCGAGGGAGGAGAGGGAGAGGAGGGGAGGGAGGTGAGGGAGGGGAAGGAGCCACTCCCCCCGTAAGGTTCATCACGACCTTGTTGCTAGTCGCACATGCAATCAACAATCCCATCCCACTCGCTCACTCACCCCATGACGGCCAGCCGGTTGCCTGCCAGGCGCCTACCCCCCCTGACGTTCATCATGACCTTCTTGCGGTAGATGGTGGCACACGCACTCACCCAAGCCAACCGCACCCCACACTATCCCACTCCCACCCACCCCACGCCATCCCACTCCCACCCGCTCACCCCATGACGCCCAGCAGGTTGCCAGGAGCGACCCCTCCCGTGGCGTTCATCATGACCTTGTTGCGGTAGATGGTGGCACACGCGCTCACCCATCCCAACCTCACCCCACACTATCCCACACCTACTCACCCCAGCAACCATCCCACACTCACTCACCCCATGATGGCAAGGAGATTGCCCGGCGCCACGCCCCCCGTGACGTTCATCATGACCTTCTTTCGGTAGATGGTCGCGTCGTCCTCCGCGCGCACGCAGCACCACTTGGACTGGCGGGCGGGGCCATGCGGGGAACGGGGAAAAGGATGCGGGGATGGATGGTGTGGGTGGGTTGAAGGATGGGGGATGGTAGATGGTCGCGTCGTCCTCCGCGCGCGCGCAGCACCACTTGGACTGGCGGATGGCCGGAGCGACGGGGGCGGAGGCGAGGGGAGAAGAAGGAAGGGGGGGGAGAGAGTTGGGGAAAAGCGGGGGTGCGAAGGGGGGAGGGGCGGGAGAAGGGATCACGATCTCCGTGCGCACGCAGCACCACTTGGACTGGCGGACGGGGGGGGATGGGACGATGGGGGGATGGGGGGTGTGGGTAAGGGGTAGATGGGGGATGGTAGATGATCGCGTCGTCCTCCCGACCATTGGATGCCGATGTGCCGTATGATTATTATTTCCCTGAAAATGCTCAGATAATTGTGTTTAATAACTGTTCAAAAACTAGTGATAAGACACGCTTCAGGGACGCACATTGGCTGCCGGCACGGAGTACTGTAGCCGTGTCCACGTCACCGACATCCCTTCTGCGACGAACCCCCTCTGCGACGGCTGCGACGCCAGCGCCTTAACGGCTGCGACGACTTTCCTGTCGCGCCGCTCCGTCTGTGCGATGACTGTCGGCGCCTTCCTTCCGGCCACCACCTTCGCGCCGCCATCTCCATCCGTTATGAGGTTCGACACTTCATGCATATCCTTATCCATTGTAACAGAAAGCGCTTATCTCTGTAATGCGGCTATATAACGAAATAAAATTGTTTACGCTATCATAAGAATCAAGCTACTGGCTTCGTGTTATACGCAAGAGAGACAGAATCTACCTGATCTTAATTACCAGTAATACATCCTGCTTCGGGCACAGAATACTTAACCGAATTCCTAGAGCATCCTAGTATATAGCTACTACCCTATAATAATATATAGACCCTAGTCGTACCCTCTCATGTGGTAGCAGGTTCTCAAGACATTTGCATATCTAGTCGATTAGGAACCACTAGGAAAGGTGGTTCAACAAAGCTCAAGGCAAAAGCAATCCTCGATATAATGGCCAATCAGGTGGGGAGGGGGAATGCCGCGTGGGTCATTTCCGTGGTCCAACTGCCAAGAATGCTGTCCCACGTGGTATCCAGACGAATGACGACTCTCGGTGATTGGTTCCAATTCCAAGCTGGTGTAATGGAACAAGGGAAGTTCGACCTTCTCCGCTTGCGTGGCACCTCAAAAAAGGAGGGAACGGGAATTCGGGGCGTTCTCCAAGGTGATCATTGGTTCTGGAAACTTTCACAGTAACACTTCAGTAAAAATGAACTCTGAGATGCCATGAAGTGAATTTTGAATGGAATTTCATTGCGGAACCACAAGGTGCTTCACAACCATAAGCGAATCACGTCAGCCTCACAAGAATCACTCTTCACATGGAACAAGATGGTATTGTGCTCTGAAGGACCTGCATTAGTACTAGCTCATATGCTTTCCAAACCCATGCCAAACTCAACTAAGCACAACATAGCATGCACTGTAGGGACATCTATGGTTGTCATCAATTATGTCCTACGTCGTACCTATCTATGCTTCCATGTAAATGAACGAAGTGAAGATCCTGCAAAGACCCGGACACATTATAACATCTGTTATCAACGCAGTCATGAATTTCAACACTGCAGGCCTTTGACATGTCAGGCGCGTATGGGAAGACGCTTTCAAAAATGAGTCAAAAAAGTGGTTTTACGATACAAAGTCAGATCCCCCAGAGTGTCTTGACTGGGCATGGACATAGTTGCATATTAGAGAGTTTGTTATCTGTTACAGAGGTGCTCGGCAGAGTGTAGTGCACTCACCAGAAGGATGTCATGTAGGTGAATGTGCCCAGGAACCCCATGGCGTTGGCCCACTTGAGAAGCGTGCAGCTATCTTGACTGTAACGCGTACGCGGACAAGAACCAGAAAGGGGACGATGAGCGGGTAGGGGCAGAAAACGGTGAGAGGTTTGAAAAAGGGCAGATAACTAAACTGAAATTTATTGTTGCAAGAGAGAGGGCGCGCGAGCACAGTAGGGGAAGAGTATTCGAGAGAAAGCGGGGAGTGGAGGGGGGAGCGGGGGGAAGGGGGGGGGGGGGGGAACGGGGGAAAAGAGAAGTGGCGAGGGTAGGGGGTTGGAAGTGGTGACAGGGAGTACCGTATATGTATGCAATAAAGAGATAGGAGTAGGATGTAAGCTCGAAATGTAAGAAAATATAACAGAAAGATTACAACACACACGCACAGAACCACACACAATCACACACACACGCGCGCGCACACACACACACACACACACACACACACACGCACGCACGCACGCACACACACACGCGTGCGCGCACACACACACACAGTACGCACACATGCACACGCACACGCACGCGCACAGAGAGAGAGAGAGAGAGAGAGAGAGAGAGAGAGAGAGAGAGAGAGAGAGAGAGACAACTCACATGTAGCCGAGGAGGAAGTTGGTGGAGTAGGAGCTGCACATGCGCACCCACACCCGCACAGCCACGCGCGCACCCACACCCCTTTCCCCCCTCCCCCCACGCACAAACGTACATGTATCCGAGGAGGAAGTTGGTGGAGTACGAGCCGCACATGCGCGACGTGAAGGACGCGGACGCGCACGACGCGGCGAACAGCAGCATCATCATCATCTGCCGTGGGGGTGGGGGAGGGTGGGGGTGGGAGGTAGGAGGTGGGTGGGGGAGGGTGGGGGTGGGAGGTAGGAGGTGGGTGGGGGAGGGGGTGGGAATCCAAAGGACTCTTGAGAATCGCAACGACTCTTGACGCCCAAGATGCGTCAGGAGGAACATTTTCAGCATCATCACGCGCCAAAGAGCATCTTCATCATCTGCCATGGGGGGTGGCATCGGGACGACGAGAGGCTCGGGGGGGGGCTCGGACGAGAGGGTCGGCCGAGAGGCTCGGACGAGAGGGTCGGCCGAGAGGTTCAGAAGAGGTTCAAGGCGCGGCACGGAGGAGAGGCCGGGCGGAAAAATGAGGAGCTTCCGGAACGAGAACTAGCGAACTCGGCAACGCTTACGAAGCTTCCGAAGAGCTGCGAGCCGAGCGAGTCGAGCTTGACGCCGGCGACGTTGGCGGCGTGCACGAGCATGAGGATGAATGAGAGGATGAGGCCCGTGACGCCCGTTCCGAACAGGAATGCCGTGACGTTGATGCTCTTCCAAGAGAAGTTGAGATAGCACAGGATGCTGGGAGGCGAGGGGGGGAAAGGGGTGGGGATTGAAGGGGGAAAGGAGGAGGATGGGGGGAATAGGAAAGTGGGAATACGCCACGACGAGCGCCGAGCATGACGGCCGTGACGTTGATGCTCTTCCAGGAGAAGTTGAGATAGCACAGGATGCTGGGGGACCGGGGGGAGGGACACGGAGAAGGGGCGGGGCAAAGGGGCGTTGGGAGTTGAGAGGAGGAGAGGGGGGGCAAGGATGGGGGGCAATGGGAGAAGGAATCGGAAAAGGGTGGAAAGGGATTCGGAGAGAAGGGGGAGAGGAGGGAGGGAGGGGAGGGTGTAGAGAGTCTAGGTGTAGGGAGTCAGGTGTAGGGAGTCAGGTGTAGGGAGTCAGGTGTAGGAAGTCAGGTGTAGTACTTAACACGAACGCCGCCACGTCAGTGCTCGTCGGGTGTATATTGAGGTAGCGAAGGATGGTTGGGAGGAAAGGAGGGAGGGAGGGAGGGAAAGGAGGGAAATGAGGTGCAGGCGACGAAAAGGGGTTGGGAAAGAAGAGAGGGGAAGGGGGAAGGTGGAGAGGTGACGAGAGGAATACGCGATGAACGTTTTCAACAAGAGAACCGTAACGTTGCTGGGGAAGCGAAACAGTGGGGGTTGAGGAGAAGAATGACGATGACAAGGGGGGAGAGAAGACGGCGGAAAGGGGTAGGGAAAGAAGGGGGTTCAACATAGAAATCGGGGGGAGGAGGAGGGACGGGCTGGGAAGGAGATGAGAGGAAGGGAAAGGTTTGGAAATGGTAAGAGCAGTACACAAAGAGGCACATCGAACACATTGGAAGGCCGACGAAGATACGCATCCGGTTAGCACAGAATGATCCTACTTCTGCGGTTAACCTGGGCGGGGAACCACGGCGCGATAAGACGGATGACTCTGAAAAGGCAGGAAGGTTCTTGACCGAGCAATTGCTGGAAAGAAAGATTCGGAGCTTATAATGAGCAGATCCAACAATGAGCAGAGCACGACGGCCATCGATTTCATGGAATAAACGGGGGGACGGGCCGGGGGAGAGAAGGGGGGGATGGAAATCAAAGACGCTATAACACTGTTTCTGTGAAGCTACTCAAGCAAGAAAATAGTGGAGCTGGCTTTGACGAGAAATTGCGGTGGATGGAGAGTGTCGTACGCGAATGTTGCGGAGCAGAAGCAGCACTCGAGGAAGCGCAGAGCGAGGGGCAAAAACTTCGCCGAGCCGCCCGCCATGGCTGCGATGCTTGACCGAGTGACAACCGCGACGAGTAGAAGGAGTAGGAACGACCAGGATGAGAAAGTGGGACCACAGACACTGCTTGCGTGAAGTTTAGTTTCGACAACGAGAGATTCAACAAGTAGTGGAAAGTGAAACGTATTTGCAATTGTAGCCTAGTGCTCTGTGCGGGATGGAATGTTCTGTGTTGTGACTTCCTCCAAACTCTAGGCAGGGTGTGCTGGGTAGCTTGGGGGAGGAGAGGTGGAGGGCGGAGGGGGGAGGGGGTGGGGGGAAATTGGGGAAGGAAGGGGGGGAAGTGATGGAATCGGGGAGGGGGGTGGGTGGGGAGAGGGATGGGCGGATGGTACTGTATGAGAGGGAGGGAGATAAGGAAACAGATGGAATGTGTTTTCTTGGCAGGTCAGCCCAAAGATGGAAAGAACGCACGTTGGAGTCCCGCGGCCTGGTTTGCGCAGGTCACTAGCGCGGCTGGATGATGAAAATGGCGGGAACCACTGTCTCTGTGTATGACATGAGATTATGGCGCGTCTTGAAGGCGGTTCGACTAGTCGCCCAGTTTC
This sequence comes from Closterium sp. Naga37s-1, assembly GCA_947471745.1. Classification (NCBI taxonomy): domain Eukaryota; kingdom Viridiplantae; phylum Streptophyta; class Zygnematophyceae; order Desmidiales; family Closteriaceae; genus Closterium; species Closterium sp. Naga37s-1. The sequence continues at coordinate 4,024,733 of CANJKZ010000804.1, forward strand.
ATCGAATGGTCAAACGTGGACATCACGAGGATCGGACGGGTGAGGACTAACGAAAAATGGGGCACCAAATTGTGGGGCAATTGTGATGTTTTGTTCGGTCGGAGAGCCCCTTGTGGAGAGAAGGGGCACCCGTACCAGGAAAACCATCATGGCTTGAGATGTAACCTCTGTACATAAGAACTACACAAATTCGAAGGAATTTCGAAGGCTGATTGGTTACAAACTCCATGGTTCAAAGTTCAATTTAGAGCCGAATTCTTCCAGAAACTCACTTTTTCTGTTGCCCGATATCGAACTGTATCAGCCTCCAGCCAGATCGTCGCAGGAAATTTTTGCGTGTCCGCCCGAGCGCTTTTCCTATGCGCCAATACAACCATGTTCTCGCGCACAGCCCTAGGTGCGGCTCGAGCTGACTCTCCTCTTCCCCCGTCTCCCCAGTCCCACACTCCCTCCCGCCCACAATCCATCTGCGCACGTCACCTCGCACCGTCGCGCGCACTCACTCCCTTCACATTCCACCCTCCCACTTCAATTCCCCTTCTAGAACTTCCATCCGAACTGACTGTAGGGTTGTGATTGTGAGACCAGCTTCCCAAACAAACCTCTTCACCTCACATTGCACTTGGTTTCTGGCATTAGTCGAAACACACGCGCGCAGTAACTGACTGAACAGCCCACTTCCGATTGTCATCCGACTAAAATCATCACGTCGTAGGTAACAACTTCTATCAACACAAAAAACGTTTTATTCGTCGTCCTCCTCGTCGTCGTCGCCGCCTACTCGCAGCGCAGCCATGTCGGGAGACGGAAAGGACCGGAGCTCGTCGTCGTACCTCGTCATCCCCATCATCCTGCGCTTTTTGGAAATATGCTTCTGCATCGCGTCCTTCGTGTACGTCGCTCGCCTTTCGCACACGTTGGATGTCATTCCCTCCATTCTCCCGCCCCATTCCTATTCGCGCTCTATTCGCCAATGGTCGGCCCGGTAGCCACGTATAAACCGCGGAAAAAAAATAAATCTTTCGTTCAGTCGACTCAAAATAGAGTAAGAAACATCTTAGCCAGACACGACCGAGCCGCTTGGTTTCAAGAATTCTCAAATATCTCCTAGATTAGCGACGCCTCAGAAGTCTGGACACACATCATGATAGGGTAATGACGTTCACATGTGAAGTGAATGACCCTCGTTTTTTTATCTTCCCGCCATCGCCCCTCTCCACCCTCCCCCCCCTTCCCTCCCTTCCCCTTTGCCAGCATATGACGTTCGTAAATATGAATTAGAATGGATATAACCCCACCACGAGTCCGTCACATTCTCGCACCATTCCCTGCTCTTTTGCCCTCTCTTCCCCCTTCTCTCCCCCTTCCCACTCCCTTGTGGTTCATCCCCAAGGGATTTCACCCACCTCAAGCTAACACTCTTTCACGCCATTCACTCCTCTTTTCCCTTCCCTGTCCCCCCTCTCCCCACTTCCTCCCCCCCTCCTCCCCACCTGCCACCCCAGCGTGATGACCTTCATGAAGATGAACTACAAGGGCTTTAACTCCACGGCATACCTCTTCGCCATGGCCATCACGGGCCTCATCCTCTCCGTCATCGGCGCGGCCGTCACGTTCCTCGGCCGCAACCCGGCCATGGCCGTCAACGCCATCCGCATCCAGCTCTACATCAGCTTCGTGAGTCAACACGAGTCATGCCACATTGAGGCGCGCTAGCAAAACGATATCAAGGAAAAGCCTCAAGCTTCGCAGCGGCTTCTTGAGCCTTCCTCTAGCTCGAGCCCAACTCTCCTTCTCAAGTCCCAACACTCTCAAGGCTGTTTGCTCCATCTCATCTCGCCATTCCCGTCCCTTTCCATTCCGTTTCTCGTCTCTCGGGTCTCAGCCCTTACAGGATCCACCTCCCCATCTATGGGCTTGTGCATTTTGAGGCGCCTCGAAAGTTGCCGTTTCTCGTCTCTCGGGTCTCAGCCCCTACAAGATCCACCTCCCCATCTACGGCTTGTGCATTGAGACCTCGTCACACCTCTGAGCCCGTTTCCCTCCGCATCTGCGCGCGCGCCCCCTCCGCTCCGCCCTTTCCCCCCCTGGTCTATGCTTGCCGGCAGATGATGCTGATGCTGCTCTTCGGCGCGGCTGCTACTGCCAGCAGCTTCCGAGTCAACGCCTGCTACAACGGCCTGGCCCTGCTCAACCTGCTGTGCGTCTCTCGCTCCTTCCACCCTTCTACTGCTAAGAGTCGGGCTCTGAGTTTTTTGCTTCCCCCGCTTTGTCACCCCTTCGCTTACTCCTTTTAGCGCCATGACAGTTACCCTTCCCCCCACCCGTCGCCCACCTCGTCATTTATGGCCCCAGAAATGATGTTGATGTCGATGTTTCCTTGCACGTCTCCTCTTCTCTCTTCCTTTCCGTTGCCCAATGTGGTTGTCCACTTTTCCGTTGATGCCTAAAACCCTTTCTCCCCATTCCCATTTCCCCAAGCTCTTCCCCCCTTCCTTCTCCCCCCATCCCCCAACCCACCCCTCTCTCCGCCACGAGTGTCTGATAACAGCAGCAATTTCCTCGCATTTTCCCTTCCTGCAACTTACTCCACCCTCTATCCCCTGAAATTTTACCCCACCCTTTTCTTACACCAGCGGCGATGACTGCACGCTGCTGGCATGGTCCGTGGCCATGGGGTACATGGCCTCCTTCACCTATATCGCCTCCTTCTGGTACGTCTCTTTGTCATCTTGTTGCCTCGTCCTCTTGTTGACTTCTGAGTTGACTCAAAAGTCTGCTGGCATGGTCGGTGGCCATGGGGTACATGGCCTCCTTCACCTACATTGCTTCCTTCTGGTACGTCTCTCTTGTCTACTGAGTCAACTCAAAACGAGGTCAAGCTGCTGGCATGGTCGGTGCCTGTGGGGTACATGGCCTCCTTCACCTACATTGCCTCTTTCTGGTACGTCCCCCTTGTCCTCTTTTCTAGACATCTCAGTAATCGATGCGCATGGTCGGTGGCCATGGGGTATATTGCCTCCTCCTGGTATGTCACTCTTGTCCTCTTGTTTAGCCTCTCTTGTTGGCTCATCCTCATGTATTGTTGGCTCGGTATTGTGATTGGCTGTCTCTGGGTCAAAGGCGTGTGCTTGACCTATGTTTCCTCCTGATACACCTTCGCGTCCTATTTTTCCCTCATCCTCACCTATTGCTGGGTCGTGTGTGTGATATGCTATCTTCGGGTCTAAGGTGTGCGCTACATAAGTAAGAAACCTCCCTCCCTGCCCGTCCATCCTTTCTTCAACCTTTCTCCCCGTCCTTTCTACAACCTCCCTGCCTGCCCTTCCCTTCCACCAACAGGCATTTCTTCTTTCTTCTTGCCAATGACCACTAGATAAATCAGCAGTGTGCTAGATGAAATGGCAAAACACTAGCGCCTTGGCGAGCAACAACACCAACTTTAGTACTGGACGCTTCATCTAGATTCTTTGACTTGACTCTGATCGTTGTTTGGTGTTTTTGCATCGTGATGCAGTAACTTGAGGAAGTATTATCACAAGCACTTATAGAGAAAGCAAAAGGCTATAAAGGGTTGTACCTAAACAATACATATGGTATGTTGCAAGGAGGAATGCCAAAAATAATAATTCAAAACCGAGTACAGCTGGCCACAATTGACGGTGAGGATTATGACGCCACAAGTAGGATCTCCCGCTCAGAATGCCAAACGTCGGTCATAACACGTCAGCAAGTTCCACCGAAATTCTGCAGTAATGACGTATGTGACAGCAGTGCGGGTCGCACAAATGACGCAAGTTCACCAAAAGTCAGTGTTGACGATGGATCACATCCCACGTCATAATGGCCCAGAATTTCCCGATTTACAGTATCTGCGATACGTGCAAGCGGATGTGGCTTACTGTAATTGGTTCAAGGCCTTCGGTCGCGGCTGGTTTCGGTTTTCTCGAGCTGAGCTGTGCAGCATGGTGCTTCGTCGTGACCGCAAGTTCTGGTGAAAAACCTCGTGGTTGCCATGCCGACATTCTTGCATTGCAATTCCCAACCTCCTCAATTCAACGTGCATTTCAACCTCCAATTTCACACGCAACCAGCTTCCTCGCGCCGACATTTCTGCCGCACCTTCTTCACCACCAGTCCTGTGCGCTCCTCACTTCTGATGCCATTTTGACAGCCAAGCGTCTTGCTCGCACAAGATTTGATAGAAAGCCCAGCCGTTTCGTCATTCTCTTCAAGAACCGAACAAGCGAATAAATCCTGTAATCGACATTCCACAGTTATACTCCACAGCTTCCGAACCCGCTTATTCACCGACAGGTAGTGTCTTCGGAACCAGCCGGTTCTGTTAGCAGTAACAACACAAGCCGTTCTATTTCTGTAGGCTGCTAGCTTACCCGTTTCGACACCCACGCGGCTTCTCTTTTTCCATTTACAACCATGTCGGCCGCAGCGCTTATTCTCCGGGGTTGTCAGTTCGTCTTCACCCTCATTTCTTTCAGGTGTGACCGTCTCGGCCGTTTCTTACTATGTCTACATGCAAACGATACGTTATGCCAGCTGAAAAAAGGTATATTCCACAGATCGCAAAAGAAATCTCGAGTCCGGCCGACGGAGAATATATGTTTTACAAGGCGACGCTACTGTAGGCTGCTGTTTTAATCGTTTTCCCACACGCTTCGCTTAAAAAACTGTTTCGGTCAGTCAGCCGGAAAGAGCGGGTCGTTGGCATGCCGGGGATCTGACTGACGGAAGCAACGACCCGCTCTTTCCGGCTGTGCCAATTATTATTTCTAGTGCAATGGCCTTTGCGAATCTGGCTACACTTTTTCCAAACAGTTGCATCACCTTGACTTGAAAAGTTTCCCTCTTTATCCATATGCCGCGCGCCGCGCCGCGGGCCCCATCCTCTCCCCTTCCCCCGTCCTTGCGGCGACCGTTCCCCTCCCTTCCCCCCTCGGTATTACAGTGGCGGCGGAGCAATCTGACGGCATGTTCCTGGCTGGCCACTCCCCTCCCCTTCCCTTCTCCCCACAGTATCCTAGCGGCGGTGGGCGGCAATTTGACGGCGTTCAGCACGGGCAGGTTCCTGCTGGCGGCGGGCATCATCGCGTTCATCTTCTCCTGTTCAGTCGCTCAAAAGTCATCCTCCCCCCCTCTCCATCCCCCCTCCACACACACAGCATCCTGGTAGCGGCGGACGGCAATTTGACGGCGTTCAGCACGGGCAGGTTCCTGCTGGCGGCGGTCATCAACGGGTTTATCTTCTCCCTTCTGAGGCACCTGGCAACAGTCACCCTTCCCATCATCCGCCACGCAGCATCCTAGTAGCAGCGGCGGACGGCAACCTGACGGCGTTCAGCAGTACGGGCCAGTTCCTGCTGGCGGCTCACCCTCCCTTCCTGGCGCTCCTCCTCTTCCTCCCCCAACCCCACCTCCTTCCCACACAGCATCCTGGCAGCGGCGGACGGCAACCTGACGGCGATCAGCACGGGCCAGTTCCTGCTGGCGGCTCACCTTCCTCTCTCTATCGCCGCTCCCCTTCCCACCGTTCCCCTTCCCTTCCCCCCCTTTCAGCATCCTAGCGGCGGCGGACGGCAATCTGACGGCGTTCAGCACGGGCCAGTTCCTGCTGGCGGCGGGCATCATCGCGTTCATCTTCTCGTTCATCGCCCTCGTCGCAGGCATCGCGGCCGTCGCCAGCAGCTCGCTGCGGGACAAGCAGTCGCGCATGTACCTCTACTTCGCCGTTGAGAGCTTCGTGAGTGCCTTAGAAGAATAATAGGTTCTTATTGAGGCGCCTCGAAAGCAGCTCGCTGAGGGACAAGCAGTCGCGCATGTACCTCTACTTCGCCGCTGAAAGCTTCGTGAGTACCTTCGGACGAAGCTTCTTGACTGCCTTGAGACAAGAGTTCACGCCTGCTTACGTCTGCTTACGTCTCCGTTCGTCTATTCGTGTCTTAATTCCATCGAAAAGTCATGCATACAAACCTCTGCACGCTCACACAACCTGCCCTCCCCATCCCCACGTCGCCAGCTCAACGTGTGTCTGCTCTTCGGTGCTGCCTGCACGGGCGCCAACGTGTTCGGCGAGTCTTGCGGCTTCTTAAGCAAGTGAGTGTGAAGTTAGTGTGGCTCTTCATGTGCTCTCTGCCCTGTCTGCCCTCTCTCCTCGAGTTTTTTCTCTCACCTTTCTCCGATCTTCGGGGCTGCCTGTGTGGGCTTAACGAGTCGCGCGGCTTCCTGCGCAAGTGAGTGCCATGCTTTCTGCCTTTTCCGGCCTTTTTTGCCCTTTCCGCCCTCCCCTTCCCGCCCCATCCGCTCTTCCCGCCCCATCTGCCCTTTCCGCCCTCTCTGCTCTTTCCGCCCTCTCTGCTCTTTCCGCCCTCTCTGCTCTTTCCGCCCTCTATGCTCTTTCCGCTCTATCTGCCCTTCCCGCCCTCTTTGCCCTCTCTGCCCTCTCACCAACTCTTCCATCTTCTCTCCCCACTCTAACCTACTACTCTTCCCTTTCCTCGCGCCTGCTGTCAAATGCAGCATCTACAACTCCTGTTAGCGACAAACACATGCACCTCTCCCCTTTCACTTCCTCCCCTCTCCCCTCTCACTTTCTCCTCTCTCCCCTCTCACTTTCTCCTCTCCCCCCTCTTAATTTCTCCCCTCTCCTTTCACTTTCTCACTTTCCAAATTCCACTTTCTCCCCTCTCCTCTCTTCCCTCTCACCTCCACTTTCTCCCCTCTCCTCTCTTCCCTCTCACCTCCACTTTCTCCCCTCTCCTCTCTTCCCTCTCACCTCCACTTTGTCCATTCTCCTCTCTTCCCTCTCACCGACTCTTCCCTCCCTGTTCCTATTCCTTTTCCTATCCCGCGCCCCAATCGCAGCACTTATGACACGTTCCTGCCAAATACCAACACGCGCACCCACCCCTCTCCTCTCTCACCTCTCACTTGTTTCTATAATCCCTTCTCCTTTTCACCCCCAATCAAAGTGCCTATGACGCGTTGGAGTCAAGGACCAACACATGCACCTACGCCAATACCTCGGCCGCCTTCGCATTCTTCGCCTCATTCGTTCCTTTGTTGCCCACTCACCCACTTGTTCCTCCACTCCCCCTCCTTGAATGCAGCGCCTATGACGCGTTCGAGTCAAGGACCAACACATGCACCTACGCCAAGACCTCCATCTCTCTTCCCCTCACCCGCCCGTTCCTCCCACTCTCTCCCGCTTCCCAACTTCAGCGCCTATGACGCGTTTGAGTCAAGGACCAACACGTGCACCTACGCCAAGACGTCAGTCGGCTTTGCATTCCTCGCCTCCTTCGCTTTCATGGGCACACACTGGTGAGTACGGGTGAACCTTATAGCAAATACGGTAAATATAGCTTGCACTCTGCATTTATGTAGCGCTCACTTTGTAGTGTGCATACGAGCACTTATTATGGGCACGTTATGGTAAAGTGCAGCAGGGGGGGAACGTCATGCTATCTATGGCCCGGTTTGGCAGGCATAAAAAAAACGGGCGAGGGGGTTGGGCTACAGTGATTCGACCACCTTGGAACCTTCCTTGATAAGCGCGTTAAAGGCTATCAAGGCTCGATATAAGCGGACTACGCCAAACCTGACAATAATGGAATGCCAACCAAACACCCCTTTTTTTCCAGGCGTTTTCAACCGCCGGAATCTACACCCAAACGAATTTCTCTGGCAAAGTGCCCATTTTCTGATCCCCCGCACCATGCGGCCTCGAGGCCACGCACTATGCGGGGTATCAGTGATTCGGGGCAATCAAAAGTGACTGGTCAAATATGCCAGCCAATCACATGATCACGCGAACCATCATGGCAACTGCTTACCATCTTCTGCAAAACCCGAAATTTCGATAGATGCCATCAATCTACACCCAAATAATGCCAACCAAACACTCAGCCCCGTTTTTCCGAATGTGCACTGCAGCTACAATCCGATTTCGATGCAGTTTCTCGAAATGCCCAGGCGGCATTTTTTGGGGGCCCGTTAGAAATGCCCATTGTGGCCATAATGGCCATGATGCCTGCCAAACAGGGCCTATATCCAGAAATGGAAACCGTGGGCATGCAACCTTGTTTCTCTCCTCTTCCCTTTCCTGTTCCGCGTCATAAACCATCTGGCCCTTTGCATTCCTCATCCGTGCTTGCTTGCTTGCTTGCAGGTACTATGTCTTTGCCATGAAACGGGGCTAATGAGAATGTTTTGTCTTGCTCTGGAAGAGTTGGGATTGCGTCCGTTTCCACCACAGAGGGGGGTAAACGACGGGGGTTATTGGGACCTAGCCTAGTGCATGCTAGAGTGGATTGGATATCCAACACACTGTTCATGCTGCTTGTACAGTCGGTGCTCATTTCAAGAACACCAGGTAGGCGGGCGGCATGTGAGTGAAACGTGTTTCATGCATTTCGCCAGATTCGCCCTTGTCGCCACGGGCAAAAATGTGACTGTAATATGAAATTGCAATGTGAATCGAGACACGGGCTTTAATTTCGTAACCAGGTAAACTTTTCTGATGACGGGCAACCGTTGTTGTTAATGAACTGTAGATGTTTTTCTTCCGCAAGTTGGTGACTATACCCCGAAATCGGCAGAATTGTCAATTTAGTCACGCACGGGCAAAACGTTCGCGAGTGACTAAATTTCTAATTGTGAGGAGCAATTTTTTTGTGATAGGCTGAGCATCGACTGTACAGAGTGGACCATAAGGAAGTGACTTTTGAGTCTGACTCAGAAGTCATTTACGGTACTTGTACAGAGTTGACCGTAGGGTACAGCCAACCAGCTGTTCATTTGGCAGCTTGCTGTCAGATGTAACGTGCTCTGGGTTTGTTTCTGTTACGGTATTCAAAGGAAAACTATGGAGTCGAGTTGACCTTGTGGCACAGTGAATGCTGGGAAGAGTTCGCGCAGGATGGACTGTTAGCAGCATTTTATTTCAGTTTCACAACTCTAGCACATCAATGTTTGCATGACAAGGTTTGACTAAAATCGTGGAAGAAGATAGAAGCCAAAAATAAACTAACGTGAGTTTTCCGGAAACTACCATATATGGATCAGGAAGCTATTGACAGCTTGATAAATACCAGTGTCACGTTAATTTCCCCCCACAAGCTTTACCGCCTGTAATAGGACGCGAGTGCGTAGTACCTGCAGAAACAAAACGTTTGGCATGGGTACAGATGGGTGACAGAATATCAAGGCCAGGGAATCAGGGGTGACGTTGTGAAGGCAGTCAATGGGAGCAAGGGAATAGAGGGAGACGTTGGGAGAGAGAGCGAGAGCGAGAGAGAGACAGAGGGAGAGAGGAGGAGGGGGGGGGGGGGAGAGAGATTGAGAGAGAGAGAGAGAGAGAGAGAGAGAGAGAGAGAGAGAGAGAGAGAGAGAGAGGAGAGAGAGAGAGAGGGGGAGGGGGGGGGGAGGGAGAAGAGGAGGAGAGGGAGGAAGGGGGGGAGGTGAGAGAAACAGTCTCATACCAGAATCCTAAAATGTAGGAAAAGGAGGCAACGAAGGCCATGTAAAACGATCCCTTGACCAGCTCGCAGTCTTGGTCAACGGAATAGCCGCTGGTCAACAACGGATTGGGGGGGGGGGTGGTATAGGTGCACATAATAAGCATTCATTTCGGTTTGGTTGCCGATTGTCTATCAAGTTGTTTGACATACGTGGGAAGTGTTTTCCGCTAACGACTTGCTTGCTGGTAACAAAGTCAGGTGTGATGAATAGAGCGAACTGTAGCACGAGTTCCGTTGGCAAAGGAAAGAAAACAAAATAGTAATTATACTTTGTTTGTGACAGCGGAGCACGCACTAGTAAGAGTAGTGGCGAAAGTAGCTGCAGTTCGACGCCGTCACATCCACTGCGCACGTGCACGCCGCTGCGAAAAGGAGCAGCGAAAGCAGCTGCGAGGAAGCAACGAAGGAGGACGGGAAGACGGGACCGACGGGTTGGTGGGTGGGAGGCAGGGAGGAGGGAGGAGGGAGGGAGGGAGGGAGGGAGGGAGGGAGGGAGGGAGGGAGGTAGGGAGGGAGGGAGAAAGGAGGGGGGGAGGGGGGGAGGGAGGGAGGGAGGGAGGGAGGGAGGGAGGTAGGGAGGGAGGGAGAAAGGAGGGGGGGAGGGAGGGAGGGAGGAAGAGGGAGGAAGAGGATTTTTCAATAGCGTGCGACGGGACTCACCCAGCCCTCGACGACTTGGAAGAGGCGCAGCTTTCCCTGGAAGCGGCGGAGCGCGGAGATGAAGAGCGACGCGACGAGAATCACGAGGAGGAGGAGGGAGAGAATGAAGCCGATGACGGTCGTGGCGAGCAGGAACGCGCCCGCGTAGTGGTCGTTATAGCCCCATATCTCGCCGATCGAGACGAGCAGGCTGAGAGCAACAGGGGGAAGGGAAGAGGAGAAAGGAAGAGGAAAGGAAGGGGGAAAAGAGGGGGGAGGGGGCGAGGGTGAACCGGATGAGGTGGAGGGGTCGCTACGAGCAGAATGGTGGATACTCGAACTGATGTTTGGTGTGGTTGGGCTTCTTCTTCTATTTTAAAACATTTATAAACATTGTGATAATCGTAAGGTGGCATTTGCTTAATGGGAACGAGTCGTCGTCACCGCAAGGACTCACACGAAGGAGGCTATGCAGGAGGCAAGCTCGACGACGCGCAGCCCGATGCCGATAAACGTTGACATCCTTGACGACCCACCCGACTCGGGTTCCCCGCCAGTCGCGGCGGGTGGCTTCCCCGCGCCGCCCGCCTCAACGTCCGAGTAGCCCGCAGGCGGAGGAGGATTTGCGCCTGCCGGTTGATAACTTGGCGGCGGCGCGTAGTTTGTCTCCCGCGGATTACCCGCGACTCGGCTCGGCGGCTCGGCCATCGTGTTTGGCGGCTAGCGTGGGAGCGAATCTTTTTAGATAGGAGGCTAAAATGGAGTGTATGCGACGTCGAAGTGAGATATACTTGAGCGGCGCTGGGTCCGTTGAATAAATCACCTCTGCAAGAGAAATAATATACTTTCTTGGCTGAGTATCTCCGTTGTGGTTATGCTGAGCGGACAGACCCTTGTATGCTCGTCAGGGGGCTTTGTAGGATGAATGTGGCGGTGGGGTGTTGGGTGTGAAATTTTATGTCGGTGTGGTGTGGTTTGATGGTTTGGATTTGGCTCTTGCGGCAGTGGTGAGCACCGAAAGTGCCACGCAGGATGAGGGCGACCCGAATGGATGTGGGGCGAAGTGCCGTGCTTTGCTGTGCGAAGGGAGCGCCCAACGAGGCAATCGGGTGGGAAGGGGGCGAATTGCGCGTGCTGAGGGAATTCAGCATTTTCCATCGAGTCAACAAGGTAAGGATACGGAGTAAGAAAGTGTACTGTACTAGTTATCCATTTTGACTGGAAATATGCATTTGGATATATCTGGGGGAAAATGCTGAAAGATACTCCTGGCACAAAGTATTTTGCTGGAAATGGTACAAGCACACACACACACAGGAAGAACGTGATGAACAGGCTATGAAAATCAGATCCCGGGAAATCAGCGTAAGTTTATTAGCTATAAAACCTCTTATTAGCGTATGTGGCCCTGCTGCAAATCATTAGCAGCCTCCTCCACGTTATGTCATTGTATATTACACTTTGAAAAGAGTTCCCAGAGCATTCATTTTAGTGTAGCTTCAAAATTACTATTGCACATCAATGTTAGCATTTTGATAAAAAGGCACTAGATGGTACGTAAGCTTCGGGAGAGCCTTCTTGAACCTATACAGATCAGGCAGCTATTGACTGCTCATAAATAGTGCCCCGTTCTTCTGCCGAATGCTTTATCGCCTGCGGTATGAGATGAGTGCGTAGTACCTGCGGAAGCAACACGTTTGGCAGAGGAGATGGGTGACATGACAAGGCATTAACAACATGACAAGGTACTAAGTGCAGGACACCACGAGTGACATTGTCAAGGCAGTCAATGGGAGCAAGAGGGTGGGGATGAAGGTGAATGTGAATGGAAGGAGAAAGCCAAAGAGCGAGACAACGGGGGAGAAAGGGGAGAAGGCAGTGAGGGAGGGAGGAAGAGGGAGGGAGGAAGAGGGAGGGTGGGAGGGAGAGAGAGAGGGAGAGGGAGAGAGGGAGAGGGAGAGAAAGAGAGGGAGAGAAAGAGAGGGAGAGAGAGAGGGGGGAGAGAGAGAGGGAGAGAGAGAGGGAGAGAGAGAGGGAGAGAGAGAGGGAGAGAGAGAGGGAGAGAGAGAGGGAGAGAGAGAGAGAGAGAGAGAGAGAGAGAGAGAGAGAGAGAGAGAGAGAGAGAGAGAGAGAGAGAGAGAGAGAGAGAGAGAGAGAGAGAGAGAGAGCATACCAGAGTCCGCCAATGTAGGCAAAGGAGGCAAGGAAGGCCATGGCCACGGATCCCTTGACCAGCCCGCAGTCATTGTTGCCAGGACTGCAGCATATCAAGAATAGAGGGGTGGGGAGGGGGGGAAAGAGGGGAGAGAGAGAATTTTCAATAAACTCAAGAGGGAAAGGAGGTGAGGAAGGCCATGGCGACTGAAGTAGTTGAAAAACACGCAAAACACCGGAAACACGCACACGTAATAGCCGAAGTAGTTGCCTCCCAACGAGTTGACGAAGCTAGAAGCCTGCACGCCCGCCGTGGTTTTGAGGCGCCGCAAAAGACGAATCAAAGCTTTCTTTGCAACAGCGAAAGACTCACATGTGGACGCCGAAGTAGGTGCCTCCCTCCGTGTTGACACAGCCGCCGCCCGCCGTGCACGCGACGACTTTTGAGTCGACTCACAAATCACCTAAAAACACACGATCTTTGCAACAGCGAAGGACTCACATGTGGACGCCCCAGTAGGTACCTCCCTCCGTGTTGACACAGCCCGACGCCTGCGCGCCCGCCGTGCACGCCGCCGCGAAGAGGAGCAGCGAGAGCAGCTGGCGAGGGAGCAACGCGGTCCGAGAGGGGGACGGACGGATTGATGCAGAGGGGAAGGGAGGGAGGGAGAGAGAGGGAGAGGGGGAAAAGGAGAGAAGGAGGAAGGAAGAGTGAGCGAAAATGGAACCTCGGCCGAGAAAAGAGAGAAGGATGAACAGCGAGGGCGGGCACTGACTAGATTTGAGTTGCTTCTGGGCATATGAGGTAACATGCAACATTCCGCGACTTGGAAGAGGCGCGGCTTGCCCTGAAAGGGGCGGAGCGCGCTGAATGAATCCGAGTCGCATGCCATGTGGGGCAAGGCGTGGAGGGCTGTGCCTTTTTTTTTACGAACCGCGCGATTGACTCACCCAGTTCTCGACGACTTGGAAGAGGCGCAGCTTGACCTGGAAGGGGCGGAGCGCGGAGACGAAGAGCGACGCGACGAGAATCACGAGGAGGAAGAAGGAGAGAATGAAGCCGATGATGGTCATGGCGAGCAGAAACGCGCCCGAACTGAGCTTCGTGTAGTCGTACTTGGTGGACACGAGCAGGCTGCGAGCAACAAGGGCGGAGGGAAAGGGAGGAAGTGGGGGAGAAAGAGAGAGAGAGAGAGGCTTGAGCGGCCAAGGATGTAACGCAGTGGTCGCCGCGAGAGCAGAAACGCGCCCGCGCTGAGCTTCGTGTACTCGTACATGGTCGACACGAGCAGGCTGCGAGCAAAACGTTGAAGGAAAAGGAGGGGGTCGAAAGCGAGGGCGAACCGGAGGAAGGCAAAGCGTCGTTGCGAGGGTGTTATGGTAGTACTTTTGAGTCGACTCAAATGCTACCCCGTAAGTCAGCGTCCCTTTAAAGGACTTACGAGAACGATATCATGCAGAAGAGCAGCTCGGCGATTCGCAGGCCGATGCCGATGAACGTCGACATCCTCGACGCCCCACCCGAGCCGCCGCCAGTCGCGGCGGGCGGTTTTCCCGCGCCGCCGCCCGCCTCGACGTCCACGTAGCCCGCAGGCGGAGGAGCGTTTGCGCCCGTCGGTGGGTAGGCTGGCGGCGGCGCGTAGTCAGTCGGCGGCGGACCGCCGGCATACGGCGGGTTGCTTTCAGGAGGAGGGTACTCGGCGGCCATGGTGTTGGCGGCTAGCTGTGGGAGTGGGAAAGGAGGCGGAGAGGGAGTTGCACGCGCTGACACGTGAGAGTAACTGGAATAGCGCTGGGTGTTGGCTAAATTACCTCTACTTGCTATATTTCACTTTCTTGATTTTGGCAACCAAGCTGCGCTTTTTATGCTTGTCGAGGGAAGGGAGGGAGCTGAGCGGGATGGCGTGCTGGTGCGGTGGGATGCGGTGCGACGGTGTGAGCTTGGCTGTTACAACGATGATTTGGTTTCGAAGAGAGGAGGTTGGCGCGCAGCTAAGGAGGCGGCCGAGAAAGGCTGGGCGAGGTAAGTGCTGAAATTGGCGAAAATTGCGGCAAAGGTATTGCCTGGCGAGGCGATGGGAAGGGGGCGAATTGCGTGTGCTGTGGGGTCCTCTCCAGCCTCCAGCCAACATCAACCCGAACCGCTTCTGTGAGCCACATTCGTGCGCTCTGTGCGGAGGTTCGGCGGTGCGTGAGCTCTTAGGCTGGCGGACGTGGCTTGTATTGCGGCCGAGCCGTAATCTGGCCCATGAGTGGCTGATGAGAACGGGGCTCGAGGCTCGTTCCGCAGCTGTCTGGTTCGCCAACAAAACCTCCAGTTATTTTTACCACAGGTTCGGACAAGCTGGCCAATGGAGTTGCAAACTGGACAGTGCGGAAACAAACAGTGAATCAGAAAGAATCCAGGTTTCTGCTTACAATAGGCCGTTTTCGCTTGACGCAGCAGCCACACCTGCCTGCCTTGTCAAAATGGGTGGGTTTGATGTGTCAAGGGACGGGAATATCTCCGAATGGATCCGACGGACAAAATGCATTGGACGACGAAAATCCGACGGTAATTCAAAACCCTTGCGTGGGCAATATTCGCGTTTTACAGAATTGTGAAACATGTTCCTGTAACGACCTGATATCACAACATCACTTAGGGGCGCTAACAAATATACGCGTGTTTGAGAAGTCATGGAGCAAAGGATTGAAGCCATCTTTGGTGTACGTATTTGCAGCAATAGTTGACAGAAACTCCGCAGACGGGATCTGAGGCAGATTTGAGAGAAACAACGAACGGGCGAACAAATATGTTGATAAGAACAGGCCAGGCAGACTCGCATGAATGAAACATGTATGCAAGACTACCTTATATGAGGGTGCATCTACGAGGGCGAGGGGAATATCGGGGGTGAGAAACTTTTTGATGGCATTGATGTGACCAGCTCCTGTTTAATTACGTATTGTGCGACAACATAGGATCAAATCCCTTACTGATCCGCGAACCCGCTCCACTGAGGTTGGGGCAGAAGCAGCAGCATCAAGTCTTTCAAGCAGCCCGAAATCCGTCGGAAAGAAAATGTCTGCCGAGCCCTGTGATAGGCATGGGGGCGTCAGTGCGAAGGAATGGAAGAAAGTTATTTTTTGCGCCTAGAAAATGTCTGCCGAGCCGAGCACTGCTAGATGCATGGGGGCGTTGATGCAAGGAATAGTAGAAGAGTTTAACTGAACCAAGGGCAAACAAGCTGCTAAGAAATCAGTAAATCAAAACGGAGCACGCCGTGAAAGGAGGTATTGAGCAAAAGCGACTGTAACAATCACAGGGTGTACTGGTGCTTACACGAGGGACGAGGTATGTGGGTTGGTCTTGAGTGATGCCTCCACCCTGGTGTTGTTGGCATGTGGGGCAAGGAAGCATGGAAGCATGGGGGCATGGAAGCATGGGGGCATGGAAGCATGGGGGCATGGAAGCATGGGGGCATGGAAGCATGGGGGCATGGAGGCATGGAGGCATGGAAGCATGGGGGCATGGAGGCATGGAGGCATGGAAGCATGGAAGCATGGGGGCATGGAGGCACGTGAGCACGCGAGACTGCAGAGCGCGGGGAGCAATTGGAAACAACAATGAGTGACAACTCGGAAAACACAAATGTAGGCAACGAGTGAAAAGAACTTCCAACAGCTGGCAGCAGGCACACGGAAAGCACAGTCGCAGCACATGCAAGGGCACCGTTCTGCTCCAAACCCCATCGCTCTGCCCCATCCCCACCTTTCCCACCATAGACTCACCTTGGCGGCCACGAGGGGCGTGTTGGCCCCTGGGATTTGCACGTCCGGGAGCAGAGAGAAGTCGGCAGCAGTCACAGTGGCATGGGTGAGCTGGCTCAGATTTCACACCCCACCACACCGAGTCAAACCCCCACCATACTACCCCAAACCCAACCTTGGCGGCCACGAGGGGCGCGTTGGTGCCTGGGATTCGCACGTCCGGGAGCAGAGGGAAGTCCGCAGCGATGACCGTGGCGTTGAAGAGTTGGCACACCCCACCATACCACCTGAAACCCCACTGCACCGCCCCAACCCAACAGCCTCACCTTGGCCGCAACCAGGGGCGCGTTGGCGCCTGGGATTCGCACGTCAGGGAGCAGAGAGAAGTCCGCAGCGATGACCGTGGCGTGGGGGCGGGCCGTGTATATGGCCTCTAGCAGATGCTGGGTGGGAGGATGGGAGAGGGGGAAGGAGTGGGGGACGAGGTGGGGAAGAGGTGGGATACGAGGCAGGGCGAAGAGCAGAGAGAAATCAGCAGCGATGACTGTATTGCTTCTCCCTTCCCTTCCCTGTAGCGCCCCCTTGCCCCTAACGCCCGGATCCCTTCCCTGTCATCCATCCCCTAGCAGCACAGCACAGCACAGCACAGCACAGCACAGCACAGCACAGCACTCACCAGGCAGCCCGTGGGCAGCCAGATAACCCTCTCTCCTCCGCCCACCACCGACGCCAGCAGTCCTTGCAGCGACGCAGATAGGCGTGCCAACATGCCGCCGCCGCCGCCGCCGCTGCTGGTGCTGGTGATGCTGTTGCTGCTGCTGCTAGCAGTGGCAGATGTTGGACTCTTGTTCTGCAGCGATAACGATGGGAAGTATTCGGATGAAATGAGGAGGATTGAAAAGCAAGTGGGTTATTTTGAAGCACCTATGTTATGTTTTCAGTATTTATTTGCGGATTATCATGGAAAGGATGGCAGGAGGCGCTTTAAAATGGATAATGGTATAGAGTATTTTTGAGAATTCTCAAAAATACTCTGCTTTAAAATGGATAATGGCATTTCTATGATACTCTTCTCTTCAGGGCCTCTGCAAGCTATAAACGGATCTAGACTTTTGAGCTGACACTCAGCGAACCCCCCAGTGCAATGCATCTCAGTGGCCAGTCGGTGCATCATTCCCAGCACAATTTGAAGTGAAATTTTGAGGGCAGCTTCCAGTGCAAATCACATTTCCAGTGCAAATCACATTTCCAGTGCATTTTGATGATAAAAAACACGAAATAGTTCAAAAACACGAATACGAAATCGTTGTATATTAACGGGACGACCTCGGTCAGTAAATAAGTTATTTCGTGTATCTCGAATAGTCTTTCGAGAGTTGGCCTCTCAAGGTAAGCTCCTAGGTATCTCTAAAGCGAGCTGGTAATCAAGTCTTAAATTTCTACGAAACCTTCACTTGGAAAGCAAGCTCGCACCAAAGGCGCATCGCTTGCTTTTTTTGCTTTGCAAACAGTCTGGTCCTTCTCTGTGAAACCGTTAGGCTCTTTCTTGCTTTCGCTTACCGAGAGCTTGCTTCGCAAGCTTATCCTTACGTGCTTCGCTTATGTTTACGTGGCAAGCTTTGCTTGCTCGCTCTGACAAAGCATTTCATTTAGGAGACCTTAACGGGCGTAAGCGTCGCCTCCGGTGCAACCAACGAGCGCAAGCTGTGAAACGAACGAGCAAGGCAGTGCAATTTCTGGTGCGAATTCCAGCCTCACCAATACTGCAGCAAGGCATCGGCAAATGAGCGGATCGCTGATGCGTCGAAGCACCTCGTACGGCCTCCCTGCACCCTCCCTTCCCTCTAAATGCCTCCTCCCTGCCTCCTCCACCTGTCCACCATGCCTCTTCCCTGCCCTTTCCTTCTCCTCCGCTTCCCCCTCCCTTCCCGCATGCTTCACTCGTGTTTCCATCCATTCGCTGCTCTCCCTGCTCCACTGCACCCTGTCGTGTGGTAGGTTGTCCAACACCTGAGGGCACCCGGCAGGGGGGAGAGGGCAGGGTGAATGGGCAATGGATTGGAGGTGCATGGGAGGTGCATGGGAGGTGCATGGGAGGTGCATGGGCAAATGAGTGAGAAGAGGCAACGAAAATAGTGTCTCTCCACTCGCTGCCCTCCCTGCTCCACTGAACCCTGTCGTGCAGCAGATTGTCCAGCACCTGAGAGCGCAGGGAGGAGGAGAGAAAGGGCGGATGCGATATGGATGGGAGGTGCATGGGAGGCAGATGAGGGAGAAGTGACAACAAGCTTCCAAATTCATTGTTCCCAAGCTTCCAAATTCCAAATTCCCAAGCTCTCCTGAGAGTCCGTGTTCATTGTTCCTAGGGGGCGCCTCAAGAGCGGACTTCTGGGATCTCCTGAAAATCCTCAACGTGCGTTTCCCTCTCATGCTGTGATTGTGCAGTGCTCTCCGTGTTATCTATCGAGTGATTGGAGGGAGGGAGGCTGCTGCTGCTCACCTCGAATAAGAGAATGAAGCATGGATCGTTGGATGGCGCACCTGCGACACACATGGCATGATGGTGGCATGATGACGACATGGTGACGTCATGATGAGATGGTGACGTCATGATGGCATGGTGACGTCATGATGGCATGGTGACGTCATGATGGCATGGTGACGTTGTGATGACATGGTGACGTCATGATGACATGGTGACGTCATGATGAGACAAACGATGAATCAGCACGAAGATGATGATGATGATGATGATGATGATGATGATGATGATGATGATGATGATGATGATGATGATGATGATGATGATGATGAGTTGAGCTAACACAATACAGAACACAAGCGTGCATGACCCACGGATCCGTCAGTCCATCCATCCCCTCCCCACTTCCCTCCTCCCCCACCTTATCCCAAACACACTGCACCGCTTGGTGCGAGCAGTGCCAAACACATGCACCAATGCACCCACCCCACTCACACCCCTCCCTTCCCTGTCTCCCATCTCCTCACCCACCCGTCCCTCACTCCCCCGATACACACCCCCCTCCTCCCGTCCTCCCACTTCAAAATATCCACACACGCACAGCCACACGCACCCCAGACGCAAGATGGAGGAAAACTTCCCCCATCAGCCGCATCAAACACCAGACGCTTCACCAGGCCACAGAATGCACCGACTCATGTGAGGAGCAATGCGAAGCACCATCCGAACCATCACCAGAAGCATCCCTAGCGGCACCCCTCGCTCCCCATCCTCTTCCCCCATCTTACCACCCCCGCACCCCCCCGCCCCACTCACCCCGCACATGCACTCCACTCCACCACTCACCCCGCACATGCACTCCACTCCACCACTCACCCCAGCCGCGCACATCAGCAGCATCAAACACCGCCACGGAGTGCACCGACTCATGCGAGGGGGAGCACCGAGCAGCACCATTCAAAGCAGCACGAGAGGCAGAGCTGTCCCGTGCGCCCTTGGCCCCTCGCCGTGCCCTGCCAACACTTAAGGCGGCTCCATCTTGACTGCCAGAATCTGGGGCGGCTGTGGCAGCGGAAAGAGGAGTGGCAGGTGTGGCAGGTGTGGCAGGTGTAGATGCTGAGACAGCTGAAGTATGTGTGGCAGTTGAAGCAGTTGAATCACCCGCATTGCCATGCTTCAACGCATAGCCAGTGATTCTCTCTCTTTGCCTTCGGGCGAGAGCTGGGCTGATTTCCACCGAGCTGAGAGAAGGGAGAGGGGAGAGGGGAGAGGGGAGAGGGGAGAGGGGAGAGGAAAGAAGAGGGGAAAAGAGGAGCTTTGGCAAAACAACCAGCAAGCAAAGGCATACTCACTCGCTCTCTCTCTCACTCACTTACTCACTCACGTGTATCGGCAGCGCCTGTACAGGCGATACAGAAGGCTCCTGCTCAGATTCAGCAGGAGCCTTCGCCTGCAGGCGGTCGAGAATGTTGCGTGCCAGCGTGCCTCCGCCCACCTCGTACATCACTCACTCACTCACTCGCTCACTCACTCACTCGCTCACTCACTTCCTTCCTCGCTCTATTCCTCACTCGTTTGCTCACTCACTCCCTCACTCACTTTTTCACTCACTCTCTCTCTCTCTCTCACTCTCCTCCACTCACTCACGTGTATCGGCAGTGCCTGTACACAGCAGGAGCCTTCGCCTGCAGGCGGTCGAGAATGTTGCGAGCCAGCGTGCCTCCGCCCCCTCCCACCTCATACATCTACTGTTGGGGGGTTGGGAGGTTGAGGGAGGTTGGGAGAGGTTGAGAGGTGGGAGGAGTGGTGGGAGGAGCGGTGATAGGCATGATGGCATGCACACAGGTATGTAGGTGTCAGCTCACCTTAAGAGGCTTGGTGGGAGAGTGGGAGGAGAGAATAAAGTCTGCGACAGCATAGCCGTACCATGGCTGGTGGTGGGGGTGGGGGTGGGGGAGATGGGGAGAGGGATGCAGCACGGATGAAAACACACACACAGCGGATACGGGGAATGCACGTGGTTGAAAAAGATGAAGGAAAACGGAAACAGATACCCCTGCATTTGCACCTGAATCATCCATCCCTGGGTTTTCACCTGAAACAGCTCCGAGGGAGTGAACCAGGAGGTATCAGCAGAGGCGTAGAGCGACTGCTGCAGCGCCATCCACTCCCGTCGCCCCGCCAGCTGGCGGAAGCTGATTGGGTGCGGGATTGAACCCACAGCAGCAGCGTTGGATGTGAAATAGCCGTCCGTGGGATGATAGAGGCTGGTGTGGATGAAATCGCGTACCTGAGGGGGAAAGGAAGGGAAGGTGGGGGGAAGGGAAGGTGGGGGGAGTGGAAGGTGTGGGGGGGAAGTTGGGGGAATGGGTAGAGAGAGAGGGGGTGAAATGACCGTCCGTGGGATGGTAGAGGCTGGTGTGGATGAAATCGCGCACCTGAGGGGGAGGGAGGGGCAGGGGGACGGGGGGAACGGGGGAAAAGGAGGGACGGGTTCAGAGAGGACAAATAACCGGCTGTGGGACGGTAGAGACTGGTATGGATGAAATCGCGCACCTAAATGAGGGGAGGGGGGAAGGCGGAGGGTGGAAGGTTTCTGGAGGTTCCTGGGAGAATGGGAGAAAGAGGAGGTGAGATAGTCGTTTCTGGGATGGTAGAGACTGGTGTGGATGAAATTGTGCACCTGAATGGGGGGAATCGGGAAGGCAAGGCGGAGGGTGGAAGGAAGGAGTGGGGGGGAAGTTGGGGGATATGGGTGGAGAAAGAGGCGGTGAAATAGCCGTCTGTGGGGTGATAGAGGCTGGTGTGTATGAAGTCCCGAACCTGAGGGAAGGGATGGGTTGGAGGGGAGGGAAGGGGGAAGAGGGGAAAGGGAAAGGGAAGGTGGTTTTGTGGGAAGGGAGAAATCACAATCACATGCACCATTGTCACATCCTCCAATATAAAATGCTCCACTGTCGAAAATGCCGCTCCTTACAAGCACTCCGTCTGTCTCGTCTCTGCCAATCGCGGCAGCCGCTGTTCGAGCCGTCGACCCATCCTTCGGCTCCCCGCCAATCGCGCTGGCACCATCACCCCTGTCTCGCGTCGCTCCCTGACCTCCGTCAAATCCGGTTCCGTCAACTCCGGATGCGAAACGGCGATATCGGTCGTGGACGGGCGTGACAATTCTGGTCCGGCTGATGCGCTGCGGAATAAGCCATGCGGAACCGATATTCCGACTCGAGGCAATACAACTACTAGGGTGAGTCGAGATTGCGAGCTCGATCGACGACTTCCACGCAGACGAATCGCGGAAGAGAAGGGTCGAAGCAGCGCGGCTCCACGCCGAGCGAAGACGGACTCGCGACATGGTTCGGCCGCAACGGGACCTGCGGCACCATGCACTAAAAACGAGAATCTTGGCTTGTGGGCATTCACAATGAAAATGGTACAGACAGTTTTGGCGAGAAACAAATATAAATGGTTACATTTTACATAACAAGCAGTACAGTACACCAAAGCTCCACTAGCATGTTGCATAATTTGGGAAATTGAATTGTCAGACCACGTTACGCGGTGACCCCACCACAAGAGCACAGCGCAGGCCATAGGGATGGTTTTCCTTCCCACTTGCTTCCCTTGTCGCTTTTTCTCAGAAGCCTCAATTGACCTGTCGCACCGCACCGCTCTTCTCTAGGTGCACTGTTCACCCGTGTCCTCAGTCTCTCCGCTCTCAAAGTCACGTCCTTGGCGCTCTACTCCACCATCCACGGGTGTGTCTCGGCATCTCTCCTCGCCAACCTTAGCCGCGTTTCACCGTTTTCAGCATTTCCGCGCCTCTCTCCGCCTCTCGTCCCTCATGGCAATCGAATTTTCCGGCCCAAGTCTATCCTCCTTTCTCCCACATTTCCGCTGCGTCCTGTCCTGTCACCCCCGACCCGATTCTCCCGCTTCACCCTAGCTTCGAAGCAGTAGAGACATTTTAGAACTACAACTACCATCCCAGCCTGTGTGATTGCCTAATAGCCTTCTCAAACCTTACGACGGTATGCATTAACGCGAAGTATTGCTGCAATGTTCACTAATTATTGAAACAACATAACCTTCTCGCGGCGCCAATCTTCCTTGGTGTAATCGCATCTGGCTGTTCGTCTGTATTTGGCCGCTCGCCATCATGTCCGACGGCGGCAGATTCGATGCCAGTAATAGCAGTGCAGGTAGATCGACGATCGCTAGTATTGGAGACGAACGGACGGCTGAGATAGTAAGCGCCTCCGGTCGCCGCCAACGGCCCCCCGCGCGCGGCGGTCTTTCCATCGACTTGGAAGAATCGACTCGAGGCCGGCAAACGGCGGCGTCTGGTCGACGCGCGCTCTCCATCGACATCGACTCCGCGGAGAAACCCTCGGCGGCCGGCGGCGGAAGAGGCGGAAGTGGGGACGACGGTGCAGATGACGCCGCATTCGGCGCTCCCATGCCGAAGACGCCATCGGAGCGCGTACGCGCCATAATCATGCAGGCCGCCTCGAAACGGCAAGACGCGGTGAAGGCGGAATCGATCGGGAAGCAGCGCGCCGCGGAGCTCCACGCGAAGCGGCAGCGCAGCCGGCGGGGCCTCGGAGGCAGCCGACGCGCTGGCAACAACGCTAGTAATAACAGTGCTCCCGAGTCTGATCGCGACGCGGCGTCGTCTGATGCGCTTCCACGGGAGAACGACGCAGCGAGTACGGGAATCGGCGGCGGCGGCGGTTGCGGTAGAGGCGGCGGCGAGGATTTCGATTCCTTCGTCGATAGCGGATACGGAGACTTTGTCGCGGTGCGGGATGATTATTCGGACTACCAAGGAAGCGAGAGCGGGTCGCAAAACGACGAGATACACGGCGGGATTAACGGCGGCTTTCACGGCGTGTCAATTAGTCCGCTCAGGGCGGGGCCTATGGGTCCGCGGTTCGGCGGAACGAGCCCCGGCAGCCCCGCGAATTCGGAGAGCCATCTGTTTCGTCGCGGTCCGAAGGGCTATAGCGACGCGGGAACGCCGAGGAGCGACGACGGCCGAAGCGCGGCCGGCGGAGACGTGGTAGATGATAATTTCGGCGAAACCGGGGAGGGTGGTGTAGGAGAATTTTACGGGCAGCGGAAAGTTGGAAACGGGTATATTCAAATGAATGCGGCGGGGACGGTCGCGTCGGGCTTCACACTGCTGGATATGGGGGGTAAACGAGAGCAATATGGCGGATACCGACGGGTACGTATATTATATAATGCCATGCTTGTGGCGCACACGTGCGCGTGTGTCGAGCACGTGAATGCACACACAGGCACGCTCGAACTGATGAGGACGTATACATAGTATACGTTACCACATGCATAAGCTGATGGGTAAGTTTATGCATAAGTGGCTCACGTGCAAGCGCGCTCGCGCGCACACATGTTCGCACTCACGCATACACGCTCAGACGCGCGCGCGCGCGCACACACACACACACACACACACACACACACACACACACACACACACACACACACACACACACACACACACACACACACACAGAGGAACTCACGAACACACACACACGAACATACACGTACCGAATCACAAAACCCGTATTGTTATGCATGTCCGTACGTCTTCTTCTCCTCAAGAATCGTCGCTGCTTTTCAATCTCACGTGAGTGCTTTAAGCTGTAATAAGAAACTCCATGTCATTCCAACGCAATCCCAACAAATGTCGCGTATGTAACCCGTTCAGTCCCCATCCCCACCCCTACCCCCGTCCCTATCCCCGTCCCCATCCCCATCCCCAACCCCATCCCCATCCCCCCTGTTGAGACGTCGCAAAAGTCCGTCTGTCCCATAAACGCACATTCCATCCATTCCATTCGCACGTCCATGCGCCAATGATGCTGCAGGGTGTTTTTGAGAACAAAAACACCCTATTCCATCCATTCCATTCTCTCGTCCATGCGCCAATACTGTCTTCTGTGGCAACGGAGGCGCCTCAAAAATGAACACAGTGGGTCGTTCTTTCCTGTGAATTCACAAGAAACGCACAATCCATCCTCCCCATTCTCACCTCCATGCGCCAATACTAGCTTCGGAGGCGCCTTACATGAGGCCTCCCCACCCCATCCCTCCTGTTGAGACATATCAAAAGTCGTTCTGTCTCATAAGTACACAAGAAACGCACAACCCATCCATCCCATTCTCACCTCCATGCGCCAGTACTGCGCCAGTACTGACCCTTTCTCTCCACTCTCTCCAGAACACACACAAAACAGTGCTTATCGTGCTCCCCTCTGTCTTCTCCTCCCTACTCTCCCACACTCCTAGGTGGCCCCTCCCTCACTCCCACCCCGAATGCTAACAGCGTCCTCCTCATCATCTTCCTCACGCTCCTCCTCACCTTCATGTGCTCATCATGCTCCTCTCTTCCTTCTCCTCCCTCCTCTCTCACGCTCCCTAACGCACCCCTCCTTCCTTTTTGTCCCTCCCAACCCCACCCGCAGTACTGGCAGCGGTCAGAAACACAGAAGACCATATTCATCCTGCTGCTCTTCCTCCTCTCTCATGCCCCTTAACCCACCCGATATCCTTCGTTTCCTTTCGTCCCTCCCGCTCCCACCCGCAGTACTGGCAGCGATCGGAAACACAGAAGACCGTGTTCATCCTGCTGCTCTTCCTCCTCTCCTTCCTCCTCACCATCTTCCTCACGCTCCTCTTCACCTTCATGTTCGTTCCACGCCAGCAGCAGCAGCATCCGCCCTCGGAAACACCACAACCCTCGTTACAGTCACTCCCAAACGAAAACACCCCGTTACAGTCACCTTTGTTACAGTCACAATCAGCAGACTCCGAAGCACAGTCGGCCGACTCGTCAAGTTCACCATCATCACCTGTGGTAGACGGATCCGAAAATTCATCACCATCACCAGCATCGGAACCACCGTCTGAGTGGCCTGCTTTGGACGTATCCCAGCCTCCAGATGCAATGGTTGGCTCTCTCCAAGTGAAGGTGAGCCGCTTTTCTAGGAACCTAATATGAGTGGCTTTCTTTGGACGTATCTCAGCCTCAAAATGCAATGGTCGGCTCTCTCCAAGTGAAGGTCAGTCGCCCTCCTCACAGTCCCCCGTGCTATTCGCCCATCTCTGATCCTCCATTGCTCTGACCCATCTCACAGCCCCCTTTGTGCTCTGCCCCATCTCACACCTGGCTTGATGACACCAACGTTTCCCCGTATCTCTTCACCACTCCCCCCCCCAACTTTTTCCCATTCTCCCATGATGCAGTATTGGGCCACATGGCTCGATGACCGGTACGAGACAAGCCGAACCGACATGCCAGGCTACCTCTGGGCGAGGCTACAGTTCCAGCTACACTTTCCTTCTCTCAAAACCTTCTTATCCGCAACCCAAAACTTATCTATAGATCTACTGTACCTCAACACCTCTCTCGCCCCGCCAGACAAGGCAACATCGTATCCAAAACCCAGCCCAAACCTCCTCCCCTGGCCAATCCTAGACTACAGTGCACTGAACTCTACAGAAGCAGATTCGCAAATAGTTAGAGCGATTTGGGAGTGCAACAACTGTAGAATTCCGGGCGGGCATGGAGCGGATATGGAGGAGGATGAGAAGGATGGAGAGGTGCTAGTGGTGATGCGGGTAAGAGTGGATGGGAAGCATCTGAGAGTGGTGGGCTCGAGCCACGTGATTGGTCTGAATCGGACTGTCACGCTGAATGAGATCGGAGGGTCCAGAGGAGCCGCACGTCCACGGCAAGGCATGGACTTTGTCTTTGCTGTTGTGCCGCATAAATGATGGAAAGGGGAGTTCGTGAAAATGTCCAGTACAGCATGAAGGTCAATCATATTGACAAACTACTGACTATTTCTAACGTGGTGACTGGCTTGCTTATCAGATTGGTTGTTTGAGTGCAACTGGTGGGTTTTGCATGCAGTGCAGAGCTAGGATAATGAGGCTGGTTAGGCCAGTTGAGTCTTTGGAGTACTGACAATGTAAGGGCGTGTTCCTACGGCCTCATATCAGGAAACCTCGTATCAAGAATGCACTTTTTGCCTGGTAAAACTAGCGAGAGGTTTTGGGTTTAGGGGAATTCTCAGTGTGAGCCTGATACGAGGTTGTCTTGATACGAGGATAGGAACACGCTCTAAGCAGTGAGCAAGATGTCGCAGGAAACAAGACTTACAGTGTGAACATGGAGATACTCTACGCCATTAGACCTCTGGCTCTGGCTCATTTCATTTACACATGATGCCCAACCAGTGCACGTGAATTTGCCCTGCACCGGATGGAAACGCTGCACCCGAGGTCTTTTCCCCAGCCTGTTGCACCCACGATACTAGCGCGTCGCGTGGTTATGGACCAATAGTAACGAACAGACCGAAGTCAAACTGAAGAGACCGAAGTCAAAATGTCAGCGGATAAGGTTACAGATCCTTAATATAAGCACCTGCGAATCCTTTTTAGCTAGCTGCGAATTGACGAAACTTATGCGAAATTCTCGATACAGCTTATACGCCCCCTTCA
Organism: Closterium sp. Naga37s-1; assembly: GCA_947471745.1. Classification (NCBI taxonomy): domain Eukaryota; kingdom Viridiplantae; phylum Streptophyta; class Zygnematophyceae; order Desmidiales; family Closteriaceae; genus Closterium; species Closterium sp. Naga37s-1. Next base: position 4,051,829 of record CANJKZ010000804.1, read on the forward strand.
CAAGGCAACCGGGAGGGGCTCAAACAGGCATCAATTGTATTACAGCCAACGTTTCTTAGTCACTTGACCTGTACAAAGAAACATGGTGCCAAAAACGTACCGTAATCTGACCAGTCCCCTTCCTGAGATGTCCTGCAGCCAACCAAACCAGCCTAGACTACCCTCATGCAATGCCAGTATTCATACAATTCCTTGCCTCATCCAGTCCTGAACTGACAAGACCCTTGCTCGACCATCAGGCTGCAGCCACAGCAACTTCATCTTGAAGTCCCCCACCCTGCTGCTGGTCCTCCTCTGTCGGTCCATCCATCAATCTCTCATCAGCATCAGCAGCATCGTCCGCTGTGGCCTGAACCTCACCAGACGTATGCTCCTCTAGAGAAGCCTCAGTCTCTTCTTCGCCTGAGGAGTCATCAAGAGTCATTTCTTCAACGACAACGAGCGCAGGATCCTGCGCATCCCCGTTCTCTGCTGCAGCCACCTCTGCAGCTTCCTCCTCTTCTGCCGCTTTAACAGCTTCCTGAATCGCGACTTCAAACGGCTCCTCCTGAGCGCGGAACTCTAGCGAGTCCTCGTCCTGAGTTTCCAGAAGCGTGTCAACGCCGGATTGGCAGACCGGGAAGTCGTCGAAGGCCGCTCGAGGCAGCTGCTCGCTGATCCCGAATCCAACAGAAAAGTGGATCAAGCTTGAAGTGGCGTCGTCCACATAGATCGATCTCACGGAGACCCAAAACGGCAATTCTGGAGGCTTCGCTGAGATTCCTTTGACGTTTGAAATTAACCCGTACTGCAGCCTGCCGGTAAGAACGGTTGAGTAGTAAAGAGGAATCTCACCCGTGTTGTGCACAGATGTGCGACACGTGGACGGTAACTGCACTCGGAACCATCCCTGATTGTTGATTTCAGCCTTGATAACAGTCTTCGGCAGCAGGCCGACCGGGAGGCCGTTTTTCTTTAGAGTTTCGAAGGGATCTGGGTCCAGATTAACGGACAGATCTACTGGTGCATTTATTGGCTGCTGCTTAGTCACGACCGGTGGCGAGATAGGAAGGAATCTGGCGGAAACAAAGCAGGCGCATCCCAGAATTAGGACGAAGTAGACCAGCGAAGATTGAGCCATGGCCAAAAGAGGTATCTAATATTTAGCAGCAGCGCTCCTTCCCAGGACGAAGCTGAACAAATTTGACAAAGAGACAGAATATTTTGCTGACAGAAGCGGTTTTCTTCACCGAGTGACCTAGATAGAGACTAATGGTTCTGGGCGTAAAACATACTTCAGCTTGGCCGCCTGTCCCGAGAGGCAGGCTTTGTTCAGGGCTCGGCTGGAAAAGGGCCGAACCTACCGCTTCACACACCACTGGCCAAAGGTGATAGGTTGTTATGAGCGTGGTGGTTCGCTTTACGAGTAGGTGACGTGCCAGTTTCAGCTTCGGTATGGATCCACGTCAGTAGCTTCCAAGCCCCCTCGAAGTTGTCGTGTAAGGTTTGGTAAACCATGGGTTTGGTCTAGGTTTGGGAAATCGAAACCTCAACCCTGGGCCTGATCGACTCATATTGGAAGTAGTAACTTCTGCATGGTAGCTGAAAGGGCTTGTATCTATCAAGTCGAATGGCACGCATTATGTTTCGTTGGTTCAAGGACGTGCTGCATTCAACTACAATTGAAGGATTTAGATGCCGAAACAAACCCAGCTTCAGCCATCGTACGAATTTGAAAACACGGCCTCGTATTCTGGATATGCCGCACGATGGCCGCAGTTACAGTTTCGACGGCGCGCCACGGCTTGGTCATGACGTTCGCCCCGTCGCCCACCAATCAGGATAACGACCCGAAGGAGTGGTCGAACGAATCCTCCAGTCTGGTTTGTGAAGGAGAAAAATGAGGTTCCGAAGCAACTTCAAATTACACTTTCAGGAGATCAGTTTCATATGTTTTTACAGGTGGTCTATGGTGGGAGGGACCGTTTCCACTTCTTCCTATCTTGGGTCCTGTTTGTAGAGTGTAAGGAAAATTCCTTTTCCTTACTTCGCGTCCCCGCTCAGCGCGTACACCACTGTAGCACCACAGTCACAACCGTTACCACTCGCAACCCTCAAATCGACAATCCTCCCGCCACCTTCGCACGTCGCACCCCGACCTCACGGCTCGGCGGGTAAACCCGCGCTCCGGGCCTCCGCTTCGACATTTTCCCCAACCTCAGTCCCAGGCCCGTCGCGCGACAACCACAGTCCATTACCGTTACCACTGTAGTTTCGCTATATATTCTTCGCTCATGCCTTCGCTCATTGTACTCTTGCTTCGATAGAGCAATCCTCGCTTGCTCACTCAATTGCACTCGTAACACTTGGTATTCAGAGCCTACGACCTCTTCTTGGACCGCACCCACACCTTCACTTCCCCAATATCTCAATTTTTTGGGGGGGTTAGACGTCTCTCAGCGACACAACATCGCCGCTCGTAGTGCTCTCTCGTAAGCACGCACGGCCACGACAGAGGCTCTCGCTGAGCTCGCCCAACACCCCCGCCATGGCCGAATTCACGCTCGCGACGTTGACGCAGGAGCAGCTTGACCGTCTGGTACGCCAAGTTGAAGAATCGGCGCTCGAAATTGCGACGCTCACGGCGGAACGTGACTCCGCGCGTCAGCAATCCACGGTGAATACTCCAGCGCCACCACACGCACCGACAAATGCATCTGCACAATCGGGCGAGCCGATCGTCATTTCGTCCGGCACACCAACACAACACGACAGCGTGGGACAGCGCTCAGGTGCAGCCAGTGATGGCGCCGCCCAGCCGATGCCTGGCATGGGAGGAAACAGGGTCGCACCAAGCCCGCGGGAGCCTCGTGAAGCCCGTCGGCACGTGGGGTTCGCGGCGACAAGTGGCGAACAGGCCATTATGGCACCAATGCCACTCAAGCCGCAACGTCCGCCTTGCTTCGACCCGAGCCAGCGTGGAGGTCCGACGGTTCAATCGTGGGTCTTCACGATGAACGTCTTCTTCGACGCGAATTACGTCGAGTCGGACGCAACGAAGATCCGATATACCGTCTCGCTGCTGAGGGGCCCCGTCATGGACTAGTGGCGAGTCATCGTGACGTCGCCACGCGCCTACGAGCCACCGTCGCAAGAGGAAGGGCCCACGGGTCCAGCTGTCACTTGGAGTTCATTCTACGAAACCGCCCAGTACAGCACGTGGGATGCGCGGTGCGCAGGGCTTCGGGCGCGCTTCGAGCCAATCGCGGCTTCTATTTCGGCGCGTCAGAAACTGCGTACTTGGCGGCAGCTCGGGTCGGTTCAAGACTACACGAGCGGTTTTCTCGCATTATGCGAGCAAGTCGGCTACATGCACGAAGCGGAGCGGGTGGACCGTTACGTAGGAGGGCTGAAGCCGGACATCTCGCACGAGATCATGCTACGCGGGCTCTCGAACTTCAACGAGATTCTCGCGCTCGCCGAGAAAATCGACATTTTGTGCCGTCCGAGACCGGGGTCCTACTACGGACATCGTCCTCGCGGACCGATCGAGCACGCCACCGTACACGCCGTTGCGACGAATGCAGCTGCCGCACTGTTTAAGGGGCGCTGCTTTGCTTGCAATAGGCCGGGCCATCGCAAGAGTGAATGCCCAGAGGAGCTGAGGCGCCGCGGAGCAGAGCAGGGGAGGGAGTCTCTAAGGCAGGGAAACGCCAACAGTTAGTAGGAATCGGGCCAACTACAGACGAGACTGCCTGCTCGCCCAACCCCACCGACCCTCACCGAGTCACAGTACCGATTCATGCTATCGATCGGGCTCGGACGAATAAGGAGGGTACAGCGACGGATTGCCCAGTACTGATCCACGGGAAAATACAGGAAGCAGGAGTGAAGATTTTTATCGACGGAGGAGCAAGTCACAGTTTAGTTAATACCGCAACCGCACGAAAACTGCAACTGACACTTAGCCGTTGTTTACCTGAGATAGACGCACGCTTAGTTGACGGCACGCCACTGGCCATACGGGAGAGGGTGGAGAGAGTCAAAGTCCGCTGCGGGGGAAATTTCGTATTTACACAGGAAATGCTGATTGGCTGCAACGGTATAACCCGCGAATTGACTGGACGACGGGTAGCTGCACTGTGCGAAGTAGCGGTAACTGGGTTGAGCTACCTCGCTGGCAGTTGCCTGAGTCTTCAACGGTACACGTCAACTCCGTCACCATGAAACGGGTTGTCGCTGCTGGAGCTGACGTGTACGCAGTAGACATTTCAGTAGTAGAAGGAGCAGAGCAGCCGAATGATTTCACGAAACTGCTGTGTCAAACTCATATGCTATAGTCTGTGTAGGCTGTAGTGGGGTAGACAATATGGGGTACAACATTTCTAGGTTTTCCTACTTGTACCCACCTGCTTGCTAGTTCATTCATTCCTCATTTCTTCACATGGTATATAGCAGGTTCCCTAGTGGGAACGCTTCTCAGGGCCCACCACTGAAATCGACTTTTTTTTTCTGACCGGAGCGCGAGTCGCTCCTGCCCGAGGGGCGCCCCGTGGGCCGCCCTTCTGTCGAGCCCTCCTAGAGGCCCCTCTCACGGCCCCTCGCGCCACCCTTAGCAGCCCCGTCGCCACCCCTAGCGGCCCCGTCGCCGCCCTTCTAGGCCCCTCGAGGCCCCTTCGCGGCCCCGTCGCCGCCCCTAGCGGCCCCGTCGCCGCCCCTCGCGGCCCCATCGCCACCCCTCGCGGCCCGGTCGCCGCCCCTACCGGCCCCGTCGCCGCCCCTACGCGGCCCCGTCGCCGCCCCCAGCGGCCCCGTCGCCGCCCCTAGTGGCCACGTCGCCGCCCCTCGCGGCCCCGTCGCCGCCCTTCTAGGCCCCTCGAGGCCCCTTCGTGGCCCCGTCGCCGCCCCTAGCGGCCCCATCGCCGCCCCTCGCGGCCCCGTCGCCGCCCCTACCGGCCCCGTCGCTGCCCCTACGCGGCCCCGTCGCCGCCCCTACCGGCCCCGACGCCGCCCCTACGCGGCCCCGTCGCCGCCCCCAACGGCCCCGTCGCCGCCCCTAGCGGCCCCGTCGCCGCCCCTCGCGGCCCCGTCGCCGCCCTTAGCGGCCCCGTCGCCGCCCCTTGCGGCCCCGTCGCCCCCCCTTTCGGCCCCTCCCCGGCCCCTTCACCGCCGAGCCGCCGAGCCGCCAAGCAGCCCAACAGCCGAGCCGCCGAGCTGCCCAGCAGCCGAGCCGCCGAACCGCCGAGCCGCCGAGCCACCCAGCAGCCGAGCCGCCGAGCCGCCCAGCAGCCGAGCCGCCGAACCGCCCAGCAGCCGAGCCGCCGAGCCGCCGAGCCGCCGAGCCGCCCAGCAGCCGAGCCGCCGAGCCGCCCAGCAGCCGAGCCGCCGAGGCCGCCGTCGAGCCGCCACTACCGAGCCACTGCCGGGCCGCTGCTACCGCAGTTGCCGCCCTGTTCCTTCCGGCGCGCCCCGGCCCTACCCACCCGGACTGGTGAGAGCACTCCCTGCTAGACCACTGCTGTCATGGCTACCCCCAGTGTCCTTACCTTTCATGCTGAGGGTCGTGCTGTTGACTTCGAGGTCTGGGTAGATGACCTACAGCTCTTCCTACAGTGCGATAGGGCAGACGGACTCTCTCTGTTCGATCTCACCTCTGGTGCCTCTCCTGCCCCGCCTGCTGATGCTGACAGCACTGTTCGCTCACAGTGGGCCACCCGCGATGCTGCTGCCCGTCTTGCTGTGCGTCGCCACTTACCGTCCACTGAGCGTGCGCACTTTAGTCAGTACAAGAGTGCCAAGACCTTGTACGACGCTGTAGTTGCACGCTACTCTTCCCCTGCCACTGCTGCCCTTAGCCGCCTCATGCTGCCGTACCTGTTCCCTGACCTCGCAGCCTTTCCCACTGTCGCTGACCTCATTACGCACCTTCGCACTAGTGACACCCGCTACCGAGCTGCGCTTTCTGCTGAGTTCTGCGCCAAGAACCCCCCCCCCCATGTACATCACCCTCTACTACATAGTCACCCGGCTCCCTGACTCCCTTCGCTCGGTCAGGGACCACTTCCTCTCTGTTTGCCCCTCACCGTTGACCTCCTCGAGGAGCGCCTCCTGGCAGCTGAGAAGAGTATAGTTGCTGTAGGAGCCTCTCGTGGTGACCCTCATGCCCCCTTCTTTGAGGGGTGCTCCCCCTCCCCCCTGTTGCCCTCTGTTGCCTCTGCTGCTGCCGTCGACCTCGTTGGCTTCGAGTCGGTCGGAGCTGCGTCTGCCCCTAGCGGGAGACGCCGCACCGGCAAGGGCAAGGGGGGCAAGGGCGCTGGAGGGGCTGGCGGGGGCGGTGGAGGTGGCGGTGGAGGCAGTGGAGGGGGTGGGGGTGGTGGTGGGAGTGGTGGCGGGGGTGGAGGTGTCGGTGGCAGCAGTGGAGGCGGAGGAGGCGGCGGCGGTGGCGGTGGGAGCGGCGGCGGCGGAGGTGGCGGAGGAGGCGGCGGCAGCGGTGGAGCTGGTCACGGCTCTGCGCAGAGGAGTGGCTCCGGTGGTGGTCCGCGCCAGCTGCAGCAGCGCACCCGTGAGACCCCGTCCCCCCAGCAGCTTCGTGAGTGGTACACTGCGCGTCAGCGAGGTGGGGGTACTGGTCCCTGTACCTACGTCCTCCGTACCGGCGACCGCGCTGGTGAGCAGTGCGGGGGCTCGCACTCCTGTCAAAACTAGTAGTAGAAAGTAAGAATGAAGAAAGGAGGAGGTTCACTAGCAAGCAGTTGGATACATATAGCAAACCCTAATTGGGCTGTACTCACTATAGAGTACCCCACTGCAGGCTAGACAATTATAACATTCTGACACACCCCCATAGCCAAAGTGGGGTGTAATCAGCACAACAAGCAAGCATAGTAATAGTTCACAATTATAAGCAAAGCTAGAGGTAATCACAGCGGGCAAGTGAGGAGGAGGAGGGACTGTGAGAGGAGAGAAGATGAGAGACGGCGGCTGAAGCTGCAGACACACGGGCAACAGGAGCTGCTGGCACAGTGGCTACCGGGACAGTGCGCCCCGGACTACTGGAGTAACTGGCTCACGGGCTACGACGAGCTACAGGAGCAACGGACCCTCGGGCGACAGGCGCAGCAGACTCTCTGGGCTACCAGGACAGTGCGCCCCGGACTACAGGTGCTGCGGACGACAAGACAGCAGCCTCCGCTCAACCTCCTCCAACTGTCCCACACACCCCCCACACACCCACTGCTTCACTCCTAACTCCACTTGCACGTCACCCCCCTAGTACCACTCCTTCGGCTCCCACACACCCACCCCCCTCAGCGGCAGCTGCAGCACTGGGAGACGGAGGAGGAGGAGGAGCAGGGGACGACGCACAGAAACTGCACCCCCATACCCCCCACCCCCAAACCCTAATTCAGGAGAACGGGCAGCAGCAGGGGTGGGGCGCCGTCAGAAGCACGGGGGACAGCGGGCAGCGCAGGGGAAGAGGAAACAGGGCGCCCACGGGCCTGGCGCAGCCCGTACGAACCGCGTGCGGGCGGCCCGAGGCGCGCCCTGGCCTGGCGCAGCCCGTACGGGCCGCGCGCGGGCCTGGCGCTGCCCGTACGGGCCGCGCGCGGGCCTGGCGCAGCCCGTACGGGCCGCGCGCGGGCCTGGCGCAGCCCGTACGGGCCGCGCGCAGGCTGTACGGGCCGCGCGCGGGCCCTACGCAGGTCGCGCAGGCCGCGACGGGCGACGGGGGGCGACGCGCGGGTCCCCGTCGCCCGTCGCAGCGCCTCCGGGGAGCGACGCGCGGAGTGACGGGGCAGAAAGCCGCCGCGCGCCTCGGGGCGCACGGCGGGCAGAAAACCGCCGCGCGCCTCGGGGCGCACGGCGGGCAGAAAACCGCCGCACGCTCCAAGCGCGCGGCGGGATGAAAAATCCGTCGCACGCCACGGGGCGTGCAACACACAGAGTAGCAGTAGCAGCGGAAGCAGTGAGGTGGTGGGCCCACCCACAGGATCGACCCAAGGGGATCGACCTGCTCTGATACCATGTCAAAACTAGTAGTAGAAAGTAAGAATGAAGAAAGGAGGAGGTTCACTAGCAAGCAGTTGGATACATATAGCAAACCCTAATTGGGCTGTACTCACTATAGAGTACCCCACTGCAGGCTAGACAATTATAACATTCTGACAACTCCACCCAGCGCTGCTTCGGCCGCCTGACGGACGCTTGACGTCACCAGTTCCCTGACGCCACTGAGATCCCTCGCTGGGGAGAGCTGTCTAGGGCGGGGGTTGCTATCTTTGATCTTGATTATGATGCTATTCTTGCTGCCATGTATGCTGTGTCTAATAGTGATGAGGGTGACTGTTACCTGTGCGTTCCGCCTGACCCGGGCATTGAGGCTGCTACTCTAGGTGCTGGTGAGGCTGCTGCTCTAGGTGCTAGTGCGTCTGCTGCCCCAGGTGCTGGTGAGTCTGCTTTCTCAGGTACCACGTCGGCTCAGGCCTTACACACCTTCACCCTTGACTCGGGTGCTTCCTGCTCCTTCTTTCGAGACCGCACCACGCTTACGCCGCTTAGTCGGCCGGTTGCGGTCTCCCTGGCGGACCCCTCTGGGGGTCCTGTCCTTGCTCCCTTCTCCACTGTCTTACCGTGTCCGGCAACACCCTCTGGCACCCTGTCAGGTCTCTACCTCCCCTCGTTCTCTACGAACTTGGTGAGTGGTGCTGACCTACAGGATGGGGGGGTTGACCAGTTCACTCCTGCGGGTCAGCGGGTGACCCACTGTACGTGTGCTCGGACGGGCCGACACTTGGCCACGTTTACCCGTCGACCGGGGTCGAGCCTGTACACACTGACTACTGAGTCTCCTCCGGTTGCTGAGTCTGGTCAGGTAGCTGCGTCGAGTCAGGTGTTTGCTGCAGCGTCCAGGTCTGGTCCTGAGTCTGCTCCCTGCTCGTGTCGTCTCCTGTCCCACTAGACTCTCCTCTGGCATCACCGCCTGGTCACCCCTCCCTGCCTCGTCTCCGAGGTATGGCCTCCTGTGTCCTTGTCTCTGGTCTCCCCCGGTCCCTCCCTCCCCTCCCTCCGGGGCCTGCCCCTACCTGCGTTCCCTGCGTCGAGGGGCGGCAACGCGCCGCCCCTCACTCCTCCGAGTTTCCTCTGACAGAGGCTCCGCTGCAGACTCTTCACATGGACGTGTGGGGCCCCGCCCGCGTCCGTGGCCAGGGTCACGAGCGTTACTTCCTGTTGGTGGTTGACGACTACTCGCGTTACACCACGGTGTTCCCCTTGCGCAGCAAGGGTGACGTCACTGAGGTGTTGATCGACTGGATCCGCGCAGCTCGTCTCCAGCTCAGAGAGAGTTTCGGCTCGGACTTTCCTGTTCTGCGTCTGCACTCTGACAGAGGCGGGGAGTTTTCCTCTGCCCGTCTGGTAGCCTTCTGTCGTGCACAGGGCATCCGCCAGACCTTCACGCTTCCGGCCTCTCCACAGCAAAATGGGATTGCTGAGCGCCGCATTGGCATGGTCATGGACGTCGCTCGTACGTCCATGATCCATGCGGCTGCTCCCCATTTTCTGTGGCCGTTTGCGGTTCAGTACGCAGCGCATCAGCTCAACCTTCAGCCCCGGGTCTCCTTGCCAGCGCAGCATGAGTGAGATGGAACTGGCTGGGTGACTTTCACGGATGGCGGAGCTGGCCAAGTCAACCGCGTCTTCTAAAATGTATTGGTTAGAAGGTTCTTGTTGCAAGTCTTCACAATGAGTCAATGCTGTGTGAAACTGTACGTTTAAAGCTGCGATCTACATACTAAGTTGCGTTTTTGGGGGTATTGTCGATGCACACCCTTTCACGCATCCTGATTGGAAAGCGAAGTCAACTCGTTTCTGAAACACAGGAGCGATGAAGTCAAATGTTCATACGAGCCATGTCGGAAAAACACGGGCGAATCCGCGACCGCTTCCGCGTGCTCGCGGAAGCGATCTGCCCGCGGGCAAGAAAAAAACTAAAACCCATCCGGAAGGCATGCGGCTCGGGAGCATCAACCCTAAAATTTTAGGGTTGAGGCTCCCGAACGGCATGCAGGTCGCGATGGGGAATAGTTTTTTTTGCCCCGGGCAGAAGGCTTCCGCCGGCTCCGCGTCCTGGTGGATTCGACTTCCACCAGGAGAGGGACCTGGTGGGTTTGCGCCCACCAGGACGCAAGCACGCGAATCCAACCCATTTTCGTGGGTTGGGGGAAGAGTCCGCGGAAGGGCGGAAACCACTTGGGGAGTTCGATATCGGGAAAGGGACCCCCACCCCCCTCTCTCCACCCCCCTCAACCGTTCTATTTGCAGGCTAAGGGGCCGAGTGAAAAACCTGGTCACCTGGTTTTCAAGTGATAAACCAGACCCCCCAACTCGAAGTACGTAGATCGAACATTCCTGTGTCGACATTTGTGTCTCAATCGCTTTGTGACACCCAAAAACAGCATGGACTGTATTGTGCCCCAAATGCGCGTCGCGTTCCAGCGACCGGTACTGTATTTTTAATTGGTCAGCGTGAAACGCCCAAGCGTCGCTGACGAATTGCATCTTGACCCGTCACTTCCAAAATTTCACACGCGGCTCGAAATGCCCGACACGATCACATGCACTTGGACACCCCACAATGCCAATTTCGGGAGGAAAAATTTCCCGCGCATCGAAATCACACTCCCATTCGCCTGGTCACCCAAGTCACCCAATCCAATTCGCACAATTGTACATTTCCCACTGTCGCCTAGTGTCGCGATACACTCAATTTTTGTGACGCGAGTGTTAGAGTAGGTTGGTAGGGATGATGGACTATCAAGGAAGTTTGGGTACAAGGATGAGAACCCTAAGGGGTTGTACCCTACATTGGCTACCCCACTACAGCCTAAACAGATATAACATGCATATAATTGACACACCCCCATAGGCAAAGTGGGGGAGAGCAATGGGTCTCAAGACCAGTCAAGAGAAGCAAAGCAAGCTCAGGGTGGATCACAACGTCACCACACACACTGAGTACAAGCAAAGAGGCCACAAGGCCAGTTCACATGCAGAGGTATATATGCAACAACATCACAGTGATCTCTACCTAGCAGAGCAAGCATGCAGGTATATATTCATCACAGTACAGACAAAGTCTACAGCAAGTGAGGAAACGTGGGTACAAGGCCTAACAGAGTACAAAAACGCTGATGATAACCAGACGGAAGTGCCTTGGTGAATATATCAGCAGTGTTGGCCCGAGTGGCCACGCGAGCAAGACGAAGCTGACCACGCTGCTGCAACTCTCGAGCTAAGAAGTAACGCAGAGCGATGTGCTTCGTTCTGTGCTCCAGTCTGTGCTCCTGACACAAGGCAATGGCGGCCTTGTTGTCGACGTACAGCACTGGAGGAGAACGAGGCCGCTCTCCCAAGTCGGTCAGCAGGTAGGTGAGCCAGCGTAACTCCTGTGCAGCCATGGCTGTGGCGTAGATCTCAGCCTCACAACATCGTGAGCCTGCATCGCGTCCTGTCTCACCTGTCCGTTCTGGTCGTCCCGGTCGTCGTGTTCCTCGTTCGCGTCAGCCGGCTGTCCCCGGCACCCACCTCGTAGTCCATCGTCCTTCCTCTCCTCCGCAGCGTGTTCCCCTGCCATCCCCTCCTGCGTCTTCTCTGCCTACCGTTCCTGAGCCTGAGTCTGACCGCACCCGTGCTGCTCACCCTACTGTCACGCGTCTGCTAGCCACAGTTGTCACTGACCCGTCGTTTGATTCTGCTGCTGCGTCTGCCTTAGTCGCTGAGCTTGTTGACTTTGCTGCTGCCTGTCGTCTAGACTACGCCGCTAGTCTTGTTGCTGAGTCTCAGTCAGTCTGTCCTCCGTCCGTCGGGGGTGAGTGTGCTCTTAGCACGGACGTCCTTGAGGACAGGCAGGAGGACCTTGAGTGTCTTGCAGCCGCTGCGCCTCATCTCGTGTCCATGCTGATTGCCCCTGAGGGAGACCCGGATGCACCAGACATCCCGACCCCGCGCTCTTACGTTGAGGCGATCGCGGGTGAGTACTCCTCTCAGTGGCAGACAGCCATGGACGCAGAGATGGCATCTTGGAAGTCCACAGGCACTTACGTCGACGAGGTTCCCCCTCCTGGGGCGAACATCGTTAGTGGCATGTGGATTTTCAGGGTGAAGCGGCCGCCAGGTTCTCCGCCTGTCTTCAAGGCTCGTTACGTTGCTCAAGGATTCAGTCAGCAAGAGGGAGTTGACTTCTTCCAGACCTTCTCCCCCACCCCGAAGATGACCACTCTTCGGGTACTGCTGCACGTTGCCGCTCAGCGTGACTACGAGCTTCACTCTCTTGACTTCAGCACAACTTTCTTACAGGGCAGTCTGCACGAGGAGATCTGGCTGCGCCGCCCTCCTGGCTTCACTGGGTCGTTCCCTCCTGATACCCTATGGAGCCTCCGGCGGCCGGTCTAAAGTCTCCGCCAGGCGCCACGTGAGTGGCACGACACACTGAGGACGACACTTGCTGCTCTTGGTTTTGCTCCGTCGATTGCTGACCCGTCGCTGTTTCTGCGCACCGACACTTCGCTCCCGCCGTTCTACATCCTCGTGTACGTCGACGACTTGGTCTTTGCCACTGCTAACACTGAGGCTCTCGCCCTGGTGAAGTCGGAGCTGCAGAAGAGACACACGTGCACAGACCTGGGTGAGCTGCGCAGCTACCTTGGCTTGCAGATCACCCAGGACAGAGCACGCAGCACCATCACACTGACTCAGTCACACATGGTGCAGCAGGTCCTTCAGCGCTTCGGCTTCACCTGGTCCTCGGCACAGGCCACTCCTCTGGCTACAGGTCACTCGCTCTCAGCTCCACCTTCGGACGAGTCCGTAGAGCCGAGTGGTCCTTACCCAGAGCTAGTGGGCTGCCTCATGTACCTGATGACCTGCACTCGTCCTGACCTTGCGTACCCTCTTGGCCTTCTGGCTCCCTACGTGGCTCCTGGTCGGCACCGAAAGGTGCACATGGATGCTGCTAAGAGGGTACTGCGCTACTTGTGCAGTACATCAGGCATGGGGCTCGTGCTTGGAGGGCGGAGCTCAGTTGTCCTCACTGGGCACTCGGACGCCTCTTGGGTTCACGACCTGGCTACGCAGCGGTCATCACAGGGTTACACGTTCAGCCTTGGCTCTGTTTCTTGGCGGTCGACACGCTCGTCTTCTGTTCTCGGCTCCAGTTGTGAGGCTGAGATCTACGCCGCAGCCATGGCTGCACATGAGCTACGCTGGCTCACCTACCTACTGACCGACCTTGGAGAGCGGCCTCGTTCTCCTCCAGTGCTGTACGTAGAGAACAAGGCTGCCATTGCCTTGTGTCAGGAGCACAGACTGGAGCACAGAACGAAGCAAGGCGCAGCTGACCACGCTGCTGCAGCTCACGAGCAAGGAAGTAGCGAAGAGCAATGTGCTTCGTTCTGTGCTCCAGTCTGTGCTCCCGACACAAGGCCAGCATGGCCTTGTTGTCTACGTACAGAACTGGAGGAGAACGAGGCGGCTCTCCTAGGTCAGTCAGCAGGTAGGTGAGCCAGCGTAGCTCCTGTGCAGCCATGGCCCCAGCGTAGATCTCAGCCTCACAGCTGGAGCCGAGAACAGAAGACGAGCGGGTAGACCGCCACGAAACAGAGCCGGAACCAAGGCTGAAGGTGTAACCCTGTGACGACCGCTGCGTAGCCTGGTCGTCAGCCCAAGAAGCGTCTGCGTGACCTGTGAGGACCACTCGACGTCGCCCTCCAAGCACTAGCCCCATGCCCGACGTACTGCACAAGTAGCGCAACACCCTCTTCGCTGCAGCCATGTGCTCTGGTCGGTGTCTCCCAGGAGCAACATAGCGTGCCAAGATGCTAAGAGGGTATGCAAGGTCAGGTCGTGTGCAGGTCATCAGGTACATGAGGCAGCCAACAAGCTCTGGGTACGGGCCACTCGGCTCTACGGACTCATCCGAAGGCAGAGCTGAGAGCGAGTGGCGAGTAGACAGAGGAGTGGCCTGAGGCGAGGAGTACGTGAAGTCGAAGCGCTGAAGGACCTGCTGCACCATGTGTGACTGAGTCAGGGTAATGGTGCACTGTGCTCTGTCCCGGGTGATCTGCAAGCCAAGGTAGCTGCGCAGTTCACCCAGGTCTGTGCACGTGTGTCTCTTCTGCAGCTCGGACTTCACGTGGGCGAGTCCAGCAGTGTCAGCAGTGGCAAAGACCAAGTCGTCGACGTACACGCGGATGTAGAACGGCGGCAAAGAGGTGTCGGTGCGCAGAAACAGCGACGGGTCGGCTGTAGAAGGAGCAAACCCAAGAGCCGCAAGTGTAGTCCTCAGTGTGTCGTGCCACTCACGGGGCGCCTGGCGGAGACCGTAGACTGGCCGCCGGAGGCTCCACTGGGTACCAGGAGGAAACGACCCAGTGAAGCCAGGTGGGCGGCGCAGCCAGATCTCCTCGTGAAGGCTGCCCTGCAGGAAAGCTGTGCTGAAGTCAAGAGAGTGAAGCTCGTAGTCGCGCTGAGCGGCTATGTGCAGCAGCACCCGAAGAGTGGTCATCTTCGGGGTGGGAGAGAAGGTCTGAAAGTAGTCAACTCCCTGCCGCTGACTGAAGCCTCGAGCCACGTAACGCGCCTTGAAGACAGGCGGAGAACTCGGCGGCCGCTTCACCCTGAAAATCCACATGCCACTGACGATGTTCGCCCCAGGTGGGGGAACCTCGTCGACGTAGGTGCCTGTGGACTTCCAGGAAGCCATCTCTGCGTCCATGGCTGCCTGCCACTGAGAGGAGTAGGGACCCTCGATCGCCTCAGCGTACGATCGAGGAGTCGGGATGTCTGGTGCATCCGGGTCTCCCTCAGGGGCAATCAGCGTGGACACGAGATGAGGCAAAGCAGCAGCAAAACACTGGAACTCCTCCTGCATGTCCTCAAGGCCGTGCTAAGAGCACACTCACCCTTGACGGACAGAGGACAGACAGACTCAGACTCAGCAACAAGACTAGTAGCGTAGTCCAGACGACAGCGAGCAGCAAAGTCGACAAGCTCAGCAACTAGGGCCGACGCAGCAGTGGAATCAAAGGAAGGGTCAGTGACAACAGTAGCCAGGAGACGCGTGACAGTAGGACTGGCAGCACAAAGAGAGTCAGACTCCGGGTCAGCAAGAACAGGAAGAGAGGACTCTGGAGGAGACGGCAACGGGACACGCAGAGGAGCAGTGGAAGGACGCAGTGCCATCTGGTGCGTGCCTGGGACCGCAGGAGGACGCGGACGCGGAGCACGACTACTAGTGCGAGCAGCACGAACAGGCGACGCAGGACGAGACGCAGGCTCACGACGCTCAGCAAGACCTCCAGTAGGACCAGTGTAGGGAGAAGGAGCAGGTAGGGGGGAGGCGGGCTGTAACTGTGACTGCGACTGGACAGGCTGTGGACACTCTAAGGGAGGAGCAGGACCAGTAGAAGGCGGGAGACCAAGAACCTGCTCAAGGAGCGGAACGAAGTACGGCCGCGGCCGCGCAGCGCCTCCAGAAACAGCAGGGACAGCACCAGTACCCCCAGCAGCAGCACCAGCGCCAGCAGCACCTCCAGCTCCAGCAGCGCCAACTCCAGCACCCTCAGAAGCACCAGCGCCAACACCCCCAGCAGCTCCAGCTCCAGCAGCTCCAGCCGCACCGACTCCAGCAGGACCGGCAGCTCCAGTACCGCCAGCAGCTCCAACAGGACGTCCAGCAGGACCAACTCCAGCAGCCCCAGCAGCACCCCCAGGCCCAGCAGCTCCAGTACCGTCAGTACGAGCACCTCCAGGTGCAGCAGCAACAGTAGCACCTCCAGCTCCAGCAGCACGGCTCCAGCGCCGGGCAAACCACTCGCGCAGCTCCCGCGGAGAGAGTAGCTCCCGCCTCGACGAAGTACTGCGAGAGGCCACACGAGCAGACCCAGCACCCCCAGGCTCCGCACCCCCAGGCTCAGCACCCCCAGGCTCAGCACCCCCAGACTCAGCACACTTAGGCTCAGCACCCCCAGACTCAGCACCCCCAGGCTCAGCACCCCCAGACTCAGCACCCCAAGGCTCCGCACCCCCAGGCTCAGCACCTCCAGACCCGGCACCCGCAGGCTCAGCACCTCTAGCAGCACCAGAGTCAACAGCTACCTCGACAGGCTCGACTGCGTCTACCTGGGACACACCTGACGGGGCAGGACCCTGAGGGGGGAGGGGGTCTACTGGGGGAGGACCTGGCGCAAGGAAGAGTGGCGGCGGTGGGAGGGGCGCAGTGCGGTAGGGGAAGAGACGGTAGTAAGGCACCGACTCGTCAAAGGTGACGTCCTAGGAGGACAGAACACGACGCGAGGTGGGGTGGTAAAACTGCCACCCAGGCGCGTCAGGGGGGAAGCCAAGGAAGACGCAGGGAACAGCACGGGGGGACAGCTTGTCCGCAGACAAGTCGCGGACAAACGCCCGAGATCCCCAAACACGAAACGCAGACGCATCGCCAACCTTCCCCGTCCACCGCAAGGTGGGGGAGGTCTCTGGCAAGGAGACCCGGGGCTGAAGGTTGAGCTGATGCGCTGCGTACTGAACCGCAAACGGCCACAGAAAATGGGGGGGCAGCCGCATGGATCATGGACGTACGAGCAACGTCCATGACCATGCCAATGCGGCGTTCAGCAATCCCATTTTGCTGTGGAGAGGCCGGAAGCGTGAAGGTCTGGCGGATGCCCTGTGTACGACAGAAGGCTCCCAGACGGGCAGAGGAAAACTCCCCGCCTCTGTCAGAGTGCAGACGCAGAACAGGAAAGTCCGAGCCGAAACTCTCTCTGAGCTGGAGACGAGCTGCGCGGATCCAGTCGATCAACACCTCAGCGACGTCACCCTTGCTGCGCAAGGGGAAGACCGTGGTGTAACGCGAGTAGTCGTCAACCACCAACAGGAAGTAACGCTCGTGACCCTGGCCACGGACGCGGGCGGGGCCCCACACGTCCATGTGAAGAGTCTGCAGGGGAGCCTCTGTCGGAGGAAACTCGGAGGAGTGAGGGGCGGCGCGCTGCCGCCCCTCGACGCAGGGAACGCAGGTAGGGGCAGGCCCCGGAGGTAGGGGAGGGAGGGACCGGGGGAGACCAGAGACAAGGACACGGGAGGCCATGCCTCGGAGACGAGGCAGGGAGGGGTGACCAAGGCGGTGGTGCCAAAGGAGAGTCTGGTGGGACAGGAGACGACACGAGCAGGGAGCAGACTCAGGACCAGACCTGGACGCTGCAGCAAACACCTGACTCGACGCAGCTACCTGACCAGACTCAGCAACCGGAGGAGACTCAGTAGTCAGTGTGTACAGGCTCGACCCCGGCCGACGGGTAAACGTGGCCAAGTCTCGGCCCGTCCGAGCACACGTACAGTGGGTCACCCGCTGACACGCAGGAGTGAACTGGTCAACCCCCCTATCCTATAAATCAGCTCCACTCACCAAGTTCGTAGAGAACGAGGGGAGGTAGAGACCTGACAGAGTGCCAGAGGGGGCTGCCGGACACGGTAAGACAGTGGAGAAGCGAGCAAGGACAAGACCCCCAGAGGGGTCCGCCAGGGAGACCGCAAGGGGCCGACTAAGCGGCGTAAGCGTAGTGCGGTCTCGAAAGAAGGAGCGGGAAGCACCTGAGTCAAGGGTGAAGGTGTGGAAGGCCTGAGCCGACGTGGTACCTGAGAGAGCAGACTCACCAGCACCTGGGGCAGCAGACGCACTAGCACCTAGAGCAGCAGCCTCACCAGCACCTAGAGCAGCAGCCTCAATGCCCGGGTCAGGCGGAACACACAGGTAACAGTCACCCTCATCACTAGTAGACACAGCATACATGGCAGCAAGAATAGCATCATAATCAAGATCAAAGATAGCAACCCCCGCCCTAGACAACTCTCCCCAGCGAGGGATCTCAGTGGCGTCAGGGAACTGGTGACGCCACGCGTCCGTCAGGCGGCCGAAGCAGCGCTGGGTGGAGTGCGGGCCCCCGCACTGCTCACCAGCGCGGTCCCCGGTACGGAGGACGTAGGTGCAGGGACCAGTACCCCCACCTCGCTGACGCCCAGCGTACCACTCACGAAGCTGCTGGGGGGACGGGGTCTCACGACTGCGCTGCTGCTGCTGGCGCGGACCACCACCGGAAACACTCCTCTGTGTAGAGCCGCGACCAGCTCCAGCGCTGCCGCCGCCGCCTCCGCCACCTCCGCCGCCTCCGCCACCACCGCCGCCTCCGCTCCCTCCGCCACCGCCGCCGCCTCCTCCGCCTCCATTGCTGCTACCGACACCTCCACCCCCGCCACCACTCCCACCACCACCCCCACCCCCTCCACTGCCTCCACCACCACCTCCACCGCCCCCGCCAGCCCCTCCAGCGCCCTTGCCCCCCTTGCCCTTGCCGGTGCGGCGTCTCCCGCTAGGGGCAGACGCAGCGCCGACCGACTCGAAGCCAACGAGGTCGGCCGCAGCAGCAGAAGCAACAGAGGGCAAGAGGGGGGAGGGGGAACACCCCTCAAAGACGGGGGTGCGAGGGTCACCACGAGAGGCTCCTACAGTGACTATGCTCTTCTCTGCTGCTAGGAGGCGCTCCTCGAGGAGGTCAACGGTGAGTGTGGTGGGGCAAACTGAGAGGAAGTGGTCCCTGACTAAGCGAAGGGAGTCAGGGAGCCGGGTGACTATGTAGTAGAGGGTGATGTACATGGGGGGGGGGTTCTTGGCACAGAACTCAGCAGGAAGCGCAGCGCGGTAGCGAGTGTCACTAGTGCGAAGGTGCGTAATGAGGTCAGCGACTGTGGGAAAGGCAGCAAGGTCAGGGAACAGGTACGGCAGCATGAGGCGGCTAAGAGCAGCAGTGGCAGGGGAAGAGTAGCGTGCAACTACAGCGTCGTACAAGGTCTTAGCACTCTTGTACTGACTAAAGTGCGCACGCTCAGCGGTCGGTAAGTGGCGACGCACAGCAAGACGGGCAGCAGCATCGCGTGTGGCCCACTGTGAGCGAACAGTGGTGTCAGCAGTAGCAGGCGGGGCAGGAGAAGCACCGGAGGTGAGATCAAACAGGGAGAGTCCGTCTGCCCTATCGGACTGGAGGAAGAGCTGGAGGTCATCGACCCAGACCTCAAAGTCAACAGCACGACCCTCAGCATCAAAGGTAAGGACACTGGGGGTAGCCATGACAGCAGTAGTCTAGCAGGGAGTGCTCTCACCAGTCCGGGCAGGTAGAGCCGGTGCTCGTCGGTAGGAACAGTAGCGGCTCGACGGCGGCTCGGCGGCTCGGCGGCAGGGCGGCTCGGCTGCTGGGCGGCTCGGCTGCTGGGCGGCTTGGCGGCTCGGCGGCTCGGTGGCTCGGCGGCTCGGCTGCTGGGCGGCTCGGCGGCTCGGTGGCTCAGCTGCTGGGCGGCTCGGCGGCGGGGCGGCTCGGCTGTTGGGCGGCTGAAGGGGCCGAGACGGGTGGCGACGGGGCCGCTAGAGAGCAGCGACGGGGCCGCGAAGGGCGGCGACAGGGCCGCTAGGGGCGGCGACGGGGCCGCGAAGGGCGGCAACGGGGCCGCTAGGGGCGGCGAGGTGGCCGCGAAGGGCGGCGACAGGGCCGCTAGGGACGGCGTCGGGGTCGATAGGGGCGGCGACGAGGCCGAGAGGGGCAGCGACGGGGCCGCGAAGGGGCCGTGAGGGGCCTAGAGGGGCGGCGACGGGGCCGCTAGGGACGGCGACGGGGCCGCGAAGGGGCCGCGAGGGGCCTAGAGGGGCGACGACGGGGCCGCTAGGGGCGGCGACGGGGCCGCGAAGGGGCCGCGAGGGGCCTTGAGGGGCGGCGACGGGGCCGCTAGGGGCGGCGACGGGGCCGCGAAGGGGCCGCGAGGGGCCTAGAGGGTGTCAGAACATCATAGCTCATGCATATTGTGTAGGCTATAGTGGGGTAGCCCACAAGGGGTACAACCCAATTAGGGTCATTACTTGTACTCAATTCATTCATAGTTCATTCATTCCTTGTTTCTTCTCATGGTATCGAGCAGGTTCCCCTGTGGGAACTGTTCCTAGGGCCCACCGTTTTTTTTTTCCTGCCCGGAGCGCACTCAGCCCCTGCCCGAGTCGCGCTCCCCTCTCTCGCGCCGCCCTAGCGGCCCCTTAGCGCCGCCCTCGCGGCCCCTTCGAGCCGCCCTCGCGGCTCTATCCGCCGCCCTTCGCGGCCCCTACTCCGCCGCCCTCGCGGCCCCGATCCGCCGCCCTCGCGGCCCCGATCCGCCGCCCTTCGCGGCCCCGATCCGCCGCCCTCGCGGCCCCTTCTCCGCCGCGCTCGCGGCCCCTATCCGCCGCCCTCGCGGCCCCGCTCCGCCGCCCTCGCGGCCCCGATCCGCCGCCCTTCGCGGCCCCGATCCGCCGCCCTCGCGGCCCCGCTCCGCCGCCCTCGCGGCCCCGATCCGCCGCCCTTCGCGGCCCCGATCCGCCGCCCTCGCGGCCCCTACTCCGCCGCCCTCGCGACCCCGATTCGCCGCCCTCGCGGCCCCGATCCGCCGCCCTCGCGGCCCCTTCTCCGCCGCGCTCGCGGCCCCTACTCCGCCGCCTTCGCGGCCCCGATCCGCCGCCCTAGCGGCCTCCGGCCCCTGCTCCTACGGCCCCGGCGCCTGCTCCTACGGCCCCGGCGCCTACTCCTACGGCGCCCACCCGCCGAGCCGCCCAGCAACCGAGCAGCTCAGCCGCTGAGCCACCGAGCCGCCCAGCAACCGAGCCGCCCAGCCGCCGAGCCGCCCAGCAGCCGAGCCGCCCAGCCGCCGAGCCGCCCAGCAGCCGAGCCGCCCAGCAGCCGAGCCGCCCTGCCGCCGATACGCCCAGCAGCCGAGCCGCCCAGCAGCCGAGCCGCCCCCGCCGCCGAGCCGCCCAGCCGCCGAGCCGCCGAGCCGCCCAGCAGCCGCGCCGCCCAGCCGTCGAGTCGCCGAGCCGCCCTGCAGCCGAGCCGCCCGAACCGCCCTGTCCGGTAAGAGCAGCGCCTCTCTCACAGCACTGCCCTCACCCTACTGTTTGCACTGCTAGTCTACTGCTGTCATGGCTACCCCTAGTGTCCTCGCTTTTGACGCTGAGGGTCGGGCCATTGACTTTGACGTCTGGATAGATGACCTGCAGCTTTTCTTACAGTGCGACAGAGCAGACGGCCTCTCCCTCTTTGACCTCACTTCTGGTGCCTCTCCTGCCCCCGCTGCTGATGCTGACGCCACTGTTCGCTCACAGTGGGCCACGCGCGATGCTGCTGCACGTCTTGCGGTGCGTCGCCACTTACCTACCTCTGAGCGTGCGCACTTTAGCCAGTACAAGAGTGCTCAGACCTTGTACGACGCTGTAGTTGCACGCTACTCCTCCCCTGCCACTGCTGCACTGAGCCGCCTCATGCTACCGTACCTCTTCCCTGACCTTGCTGCCTTTCCCACAGTCGCTGACCTCATTACGCACCTCCGCACTAGTGACACTCGCTACCGCGCTGCGCTTCCTGCTGAGTTCTGCGCCAAGAACCCCCCCCCCATGTACATCACCCTCTACTACATAGTCACCCGTCTCCCTGACTCCCTTCGCGTAGTCAGGGACCACTTCCTCTCGGTTTGTCCCACCACTCTCACCGTTGACCTCCTCGAGAAGGCCCTCCTAGCAGCAGAAAAGAGCATAGTCGCTGTAGGAGCCTCTCGTGGTGACCCTCGCACCCCCATCTTTGAGGGGTGTTCCCCCTCCCCTCTTTTGCCCTCTGTTGCCTCTGCTGCTGCGGCCGACCTCGCTGGTTTGGAGTCGGTTGGGGCAGCGTCTACCCCTAG
Organism: Closterium sp. Naga37s-1; assembly: GCA_947471745.1. Classification (NCBI taxonomy): domain Eukaryota; kingdom Viridiplantae; phylum Streptophyta; class Zygnematophyceae; order Desmidiales; family Closteriaceae; genus Closterium; species Closterium sp. Naga37s-1. The sequence continues at coordinate 4,073,606 of CANJKZ010000804.1, forward strand.
CGGGAGACGCCGCCCTGGCAGGGGCAAGGGGGGCAGGGGCGCTGGAGGAGCTAGCGGGGGCGGTGGAGGCGGCAGTGGAGGCGGTGGAGGAGGTGGGGGTGGCGGTGGGGGTGGTGGCGGGGGTGGAGGTGTAGGTGGCGGCAGTGGAGGCGCGGTCGGCAGCGGCGGTGGCGGAGGGAGCGGAGGTGGCGGCGGTGGAGGAGGAGGCGGCGGAGGAGGTGGGGCTGGTCGGGGTGGCGCTGCGCAGAGGGTCAGCTCCGGTGGTGGTCAGCGCCAGCAGCAGCAGCAGCAGCAGCAGCAGCAGCGCACTCGTGACGTCCCCTCCCCTCAGCAGCTCCGTGAGTGGTACACTGCACGCCAGAGGGGTGGGGGTACTGGTCCGTGCACCTACGTCCTGCGCACCGGCGACCGCGCGGGTGAGCAGTGCGGGGGTGCGCACTCCACCCAGCGCTGCTTTGGCCGCCTGACGGACGCTTGGCGTCACCAGTTCCCTGAGGCCACTGAGATCCCCCGCTGGGGTGAGCTGTCTAGGGCGGGTGTAGCTGTCTTTGACCTTGACTTTGATGCTATTCTTGCTGCCATGTATACTGTGACTATTAGTGATGAGGGTGACTGTTACCGGTGTTTTCCGCCCGACCCGGGCATTGAGACTGCTGCTCTAGGTACTGGTGAGGCTGCTGCTCTAGGTGCTAGCGAGGCTGCTGCTCTAGGTGCGTCTGCTCCCTCAGGTGCTGGTGAGTCTGCTCTCTCAGGTTCTGCGTCGGCTTCGGCCTCCCACACCTTCACCCTTGACTCGGGGGCTTCTCGCTCCTTCTTTCGAGACCGCACCACACTCACGCCGCTTGGCCGGCCAGTTGCGGTCTCTCTGGCAGACCCCTCTGGGGGTCCTGTCCTTGCTCACTTCTCCACTGTCCTCCCGTGTCCGGCGCCCCCCTCTGGCACCCTGTCTGGTCTTTACCTCCCCTCGTTCTCTACGAACTTGGTGAGTGGTGCTGACCTACAGGATGCGGGGGTTCACCAGTTCACTCCTGCGAGTCAGCGGGTGACCCACTGCACGGACGCTCGGACAGGCCGACACCTGGCCACGTTTACACGTCGGCCAGGGTCGAGCCTGTACACACTGACCACTGCGTCTCCTCCAGTCCCTGCGTCTGGTCAGGTAGCTGCGTCGGGTCAGGTGTTTGCTGCAGCGTCCAGGTCTGGTCCTGAGTCTGCCCCCTGCTCGTGTCGCCTCCTGTCTCACGAGACTCTCCTCTGGCACCACCGCCTTGGTCACCCCTCCCTGCTTCGTCTCCGGAGCATGGCCTCCCGTGTCCTTGTCTCTGGTCTTCCCCGGTCCCTCCCTCCCCTTCCTCCGGGGCCTGGCCCTACCTGCGTCCCCTGTGTCGAGGGACGGCAGCGGGCTACCCCTCACTCCTCCCAGTTTCCTCCGACAGAGGCCCCGCTGCAGACGCTTCACATGGACGTGTGGGGCCCGGCCCGCGTCCGTGGACAGGGTCACGAGCGCTACTTCCTGCTGGTGGTTGACGACTACTCGCGTTACACCACAGTCTTCCCCTTGCGCAGCAAGGGTGATGTCACTGAGGTGTTGATCGACTGGATCCGCGCAGCTCGTCTCCAGCTCAGGCGGAGCTTCGGCTCGGACTTTCCTGTTCTGCGTCTGCACTCTGACAGAGGCGGAGAGTTCTCCTCTGGCCTTCTGCGAGCCTACTGTCGTGCACGAGGCATCCGCCAGACCTTCACGCTTCCGGACTCTCCACAGCAAAATGGGATTGCTGAGCGCCGCATTGGCATGGTCATGGACGTCGCCCGTACGTCCATGATGCATGCGGCTGCCCCCCATTTTCTGTGGCCGTTTGCGGTTCGGTACGCGGCGCATCAGATCAACCTTCAGCCCAGGGTCTCCATGCCGGAGACCTCCCCAGCTTTGCTGTGGACGGGGAAGGTTGGCGATGCGTCTGCGTTCCGTGTCTGGGGATCTCGGGCGTTTGTCCGCGACTTGTCTGCGGACAAGCTGTCCCCTCGTGCTGCTCCTTGCGTCTTCCTGGGTTTCCCCCCTGACGCCCCAGGGTGGCAGTTCTACCACCCCACCTCTCGCCGTGTTCTGTCCTCCCAGGACGTCACGTTCGACGAGTCGGTCCCCTACTACCGCCTCTTCCCCTACCGCACTCCGTCCCTCCCCCCGCCACCGCTCTTCCTTGTACCAGGTCCCCCCCCGGTAGACCCCCTCCCCCCTCAGGGTCCTGCCCCTTCAGGTGTGTCCCAGGTAGACGCTGTTGAGCCTGTCGAGGTCGCTGGTGACTCTGGTGCTGCTGAGGGTGCTGACTCTGGGGGTGCTGAGCGTGTGGGTGCTACGCCTGGGGGTGCTGAGCCTGGGGGTGCTGAGTCTGGGGGTGCTGAGTCTGGGGGTACTACGACTGGGGGTGCTGAGCCTGGGGGTGCTGAGTTTAGGGGTGCTACGCCTGGGGGTGCTGCGTCTGGGGGTGCTGAGCCTGGGGGTGCTACGCCTGGAGGTGCTGAGCCTGGGGGTGCGGAGCTGGAGGGAGCTGGGCCTACTGGTGCTGTGCCTGGCGGTTCTCCGGGTGCTTCTTCTCGCCGGGAGCCACTCTCTCCACAGGAGCTGCGTGAGTGGTTTGCCCGGCGCTGGAGGCGAGCTGCTGGAGCTGGAGGAGCTGCGGGTACTGGAGTTTCTGTTGCTGCTGAGGGAGCTGGTGCCACGGGTCCCGGAGGTGCTCGTACTGGGCGTACTGGAGCTGCTGGACCTGCGGGTACTTCTGGAGCTGGAGCTGCTGCGGGTGTTGGTGCGGAGGCTACTGCTGTCGGTCCTGGAGGCGGTCCTGCTGGGGGTACTGCTGGTGCTGCTGGGGGTTCTGGAGCTGGAGCTGCTACTGGTGCTGGTGCTGCCACAGGGGGTGCTTGTGCTGTCCCTGCTGTGTCTGGAGTCGCCGCGCGGCCTCGGCCGTACTTCGTTCCGCTCCTTCAGCAGGTTCTTGGTCTCCCGTCTTCTACTGGTCCTCCTCCTCCCTTAGAGTGTCCACAGCCTGTCCCGTCGCAGTTACAGTTACAGCCGGCCTCCCCACTGCCTGCTCCGTCTCCCTACACTGGTCCTACTGGAGGTCTTGCTGAGCGTCGTGAGCCTGCGTCTCGCCCTGCGTCGCCTGTCCGTGCTGCTCGCACTAGTGGTCGCGGTTCGCGTCAGCGTCCTCCTCCTGTCCCTGGCACGCACCGGATGTCTCTGCGTCCGTCCACTGCTCCTCTGCGTGCCCCTTTGCCTTCTCCTCCTGAGTCTTCTCTTCCTGCTCTTGCCGACCCGGAGTCGGACTCTCTTCGTGCTGCCAGTCCTACTGTCACGCGTCTCCTTGCTACTGTCGTCACTGACCCTTCCTTTGAGTCCACTGCTGCGTCTGCCCTAGTTGCTGAGCTCGTCGACTTTGCTGCTCGCTGTCGCCTAGACTACGTCGCCAGTCTTGTTGCTGAGTCTGAGTCTGTCTGTCCTCCGTCCGTCGGGGGTGAGTGTGCCCTTGGCACGGACGTCCTTGAGGACAGGCAGGAGGAGTTCCAGTGCTTGGCCGCTGCTTCACCTCATCTCGTGTCCGTACTGCTTACCCCTGAGGGAGACCCGGATGCACTTGACATCCCGACTCCGCGCTCTTACGCGGAGGCGATAGAGGGTCCCTACTCCTCTCAGTGGCAGGCAGCTATGGACGCAGAGATGGCTTCCTGGAAGTCCACAGGCACCTACGTTGACGCTGTTCCCCCTCCTGGGGCGAACATCGTCAGTGGCATGTGGATTTTCAGGGTGAAGCGGCCGCCGGGTTCTCCGCCTGTCTTCAAGGCGCGTTACGTGGCTCGAGGCTTCAGTCAGCGGCAGGGAGTTGACTACTTTCAGACCTTCTCTCCCACCCCGAAGATGACCACTCTTCGGGTACTGCTGCACGTAGCTGCTCACCGTGACTACGAGCTACACTCTCTTGACTTCAGCACTGCTTTCTTGCAGGGCAGCCTGCACGAGGAGATCTGGCTGCGTCGCCCACCTGGTTTCACTGGGTCTTTTCCTCCTGGCACCCAGTGGAGCCTACGGCGGCCAGTCTACGGTCTCCGCCAGGCACCGCGTGAGTGGCACGACACACTGAGGACTACACTTGCGGCTCTTGGGTTTGCTCCCTCTACTGCCGACCCGTCGCTGTTTCTGCGCACCGACACCTCTTTGCCGCCGTTCTACATCCTCGTGTACGTCGACGACTTGGTCTTTGCCACAGCTGACACTGCTGGACTCGCCCACGTGAAGTCCGAGCTGCAGAAGAGACACACGTGCACTGACCTGGGTGAACTGCGCAGCTACCTTGGCTTGCAGATCACTCGGGACAGAGCACGCCGCACCATTACCCTGACTCAGTCACACATGGTGCATCAGGTCCTTCAGCGCTTCGGCTTCACGTACTCCTCGCCTCAGGCCACTCCTCTGCCTACTCGCCACTCGCTCTCAGCTCTGCCTTCGGATGAGTCCGTAGAGTCGAGTGGCCCGTACCCAGAGCTTGTTGGCTGCCTCATGTACCTGATGACCTGCACACGACCTGACCTTGCATACCCTCTTAGCATTCTCGCACGCTATGTTGCTCCTGGGAGACACAGACCGGAGCACATGGCTGCAGCGAAGAGGGTGTTGCGCTACTTGTGCAGTACGTCGGGCATGGGGCTTGTGCTTGGAGGGCAGAGTCCAGTGGTCCTTACTGGGCACGCAGACGCTTCTTGGGCTGACGACCAGGCTACGCAGCGGTCGTCACAGGGTTACACCTTCAGCCTTGGTTCCGGCTCTGTTTCGTGGCGGGCTACTCGCTCGTCTTCTGTTCTCGGCTCCAGTTGTGAGGCTGAGATCTACGCAGGAGCCATGGCTGCACAGGAGCTTCGCTGGCTCACCTACCTGCTGACTGACCTCGGAGAGCCGCCTCGTTCTCCTCCAGTGCTGTACGTAGACAACAAGGCCATGCTGGCCTTGTGTCGGGAGCAGCGACTGGAGCACAGAACGAAGCACATTGCTCTCCGCTACTTTCTTGCTCGTGAGCTGCAGCAGCGTGGTCAGCTGCGTCTTGCGTACGTGGCCTCTGAGGCCAACACTGCTGATATCTTCACCAAGGCGCTTGCGCCTTGTGACCATCAGCGCTTCTGTACTCAGCTGGGCCTTGTACCTACCTTGCCTCACTTGCTTACCTCTTGACCGTGCTTGTACTGTTACATATATATATACCTGCTCTTGCTTGTCTAGCCGTTTTATATATATGTACTCCTGCATGTGAACTGGCCTTGTGGCCTTGAACTTGTGCTCGGAATGTGTGGTGACTTTGTGATCCACCCTGAGCTTGCTTTGCTTTGCTTTACTTGACTGGTCTTGTGACCCCTTGTTCTCCCCCACTTTGCCTATGGGGGTGTGTCAGAACATCATAGCTCATGCATATTGTGTAGGCTATAGTGGGGTAGCCCACAAGGGGTACAACCCAATTAGGGTCATTACTTGTACTCAATTCATTCATAGTTCATTCATTCCTTGTTTCTTCTCAGAGGGGCGGCGACGGGGCCTAGAGGGGCGGCGACGGGGCCGCGAAGGGGCCGTGAGGGGCCTAGAGGGGCGGCGACGGGGCCGCAAAGGGCGGCGACGGGGCCGCTAAGGGTGGGGCACGAGGGGCCGTGAGAGGGGCCGCTAAGGGAGCGCGACGTGAGGGCGGCCGACGGGGCGCGCCTCGGGCAGGAAAAAAAACCAGTTCAGTGGTGGGCCCTGAGAAGCGTTCCCACGAGGGAACCTGCTCTATACCATGTGAAGAAGGAATGAATGAACTAGCAAGCAGGTGGGTACAAGTAGGAAAACCTAAAAGTGTTGTACCCCATATTGTCTACCCCACTACAGCCTACACAGACTATAGCATAAGAGTTTGACACACCCCCATAGGCAAAGTTTGACACACCTCCTAAACGTGGGTCACTGCGGAGTCAACGACGAGCTCTACACACTCACCTTCATCGACGCCGGGACACGCTACACGTGGGTCGTGAACGTGGAAGCGCGCAGCAGGGCGTATGAGGTATTTCGCCTCTGGCTAGCGCACACACAGTGGCAATCTGGGGAGAAACCTAAGATCTGGCACTCATGATAAAGGTGCGCGCGCTGATGAAGCAATCGAAGCTTTTGCCGATCTACTGGACCTACGCGATGCACCACGCCGTGCGGGTGCACAGCCTGCTATCAACTACCGCAATCACCGGCAACCTCTCCCCGCATGTGAAGTGGACGCGGACCAAGGGCGACACCTCCATGCTCCGCGTGTGGGGGTGCATGGTGCAGTATCGCCCGCCAACATCCACCATCGGCAAATTCAAGAGCCGCGCGCGATGGGGGATCCACCTCGGCATCAGCCACGAATACAAGGCGTGGGTCATTCTGGACCTCCTAAGCCAGAAAGATAAAAACGCGCGCGACGTCATCTTCTACGAACGGCTCTTCCTCGAGCAGTTCCGCCACGACGAGCAGACAAACGCGAACCGCGTTTACGCGAACGGCGGGCACAGCTACGCAACACCCGAGGACGAAGCCGCCGCAGCAATCCCGGAACAAGACACTAGGGGCGAATTCACGAGGGGAGATCGCCACAGCAGCGACAATGGCGACGATGACGATTCCTCTGGAGGAGGAATGGGCGGAACGGGCGGAAGCGGCAGAGGCATAGCACCACCAGCACCATCCGAGCCAGAGAGCGATGATGATGACGTGGAGGAAGTTGTCCCGCAGCATCGCCACGACAGCACCGTCTCAGGGCTGCAGCTGCTTGGGCTCCACACCGCAACCTCAAAGGCGCCACGCATCATCGAGCCACGAAACCCGCGCCACAGGAGTGGCGCAAGGCAATGGACGAGGAGATTAAGGCGCTCGAATCTTGAGACACCTAGATGTTAGTCGACCGCGCAGCGATTAAAGGCGCGAGAGTCCTCTCGGGAAAATGGGTCTTCCGCGTGAAGACCGCAGCAGACGGAACGATCGAGCACTTTAAGGCGCGATGGGTGGTGCGCGGATACGACCAGAGGCACGGCATTGATTTTGACCAGACATTCACGCCGATTAACCGCCACACCTCCGTCCGGATCCTGCTCGCCATCGCAGCTGCCAGACACCTGCCTCTGCGCCAAATTGGCGTAAAGAACGCGTTTTTGTACGCGTTAGCAGATGTTGTGATCTACGTGGAGCAGCCGCATACGTACGGGCAAGGGGATTCGCGCGTATGACAGCTGCGCAAGTCCCATTACAGGATCAAGCAAGCACCGAGGCTCTTGCAGCAGTATCTGCACAACATCCTACTTAAAGTCGGGTTCAAGTAGATGCCTCATGATCCTGGGATGTACCGCCGCGATTTCCGCGGAGAATACATCTTGCTCACAGTCTACGTCAACGGCTTGCTTTACACAAGATCAAGTAACGAACTACTGGAGCAGTTTGAGAAGAGTCTGGCGGGGCGCGTCGATATCACATGCAACTACGAGGTGAAGCAGTTCTTAGGCCTCAACATCTCCTACGCGCCAGAAGCTATCCACCTCTCAGCGGCTAAGTATGCAGAGGAGCTAGGGAAGCGCTTCAACATTTCACCTGCACTGCTCTCCACTCCCTACCGCACTCCCAAACCGAATCACAAACCTGACAACAAAGCCCTATCCCCCGCTGGAATTCAGACTTATCAGAAGCAGCTGGGATGTCTGCTCTTCGCCTCTGTTACATGCAGGCCCGACCTCTCCTACATCGCGAGCCAGTTAGCCCAGTATTCTCGCAAACCAACGGCTGAGAACCTTCTGGACCTGCAGCGCGCCTTGCAGTTCTTCATTTCAACGCCCAAGATCGGGCTGTGCTACTCAACAGTACCCACCCAATCATTCAACCTCATCGGCTACGTGGACGCCTATCACGCAGCAGATCCTGATAATTGACGGTCCAGGACTGGCTTCCTGTTCCGGCTTGAACCGACGGGACCAATCTCATGGAACTCGCAGAAACAGGAGCTGGTTGCCCTGTTGTCGGCCGAAGCGGAATTCATCGCAGCAACGGCAGCAGTTCGCGAAGGCCTCTACTTGCAGGAACTTCTGCAGGAAGCAAAAATTCCAGCTTCGCCCACCTTTCGCCTTCATTGCGACAACCAGAGCGCGATTCGGATCGCGAACAAACCTGGTTTCGTTAACCGCACCAAGCACATTGCCCTGCGGTACTTCCTCGTCAAGGACGGAGTGGACAAAGGCAAGGTTGACTTGACCTATTGCCCAGCGGGTGACATGGCAGCGTACTTCCTCACGAAGCGACTGCCACGTCAGCAGTACCAGTATTGCTCCGAACTCAGCGGAGTAGTCAAGCGGGTCAAGTCGAGCTACGGCCAGGAGTAAAGGGGGGTGTTACGAAAAGTAATGAATGAAACATTACTGTGCACTCCTAAACCGCAGCTAAGGAAGCATGCAGTATCGAGAATGAATGCGAAGGGTCAGAGTTGACTCGAAGCGTCAGACGGTTAGGGTGGATCAGGACCGTCGGAGCAGACGGCATCGGGCAGCTGCAGGCAAGAGGAATTGGGCGGGAACAGTTTCATAAGTGTACGCGCCGCACGGTTGGGAATGAATTTGAATAAGGGAATGTACCCCTTAGAGTACATGGCCAGCTAGGTTGATTCGAATTCCCCGGTACTCATTTATATCTTTGTATTTGCATGTTCTTATCATCTCAAACATTTTGCATCCACTCTGCTATTGAGGTCAAGGGCCCACCAACACTATCTAGCTGTGTGCGAACCTTCCTGAGGAGATCCTAGGAGCGATCACCTTTTGATCGCAACATTATTAATATCAAAATTATGATTCTTTCATGTACACGTGACACATTCAATAAGTACGTACACCAGCTTGAAAGTGGTCCATTTAAACCACCTATCAAATTGAGACTGCTACGGAAGATATGGCTGGTTGACGTTTTTTTAGATACGTATGAAATTACCTTTGTGAAATGATAACGCAAACGCTGTGACAACGTCGCTCCGCCTGGATCCTACCACATGTGATGGTGCTTTGTACTGTACATTTTCCTCCACCAACCCCCAGAGCACGCATGTCCCCCCGCGCATATGCACGTATTTGTAGTTTTTGACACGCAAAAAATATCCCTCTATACGAAATCACACAATCGCGAGGGGCTTGTACAAGTGGTTCCAAGCCCCTCGAGAAATGCTCGCATGAATCCTAGTCAGCATGGCATTTACAACCGTGACTCGGCCGTAAATATCACGGGGTGAGGTGTTGAAATTGGAGGGAACTGCTTCGTTCCCTCCAATTTCAACAAGCCCCAAAACGACAAATAGGTCCCCCCGCAGTGCGGGTGTTGAAATTGCCGAGGCAAAGGTGTACAACCTCCATTGCTGAACCCTCCTCGCACGCCCCAGTGAGAAAGAACGAAAAGAGGGGCGCACATGGCGCGCACGAGAATCTGTGCCCAGCCCTTCTGCACGACCTCGTCTGTTATTGGCCCCGTTCGCCATGGCCCATTGAACGTGAGGGACGGGGGATGGGCGAGGTGCACAAAACCTCAAAGGAAGGTGTCAGTTACGTCCAGGGGCTCGTCCCCAAATGGAAAATTTGGGAGGGGATCAGGAAGGGGCAAGAGGGGATCCAGCACCTCCCTCCCGCGCTTCCTGGTGGCTTGATAGTAGTCTGCTTCAGTGCTCAGTAGTGTATGTATATGCGAAAGCCTCTGCCTTTTTTCGGTGTAAACAGTATCAGCACGGCGAAAGGTGACAAAATCGGTTGGATAAACTTTTTACTGAGCAGGTAATCTGTTGAGTAGATAAAACTTCTTAAGTTCCTCCAGCTCCGGCTGTGTGAGGCGAAACTGCTGCTATACAGTTGGTTGTGCCCCTAGTTCCAACTCTATTTTGTGGTCGTGTGGGTCGCTCATGTGGCAGTCCTTCCGATGAGTCGTCGGGAAAAATTGCAGAGTAACTTCTTCAGTTCGGGAAGTACAGCTGCCGGCAGTGTTTGAAAAGCACTCATCTTACTAGCTTCTCCCACTTCCATGATATCAACGGCGTACACGTCAGCTCCTGATGCGACAGCCTGTTTTATGGTGACAACGTTGACGTGGACCGTTGAAGACTAAGGCGAGCCAGCGAGGTAGCGCGGCCCAAGTTACTGGCGCTTTGCACAGTGCAGCTGCGTATCTTCCAGTCTATTCGCGGGTTATACCGTCGCAACCGAACACGCCCTAGTAAAATGTCGGTCCCATCCAGAGTTGTTGCGGGCATATCTTGTGTGGATCCAAACATTTCCCTACAGCGAATCTTCACCCTCTCCACTTTCTCCTGTATTGCCAGTGGCGTGCCGTCAGTTGCAGCTTTCATGTGGTCGGGATATCAACTAATCCCTGACTAGCCCCTTCGTCGATAAGTATCTTCACTGTTGTCCCTTATACTTTTCCGTAGATTAGTTCCGGGCAATATATAGCTGCACCCTCTATATTCAGCCGAGCCTGATCGATTGCGTGAATCGGTACAGTCACGTAGTGAGGGTCAGAAGGGTCGGGCGAACAATGAGTCTCGTTAGTAGTGGGCCTGTACTCTACTGACTCCTGACCATTATTGGCTTCCCACACTCTCTCCCGTGCTCTGCTCTTTGGCGTATTTATTCCTCTTGGCTTTAACTCTTGCGATGGCCCGGCCTGTTGCACGCGAAGCAACGTTCGCTAGATGGCGTGACAACCGCATTCGTCGCAATGGCGTGAACCGTGGCATGCTGGCTCGTTCTCCGAGTATGTTGTCGGTAATGGTAGGACCCCAACATCGATCGTCACAAAATATCAATTTTCTTGGCGAGTGCTAGGATTTCGCTGAAATATGCAATCCCGCGTAGGAGGATATCTTGCGGGATTTTCGTCTTCAAGCCGCCGACGTAGCAATCCACTCGCTCCGCTTCGTGCGTGTGACTGACCTGTTCGTATAGCGCTAGGAAACCGCTGGTGAGCCGACCCAAGCTATTGTCAAGTGCGGAGCTTCTGACGTGCTTAGATCGAAGCAGTGATCAGCTCGAAGCACGCCCGTAGCCCTGCGCACCACAAATCGCATGTACGGGATTTTAAGGACTTCGCATAATGAACTCCAGATGACAATCGGACCCGAGGGCCTTCCTTCTTGCATTAATGGCTCGTAGTCGCTTGGCAAGGTTACGATGACTCGCCACTAGTCCATGGCAGGCCCACGCAACAGAGAGACGGCGTACCAATTCTTTGTTGCATCTGATGTGATGTAATTCGCGTAAAAGAACATGTTCATCATGAACACATACGATTTATGCGTCGGACGTCTACGCTGGCTAGGATCGAAACATGGCGGGTGCTGCGACTTGGATAGCACCGGCTCACCAATGTCGTTCTTGTTGTGGCGCCACAATACTAACGTGACGATTGGTCTTGATGGTGTGTTTACACTCAGTGCTTCCTTGGTTTGTGTTGGTGCAACCCTACAGTTTGCACTCGGCTTGTTGTCCTTGTGTGTGCATGCGTGTGTGCATCGAATGGTACGAGGGCATGAGATACTATATATTTCATGCTTATAATCGTGTGTGAATGTTGAGTCATGATGTCGAATGTGTGTGTCGAGTCAATAGCGAGTTATCGCTAGTCGCATGTCACGCAGTCGTTTGTGTCTCGTGCGCAGTTTCTATTTTGTCGTGTGTCTTGTGCACGGTTTCTATTTTGTCGTGTGTGGAACGTTCGACGTGTTGCAGGTGTGTGCAGCAAACCCATCAAGAACTCAAGGATGAGTTTATGGTAAAGAGCCAGAGCCTTGGCGTCAAGATTCAAGTGATCGCGAAACCCGCGAAAAGGGTACACCTCAAGATATTGAGAATAGTTACATTACTTTGTGTAGTGTAACATTTCACTTGGTGTAGGCCCTGGTGAAGGCTAGTTTCGAGACCCTTCGTGGTTGGGAGCAGTGTGGCACTCTTCCACATCACTGTACCTCGGCTCTTGGGATTTGTGGGAGCTGGGAGTCATTCCCAACTCGTAACTCTTCCTATCTTGTGTTCTAAGACTATAATGGCTGCCATAGTGCAGTTCGTTCAAACTGACGCTGTATCGTCAATTCTTAATGAACTCGTGCGATGTAAATTGACTGTTGTAGGCAACCTCAAGACAATTCAGATCCAAGTTGAATCAGGTCATTTGATGCTGTGACCAGAACGCTACAAACGTTTAATATCACTGTGCAGAAATCCGACTGTACGATCTATCTTTCGTTTTAGGCACATTTGAGCCTATTGTGACTATAATAGTTTGTTCCATGCCCGGCATGGTTTGGGCGACACCCTCCTTGGCTGCGGCTGAGCGCTGTTTCTTGATGTTGTGGCATGATGCAGATTGTGTTCCCGAAGTGATGGCAGTCAGTTCTTAAATTGGGGTTTGTACTAATTTTTGTGCATGTGCATTTGCCGTTGGCCGTTGAGAAGATTCGCGCTCTGCAGTGAATGTGAGGATTTCGATTGCAAACTCCTGCAGTTGGTGCATAATGTCGTCGAGGCGTTCCTGAGTCATGCCCTCGAGCGGAATGCAGATGTTTTCGTCCATGGCGAGGGCGTTGAGTTTGCTTAGCGGTTGCCTCGATCGTAGCTGTAAGCGTTTACGAGAGAGCTCACAAGCAACGGTGCTGGTCGCTGAGGGACGACTGGCCCTCCAAAAGATGTGTTAAGACGCGAGAGAGCTCATAAGCAATGGTGCTGGTTGTTGAGGGACGTTTTCCCACCAAAAGAATGAGATAACATGGGAAGCGAAAGTATGCGTGGCCCGAAAAGGGTCGTGGTTTTGAATACCAACTGTTATGAGTACAATTGAGTGGACATACGAAAATTGCACGCTCGAAGCAAAACAATACAATGAGCTAATGCATGAGAAAATTATTGAATAGTAAAGGCCTTTCTGCAATAGTAACGCGCTCTCGAAAGGGTGCCCTATAGGCATGATGCCAGAGTTGGGAAATGTAGGCGCGTAGGACCGGGTCGTCCTTGCCAAGATTTCGAGCGTTGCAATCACCGACCCTACGATTGATCTTACAAAATTGGTAGAGATGCCCCGTCCTCATCTCAACCGTACAGACAATCAGAATCATACAGTTGTGAAGACGCGTCACCGATCGTCATTTCGAGCACAGACACAGATTGGTGCTCAGGAATGTGCTGTCAGAATGTGTCGTTTGTCTAGCTTGCAGTGGGGTACTCTATAGTGAGTACGGCCCCTTAGGGTTTCCTATGTGTATCCACCTGCTTGCTAGTTCAATCCTCTCTTTTGCCTGTCCTCTCTTGCCTAGCTTGCTAAACCCTAGCTATGGCTCCTACATTCTTACTACTATTTCAACATGGTATCAGAGCGGTTACGCTCCTGGCCTGTGGGCCCACCTGCTTCCGCTGCCATACTGTCTGTCCCGCGCCCCGTGGCGCGCAACCTTCTTTATTTCTTTCCGCCACGCGCTCGGGGCACGTGGCAGTTTTCTGCCCGCCACGCGCTCGGGGCGCGTGTCGGTTTCCTGCCCGCCGCGCGCCTCGGGAGCGCATGGCGCTTTCGTCGCCCGTCGTGGCGCCTCTGGAGCCCGCACGCTATCCCCTCCTGTCGCCCTTTGTGGCGCCCTGGGGGCCTGCGCGTCGCCCCCCCTCCCGTCGCCCGTCGTGGCGCCCCGGGGGCCCGCGCGTCGCCCCCTCCCGTCGCCCGTCGTGGCGCCCCGGGGGCCTGCTCGTCGCCCCCTCCCGTCGCCAGTCGTGGCGCCCTGGGGGCCCGCGCGTCGCCCCCTCCCGTCGTCCGTCGCGGCGCCCTGGGGGTACACGCGTCGCCCCCTCCCGTCGCCCATCGTGGCGCCCTGGGGGCCCGCACGCCGCTCTGTTCTTCGCCCGTCGCAGCGCCCCAGGGACCCGCGCCGCGCCTTGCTTTCCGCTCGCATGTCGCCCCAGCTGCTACCCGCCCCGCCCTGCCTGCGTTTGGATCTTGGGGTGGCGGGTATGGGGGTGGCGGTTATGGGGGTGGCGGGTGTGTGAGCCGTCCCCTGCTCCTCCTCCTCCTCCGTCTCCCACTGCTGCAGCTACCGCTGAGGGGGGTGGGTGTGTGGGAGCCGAGGGAGTGGTGCTAGGGGGGTGTCGTGGGAGTGAAGCTAGGGGTGCAGCAGGAGGTGTGTGAAAGGGGGTCTGTGACAGTGGGGGAGGTTGAGCGGAGGTAGCCGTTATGGCTGCTTATTGTGCTGATTACTCCCCACTTTGGCTATGGGGGTGTGTAAGAATGTTGTATTTGTCTAGCTTGCAGTGGGGTACTCTATAGCGAGAATAGCCCGATTTAGGGTTTCCTATATGTATCCTGCTGCTGCTAGTCCAAACCTCTCTTTCCTGTTTCAACTTTCTCGCTAATGATTCTGACATGTGCAACTACGGTGCACCGATATACTGGTGACATGTTCGGTAAGGCAGGATTTGCGGTTTTGGTACACCCAACTTGCGACAACATCTCACCTGTCGCGCGCAAAAATCGCACAAGAAAACCAAATGTATGCGATGTCGTGCTGTAATGACGAGCGAAGGCGATCGATCTTGACTATCACTTGTGGCACGAAATTCCACACCGCGTCACCCAATCTCATGATCAATATGCGCACTTCGCTAAATCGATCGGGCTCCCGCATATGACAGGATCGTGGGCACATTTTACTGTACATTCGTAAACATTGGAGAAAGTAAGTTACCTTGTTGATTGAGACGCTACAGTGCTACATCCCGCGCGCAAAACCGGTCTTCCAGCCGATCAATCCGCTTCAGGTGAAGCGTCCTGGGCCCAGTTCTGTTGCCCAGCGGCAAATGGAGGGCGGACAGCACAGCACAGCACCACTGGTGCGGCTGAGTGCTTCCGCGAAGCCAGGACCCCCCTACAGTGGTGCGATACAGCTTCCTACCACCCTACGCGCAACTGCTGTCAAACTTATATGCTATGGTCTATCTAGGCTGTAGTGGGGTAGACACTATAGGGTACAACATTTCTAGGTTTCCTACTTGTACCCACATTCTCCTTAGTCATTTTCATTCCTCATTTCTTCACATGGTATAGAGCAGGTTCCCTAGTGGGAACTTTTCCTAGGGCCCACCACTGAAAATCGATATTTTTTTTCCTGCCCTGAGATCGAGTCGCCCCTGACCGAGGCGCGCCCTGTGTGCCGCCCTCCCCTTAGCGACCCGTCGCGCCGCCCTTAGCGGCCCCCCACCCTCTCACGGCCCCTCGCGACCCTGTCGCCGCCCCCTAGCGGCCCGTTGCGCCGCCCTGAGCGGCCCGTCGCGCCGCCCTCAGCGGCCCCTTGCGGCCCCACCTCCCCCGTCGCCGCCCTCTCGCGGCCCCGTCGCCGCCGTTCGCGGCCCCGCCGCCGCCCTCGCGGCCTCGTCGCCGCCCTCTCGCGGCCGCGTCGCCGCCCTCTCGCGGCCCCAGTGCCGCCCTCTTGCGGCCTCGTCGCCGCCCTTAGCGGCCCCGTCGCCGCCCCTTACGGCCCCGACGCCGCCCCTTGCGGCCCCGTCGCCGCCCCTTGCGACCCCGTCGCCGCCCCTTGCAACCTCGTCGCCGCCCTTAGCGACCCCGTCGCCGCCCCTTGCGGCCCCGTCGCCGCCCCTTTCGGCCCCTTCACCGCCGAGCCGCCGAGCCGCCAAGCAGCCAAACCGCCGAGCCGCCGAGCAGCCGAGCCGCCGAACCGCCGAGCCGCCGAGCCGCCAAGCAGCCGAACCGCCGAGCCGCCGAGCAGCCGAGCCGCCGAACCGCCGAGCTGCCGAGCCGCCGAGCCGCCACTACCGAGCCGCTGCCGCCGAGCCGCCGTCGAGCCGCTACTGCCACTGCCGAGTCGCTGCCACCGCGGTTGCAACCCTGTTCCTACCG
This sequence comes from Closterium sp. Naga37s-1, assembly GCA_947471745.1. Lineage (NCBI taxonomy): Eukaryota > Viridiplantae > Streptophyta > Zygnematophyceae > Desmidiales > Closteriaceae > Closterium > Closterium sp. Naga37s-1. The sequence goes on from CANJKZ010000804.1 coordinate 4,089,552, forward strand.
GCGCGCCCCGGCCCTACCCACCCGGACTAGTGAGAGCACTCCCTGCTAGACCACTGCTGTCATGGCTACCCCCAGTGTCCTTACCTTTGATGCTGAGGGTCGTGCTGTTGACTTCGAGGTCTGGGTCGATGACCTACAGCTCTTCCTACAGTGCGATAGGGCAGACGGACTCTCCTTGTTCGATCTCACCTCTGGTGCCTCTCCTGCCCCACCTGCTGATGCTGACACCACTGTTCGCTCACAGTGGGCCACACGCGATGCTGGTGCCCGTCTTGCTGTGCGTCGCCACTTACCGACCACTGAGCGTGCGCACTTTAGTCAGTACAAGAGTGCTAAGACCTTGTACGACGCTGAAGTTGCACGCTACTCTTCCCCTGCCACTGCTGCTCTTAGCCGCCTCATGCTGCCGTACCTGTTCCCTGACCTTGCTGCCTTTCCCACAGTCGCTGACCTCATTACGCACCTTCGCACTAGTGACACTCGCTACCGCGCTGCGCTTCCTGCTGAGTTCTGTGCCAAGAACCCTCCCCCCATGTACATCACCCTCTACTACATAGTCACCCGGCTCCCTGACTCCCTTCGCTTAGTCAGGGACCACTTCCTCTCAGTTTGCCCCACCACACTCACCGCTGACCTCCTCGAGGAGCGCCTCCTGGCAGCAGAGAAGAGCATAGTCGCTGTAGGAGCCTCTCGTGGTGACCCTCGTACCGCCGTCTTTGAGGGGTGTTCCCCCTCCCCCCTCTTGCCCTCTGTTGCCTCTACTGCTACGGCCGACCTCGTTGGCTTTGAGTCGGTCAGAGCTGCGTCTGCCCCTAGCGGGAGACGCCGCACCGGCAAGGGCAAGGGGGGCAAGGGCACTGGAGGGGCTGGCGGGGGCGGTGGAGGTGGCGGTGGAGGCAGTGGAGGAGGTGGGGGTGGTGGTGGGAGTGGTGGCGGGGGTGGAGGTGTCGGTGGCAGCAGTGGAGGCGGAGGAGGCGGCGGCGGTGGCGGTGGGAGCGGAGGCGGCGGAGGTGGCGGAGGCGGCGGTGACAGCGGTGGAGCTGGTCGCGGCTCTGCGCAGAGGAGTGGCTCCGGTGGTGGTCCGCGCCAGCTGCAGCAGCGCACTCGTGAGACCCCGTCCCCTCAGCAGCTTCGTGAGTGGTACGCTGGGCGTCAGCGAGGTGGGGGTACTGGTCCCTGTACCTACGTCCTCCGCACCGGCGACCGCGCTGGTGAGCAGTGCGGGGGCTCGCACTCCACCCAGCGCTGCTTCGGTCGCCTGACGGACGCTTGGCGTCACCAGTTCCCTGACGCCACTGAGATCCCCCGCTGGGGAGAGCTGTCTAGGGCGGGGGTTGCTATCTTTGATCTTGATTATGATGCTATTCTTGCTGCCATGTATGCTGTGTCTACTAGTGATGAGGGTGACTGTTACCTGTGTGTTCCGCCTGACCCGGGCATTGAGGCTGCTGCTCCAGGTGCTGGTGAGTCTGCTCTCTCAGGTACCACGTCGGCTCAGGCCTTACACACCTTCACCTTTGACTCGGGTGCTTCCCGCTCCTTCTTTCGAGATCGCACCACGCTTACGCCGCTTAGTCGGCCGGTTGCGGTCTCCCTGGCGGACCCCTCTGGGGGTCCTGTCCTTGCTCGCTTCTCCACTGTCTTACCGTGTCCGGCAGCCCCCTCTGGCACTCTGTCAGGTCTCTACCTCCCATCGTTCTCTACGAACTTGGTGAGTGGTGCTGATCTACAGGATGGGGGGGTTGACCAGTTCACTCCTGCGAGTCAGCGGGTGACCCACTGTACGTGTGCTCGGACGGGCCGACACCTGGCCACGTTTACCCGTCGGCCGGGGTCGAGCCTGTACACACTGACTACTGAGTCTCCTCCGGTTGCTGAGTCTGGTCAGGTAGCTGCGTCGAGTCAGGTGTTTGCTGCAGCGTCCAGGTCTGGTCCTGAGTCTGCTCCCTGCTCGTGTCGTCTCCTGTCCCACCAGACTCTCCTCTGGCACCACCGCCTTGGTCACCCCTCCCTGCCTCGTCTCCGAGGCATGGCCTCCCGTGTCCTTGTCTCTGGTCTCCCCCGGTCCCTCCCTCCCCTCCCTCCGGGGCCTGCCCCTACCTGCGTTCCCTGCGTCGAGGGGCGGCAGCGCGCCGCCCCTCACTCCTCCGAGTTTCCTCCGACAGAGGCTCCGCTGCAGACTCTTCACATGGACGTGCGGGGCCCCGCCCGCGTCCGTGGCCAGGGTCACGAGCGTTACTTCCTGTTGGTGGTTGACGACTACTCGCGCTACACCACGGTGTTCCCCTTGCGCAGCAAGGGTGACGTTACTGAGGTGTTGATCGACTGGATCCGCGCGGCTCGTCTCCAGCTCAGAGAGAGTTTCGGCTCGGACTTTCCTGTTCTGCGTCTTCACTCTGACAGAGGCGGGGAGTTTTCCTCTGCACTTCTGGGAGCCTTCTGTCGTGCACAGGGCATCCGCCAGACCTTCACGCTTCCGGCCTCTCCACAGCAAAATGGGATTGCTGAGCGCCGCATTGGCATGGTCATGGACGTCGCTCGTACGTCCATGATCCATGCGGCTGCTCCCCATTTTCTGTGGTCGTTTGCGGTTCGGTACGCGGCGCATCAGATCAACCTTCAGCCCCGGGTCTCCTTGCCGGAGACCTCCCCCACCTTACGGTGGACGGGGAAGGTTGGCGATGCGTCTACGTTTCGTGTCTGGGGATCTCGGGCGTTTGTCCGCGACTTGTCTGCGGACAAGCTGTCCCCCCGTGCGGTTCCCTGCGTCTTCCTTGGCTTCCCCCCCTGACGCGCCTGGTTGGCAGTTTTACCACCCCACCTCGCGCCGTGTTCTGTCCTCCCAGGACGTCACGTTTGACGAGTCGGTTCCTTACTACCGTCTCTTCCCCTACCGCACTGCACCCCTCCCCCCCCCGCCGCTCTTCCTTGCGCCAGGTCCCCCCCCGGTAGACCCCCTCCCGCCTCAGGGTCCTGCCCCGTCAGGTGTGTCCCAGGTAGACGCAGTCGAGCCTGTCGAGGTAGCTGTTGACTCTCGTACTGCTAGGGGTGCTGAGCCTAGGGGTGCTGAGTCTGGGGGTGCTGAGTCTGGGGGTGCTGGGCCTGGGGGTGCGGAGCCTAGGGGTGCTGAGCCTGGGGGTGCGGAGCCTGGGGGTACGGAGCCTTGGGGTGCTGGGCCTGGAGGTGCGGAGCCTGGGGGTGCAGGGTCTGCTCGTGTGGCCTCTGGCGGTGCTGGGTTTGGGGCCCCTTCGGGCGCTTCGTCGAGGCGGGAGCTACCCTCTCCATAGGAGTTGCGCGAGTGGTTTGCCCGGCGCTGGAGCTGGAGGTGCTGCTGTTGCTGCTGGCCCTGGGGTCGGCGCTTGAGTTACTGGAGCCACTGGTCCTGGAGGTGCTCGTACTGGCGGTACTGGAGCTGCTGGGCCTGGGGGTGCTGCTGAGACTGCTGGAGCTGACGTTCCTGCTGGAGCTGGAGCTGCTGGAGCTAGAGCTGCTGGGGGTGTTGGCGTGGAGGTGCTGCTGGCGCTGGTGCTTCTGAGGGTGCTGGAGTTGGCGCTGTTGGAGCTGGAGGTGCTGCTGGCGCTGGTGCTGCCGCTGGGGGTACTGGTGCTGTCCCTGCTAGTTCTGGAGGCGCTGCGCGGCCGCGGCCGTACTTCGTTTCGCTCCTTGAGCAGGTTCTTGGTCTCCCGCCCTCTACTGGTCCTGCTCCTCCCTTAGAGTGTCCACAGCCTGTCCAGTCGTGGTCACAGTTACAGCCCGCCTCCCCCCTGCCTGCTCCTTCTCCCTACACTGGTCCTACTGGAGGTCTTGCTGAGCGTCGTGAGCCTGCGTCTCGTCCTGCGTCGCCTGTTCGTGCTGCTCGCACTAGTAGTCGTGCTCCGCGTCCGCGTCCTCCTGCGGTCCCAGGCACACACCAGATGGCACTGCGTCCTTCCACTGCTCCTCTGCGTGTCCCTTTGCCGTCTCCTCCAGAGTCCTCTCTTCCTGTCCTTGCTGACCCGGAGTCTGACTCTCGTCGTGCTGCCAGTCCTACTGTCACGCGTCTCCTGGCTACTGTTGTCACTGACCCTTCCTTTGAGTCCACTGCTGCGTCTGCCTTAGTTGCTGAGCTTGTCGACTTTGCTGCTCGCTGTCGTCTAGACTACGCTGCGAGTCTTGTTGCTGAGTCTGAGTCTGTCTGTCCTCCGTCCGTCGGGGGTGAGTGTGCTCTTAGCACGGACGTCCTTGAGGACAGGCAGGAGGAGTTCCAGTGTTTTGCTGCTGCTTTGCCTCATCTCGTGTCCACGCTGATTGCCCCTGAGGGAGACCCGGATGCACCAGACATCCCGACTCCTCGATCGTACGCTGAGGCGATCGAGGGTCCCTACTCCTCACAGTGGCAGTCAGCCATGGACGCAGAGATGGCTTCGTGGAAGTCTACAGGCACCTACGTCGACGAGGTTCCCCCACCTGGGGCGAACATCGTCAGTGGCATGTGGATTTTCAGGGTGAAGCGGCCGCCAGGTTCTCCGCCTGTCTTCAAGGCGCGTTACGTGGCTCGAGGCTTCAGTCAGCGGCAGGGAGTTGACTACTTTCAGACCTTCTCTCCCACCCCGAAGATGACCACTCTTCGGGTGCTGCTGCACATAGCCGCTCAGCGCGACTACGAGCTTCATTCTCTTGACTTCAGCACAGCTTTCCTGCAGGGCAGCCTGCACGAGGAGATCTGGCTGCGCCGCCCACCTGGCTTCACTGGGTCGTTTCCCCCTGGTACCCAGTGGAGCCTTCGGCGGCCAGTCTACGGTCTCCGCCAGGCGCCCCGTGAGTGGCACGACACACTGAGGACTACACTTGCGGCTCTTGGGTTTGCTCCTTCTACTGCCGACCCGTCGCTGTTTCTGCGCACCGACACCTCTTTGCCGCCGTTCTACATCCTCGTGTACGTCGACGACTTGGTCTTTGCCACTGCTGACACTGCTAGACTCGCCCACGTGAAGTCCGAGCTGCAGAAGAGACACACGTGCACAGACCTGGGTGAACTGCGCAGCTACCTTGGCTTGCAGATCACCCGGGACAGAGCACAGCGCACCATTACCCTGACTCAGTCACACATGGTGCAGCAGGTCCTTCAGCGCTTCGACTTCACGTACTCCTCGCCTCAGGCCACTCCTCTGTCTACTCGCCACTCGCTCTCAGCTCTGCCTTCGGATGAGTCCGTAGAGCCGAGTGGCCCGTACCCAGAGCTTGTTGGCTGCCTCATGTACCTGATGACCTGCATACGACCTGACCTGGCATACCCTCTTAGCATCTTGGCACGCTATGTTGCTCCTGGGAGACACCGACCAGAGCACATGGCTGCAGCGAAGAGGGTGTTGCGCTACTTGTGCAGTACGTCGTGCATGGGGCTAGTGCTTAGAGGGCGACGTCCAGTGGTCCTCACAGGTCACGCAGACGCTTCTTGGGCTGACGACCAGGCTACACAGCGGTCGTCACAGGGTTACACCTTCAGCCTTGGTTCCGGCTCTGTTTCGTGGCGGTCTACCCGCTCGTCTTCTGTTCTCGGCTCCAGCTGTGAGGCTGAGATCTACGCGGGGGCCATGGCTGCACAGGAGCTACGCTGGCTCACCTACCTGCTGACTGACCTAGGAGAGCCGCCTTGTTCTCCTCCAGTTCTGTACGTAGACAACAAGGCCATGCTGGCCTTGTGTCGGGAGCACAGACTGGAGCACAGAACGAAGCACATTGCTCTTCGCTACTTCCTTGCTCGTGAGCTGCAGCAGCGTGGTCAGTTGCGCCTTGCTTACGTGGCCTCTGAGGCCAACACTGCTGATATCTTTACCAAGGCACTTCCGCCTTGTGATCATCAGCGCTTCTGTACGATGCTAGGTCTTGTGCCTACTTGGCCTCACTTGCTCACTTCTTGACCTTGCTTGTACTGTGATCTTTCTATACCTGCACTTGCTTGTTTACCTTTATATATGATCTTGCATGTGAACTGGCCTTGTGGCCTTGATCTTGTGCTCGGAATGTGTGGTGAGGTTGTGATCCACCCTGAGCTTGCTTTGCTTTGCTTGACTGGTCTTGTGACCACTTGTTCTCCCCCACTTTGCCTATGGGGGTGTGTCAAACTTATATGCTATGGTCTATCTAGGCTGTAGTGGGGTAGACACTATAGGGTACAACATTTCTAGGTTTCCTACTTGTACCCACATTCTCCTTAGTCATTTTCATTCCTCATTTCTTCACAAATGCGAGGGGTTCGTAAAAGTTTTGCTTTGCAGACAGTTAAAATGTTTTCCGCGACGATAATTGGTTGTCGTGGAGAAATATAGGCAACCAGTACCAAAAATATTTCTCGTCACCAATGGGACACTGCCCTCCCCCGTAACGATTTTTATCGGGGCATTTGTCCCTGCCCGGAACTACTTGTGCTGTTCCTGGGTCCGCGATTCGAGCGGGAACCAGTCTCGCACCAGTCTTGCACCCAGTTTGCCTGGGAGGAGGGGACAGCACAGCACTACTGGTTCAGCATTCTTTTGCGCTAAGTAGGCCGCACAACACAGCACAGCACTGGCCAGGTTCGGGAGAGAGTTCAAGGTTCCGAGCCTGATTCAAGGAATGCGCCCTTAGAATGGAATCTTAGAGGATCACCGGTAGAGGCCCCCACGAAGCATCATCTAGTGCTATGCGGAGGGGTCCGCACCAGTAGTGCCGCAACAGAATTGGGCCCTGAGATGCTTCAGGCAAGTTCGAAACTTGGCTCGGTGCTTCCCCGCCGCCCTCTGTGATGGTTCAGAACTCGATGGCGCTGTTCTCCAGGCCTTTGATGCTGTTGGAAGAATATGCAGAGAAGTTGCCAAAACGTTGACTTTTTGAGTGGTAGCCCAAAAAATTGTTTCATCTTTGTCGATGCCGTCTGAATGGCATTGGCTGCAGAACAAGCCTTTTGGCGACGGCATCAGAAGGGTTTGAAACCTCCCTGCGTTTTCCCTCTCAGGCAATTTGTCGTGCCTGTGCCACCCCATGGCAAACCACTCGAGAGAGGTGGTTGGCCACGAGATGGCAGAGGCATTGGCCAGTTGGGAAAACTGCAATCTCACCTGCTGAAAAGAAAATAGCAACCAAAGGCGCCCTTGTGAAAAGAAACGTGATTGACGACCAGGGTTTGTGGGGACTGGTTAGTTTTTCGTTTTTCGTTCGCTTTTTACCCAACCCAGCCCTAGATTGCTGCTAAAATTTCTACACAGCCCGTAGAGAAACTGTTGCAACAGGGGGCGGATATCTCGCTTCTCGGGCTCCCGCTTTCCTCAGCCGAAATGCGAAATTTCCCAAACAAGGAAAGTGCTTCGAGCTCCAGGGGAAGTTTCTGGCGGCAGAAACTGATGCCGCTGCCATGCCAATGCCACCTGCCTGGAGAACAGCGCTGATGGTTCCGTAACCATGTGAGAGGAATGATGAACGCACTCAGCCATTCTCTATCCCACCGCCACCACCTCTTTCAGAGTGGGAGTGACTGCGAGTGGGGTTGACCATGTGGCGGTTATGTCGTCCAACTGTTAGGGCTTTCGTTTTTAATTCGAAATCACTTTGGAGCAGGTTAGGGCAAACTTGCACGGGTTTGCCGAATGTCAAACTCGTAAATGCACCAACACAAGCTCCTACCGACTCTGGGATCAAAATTGGGTTCGCACGTACACTGTATGCATCGCATGAATTACTCAACAATATTCTTTTCCGAAGATTTCGCTAGTCTCGTTATCTTCGTCAGCGGAGTTTTTTTTTTTTTTTTTTAAATTTATTTATGCGGTGCAATTCCCGCCAAGTTTGAGCAAATTATTGTAGCCAAAGGCACAGTATGTCGAACCTCACCAAGTTTCCTGAACTGGCTCGAGCCTTTTCAGAATTCAACATTTATAAATATTTTGATTGCACCGCGTCCTTTAGGCTGTAAACCCAAGATGCTTCCAGCCTTAGTGCACTGCAGCCAGACTGCCAATCTTATCACTGTGCTAGCAGTTTTTTACGGACGGGAATTTGACCGCATTCACGTTCAGGTTGCGTATCTCGACGGTGGCTATCACTCCGTCTATTCATAGCTCGTGCGCTGGCTAGCTCATCAGCCTCACGTCACGTCGCTACTGTTAGTAATAGCTCGTTCTATCGCGACGCGAGGCCACGCGATTATATCTTACGACCGTCATCACTTCAAACATACGGAATCAACGGAAGAAAGCGCGTCTAACCTCGGCTCGCCCCGAGCTGAGTGGCCGCGTTTTGGCGGGGGAAACGCCTCGCCAGTCACCATACTTCGCTTCTCAACTCTGTTGCTAGCCATCGAACCGCCACAATCGGCCTCCAGTTTGGGAACGGACGGGTATACTTAGGGTTGTGAGCTTGTGTGTTTGTGTGCGACCACTCCCCGCTTAATTCACGGTAGTCCAGTTGCTGTGACAAAGCGATGGTGGGCACAGAATGCGGGAACCAGCAGTGGCAACTTCTGCGCACCCCTTCACGAAACTCTTCCGTTCTTACCGCCGCGTCGTGGCATTGAACTCCTCCTAGTGGGCTCGGGATACGTAGTATCTGATCAGCTTCTTTCGCGTGGGTACGGTAGTGTAGGCGGCCCGTCGCCAGCGCGACGAGATGAAGGATGGATGACTTACTCTCTCTCCTCGCATGGCTCTGTGCTTGCTGAACAGTTCTTGCACGCAGGCACAGCTGAAAGAAGTGGGTTGGTGGCTGGGATTGGTTACGAGAGTAGTCCAAAACCAAACCTGAACTCATCGTTGCGTCACGTGCGCATCATGAGCAGTTAGTCTCTCATCATCATCATCATCATCATCGTCGTCATTATGTGTGCGCTCGTCTTGGTCGCCACGGCCCTCGCATGTTGAAGATCCGCGCGATCACCGCCTCATATTTTAAACGATGGTCCAGCTTCGGCACGCCGGAAAGCTGTCTGGAGAAGAGTGTCGGAGTAGCGAGGGGGGGATTTGAGTTTGATCTTTCTGTTGGAGCCCGGACGGGTTCTCAACGCCGCACTGCCATGCTGTCAAAGTCTCATCATGTCCCAGTCCTTTGTATAGCTGCGTTCAGAGTCTTTTACGGCATCTCAAAACGCATTCACACATACACTTATCCTTGTAACTTTTCACGTTCTTTGTGGTCCAACTGACGCGTTGCGGTAGTATGGGTTCCACTGGCAGCAGCGACGCGAGCAGCCTGGCGGAATTCTTGTTCGGAGCAGCAGCAGCTGCCGGCGGCGGTACTAGAAATTCTTCTCCCCCTTGTGTGAAGTTGACGTCACATGCCGCCAACGTGACGTCAGACGCAGTCCACTGTATGGAAGCTATGGCAGTGGCTAGCAGAGGCGCAGCTCAGATCTCAGCGGGTGGTGCTGCTGCTTCTGCTTCTCCTGCTGCTGTTTCTGCTTCTCCTGCTGCTACTTCTGCTTCTCCTGCTGCTGTTTCTTCTAGTGCAACAGGTGCTGCTTCAGCTGTTGCTTCTGCGGACATGATATGGTACCATGGTCATTAGGCCGCTACTATGGCCGCTACTTTTGACAGCACCACGAGCCTCACTGGATTGATGATGCACCCATAGGCTGCGGCTATGGACGATACTAGCAGCGCTCGGCGAACAGTCGTCGCTGCACCTGCCGTTGTATACTCCCACGCGGAGAGAATACTCAATGTGCGGCCACGTGCTGTGAACTCTAATAGTCGTGAGAGGAACCCATGATTTCATCCCTGTTGCGAGCTGCAACCTTCACTAGTTGATCGTCCAAACCCTACAGGGCAACACTTCGTTGCTGCTGCAGCCACTGCTGCTCCTGATGAAGATGCTGGGATGGCCAATCCAGTCTCACACACCGTCGATCTGACCGGCAATTTCGGCGGGCAGCCACCAAAAACGTTTGCGGCAATGTTGCCGCCGACCGCCACCCTGTCCACTACGGGCAGTGGCCTGTTCACTAGCTCTACCGCCCAACTCGCACACTCCTCCCCTGGGGAAGGACCCTCTTCTGCTGCTGAGAACCACCTGCTCCATGCCCTGGTCCCCCCTGCGCCAGGATTCACTCTCCGCCCCAGCGTGGGGTTGGGTGGGTGGAGCAGCGGCACCACTCCCACAGGGTCGGGTGGAGCAGCAGCAGCCTCTTATCCACGGGCACGTAGGCACGGGCTTCCCTTGGGATCTTCGCTAGCTCTGCTGCTGCTGGTGTTGGTGCTACTGCTGCGTTTGCTGCCTCTGGAGGAGACACCTATGCAGCTGGATTAGCTGAGCCGAGACAGGCGGCTAGGGCCCTGATTGTGCCAGCGGGGCCAACCTAGGCAGCTGCTGAGGTGGTTGAAGCAGCTGAGGTGGCTGGGGCGGCTGGGGCTGCTGGGGCAGTACAATCATTGGTTGCTGATGAAGCATCCCCTAGGGAAATTAGGCCGGATTGGGGCTGGAAGGCACTGCCGGATTGGGGCCGGAGTGGGAGGAGTGGGTTGAGTGGGAAGGTTGGGGCCAAGTCAGCGCGGCGTGAGCTCCCGGACCTTAACGAACGTGCTGAGGATGCAGTTGCGGAGAGAGGGGTTGCGGGAAGCGGTGTTGGAGACAGAGGGCCTAGGAGAAGCTGGACTGTGGAAAGAGGGGTTGGGGAGGGAGGTCCGGACCTGAATGCGCCTGCTTTCAGTGGAGAGAGAGCGCGGCGTCAGCTTGACATTGGTCAACAAAGGGTCGACAGTTTTTGGGAGTTTGATGCCCGACCAAGTGGATCAGCCAATCTTATTCGATCAGCAGCATGTTGCTAACTCAGCACGAATGCAGGATGATCCACAAGAGCCTCACTCCCAACAGCGCCTCAGCATCTCAAGTAGGGGAGGGGCCGTGATGCCGCCACCACAGCCGCAACCGCAAGTCATTGCCCCAAGAAGCTTCCTATCAGAGTCTTCAGAGACGACACAGGAACAGTCGCAGCCGACTGGTGTGGGGCGGGATTTGCTGGCAGAGATTCGCCTGTGGCAGAAACAGATGGAGGAGGAGGAGCAGGGTGCAAGCACCAAAGCTCGGGTGGTTGAATCACGCGCCTGGGAAACAATTCCACAAGCATGGGGGACAGATTCCCGAGCCTGGGGGACAGATTTTCGAGCCTCTCTCTTCCCTCAGGCGCGCTCCCGGTCATGGACATCGTATGCCACTGCTGCGGCTACTGCTCATCCTTTTGCTACTGCGGGTTCTGTTAGTACTGCTGCTGCGACAGCTTCTGCGGCTGTTGCGGCTTCCGCCGCTGCTGCTGCTGCTACTACTGCTGCTGCGTCTGCAGATGATGAGGCTCGTTTTGACAGCAAAAAGAGGTCTAAATCGTGGAGTGGGCGGGGCTATGGCTCGTTCCTTCCTTCGCCTCACACCCCGCTGTACTCCCTGAACGTTTTTTACCCCTTGGTCGGACATATGGCATCTGTTGCTATTGACGTGGCAGTGCCAGCTCAGCAATGCGGAAGCATCGTCTCAGAACCGTATTTGGAGCCAGCTCAGCAATGCACAGGAATGAGGTGGAATCTGATGGCACCTGGCAGTGGTGACGAGCTTAGCTCTCAAACTACAGCTCTTGCTGCTGCTGATGCCCATGCTGATGCGGCAGCAGGCATGGCTGCAACTGTGTCTATATGCTAAGTGTTGGGAATTCACTTGACAAGCTTCCAGAGCAGCATGAATACCCACAGCCAGGGGAGATCAGCCCATTAGCTCAAAAAGTTGCTCAAGTCCTTGAAAATAGGTCATTTCCTATAAGCGGGTCTGATGATGGTGGGTTGCTGGCGCCTTGGAGTGAGAGCTTTGGAAAGGCTTTGGCAAGGGGTTGCAGGGAGTGAGAATAAGTTCAAGTGCAGCAGGTGTGATAGGGCGTTCCCTACAGGCCATGCTCTGGGCGGACACATGCGGAAGCACTATGCAAAGAAGAAATCACTTTCAGGAGATTCTGCTCGATCCAAGAGCAAAGTGGCCTCTCCTGGCGCCACTCCGACAGGATCGGTTTAGGCACCATCAATGTAACATCAATTGATGGAATTAATTTTGTATTCATTTGGCATTGCTTATCATTGCTGGTCAAAATGATTCTATATTTTTACACCATACACGGTAGTGAGCTTGGGGAGGTGAAAGGCTCCAGAATTCAAGTTGGAAAATATACATAAGCATTCAGATATGCTGTTAGATTTCACTACTTTAATGTTCGGTATAAAGCTCCAGGTCTTACAATACTTGTGACTAATATTGCAGGATTTTCTATATTTGTGATGTGACTAATATTGCCACTTGGTATTATTAAGTACAGTTTTTGGTGTGGAAGTAGGGTCATCATGGGAGGATTAACTGCATGGATGCATTGATTACATGCGTTTGTCAAGCTCTAATCAGTAATTTCAATTGCAAGTTTCCCATCTCAAGTCTGACCACAGTCTAATGAGTCGGTGTCCGTTTTCTCCCCCTCAACCGTGAGGTCACCCCCCCTTTTCCTCGCTCCCACCCAAGTCCTGCCCCGTCAGGTGTATCTCATGCCATCCCCCCCCTCCCCCTAAGTCGCACGTCTGATGTCGTCTACTTCACCACAGTCCCCTTCGTCGTAATTACAGTCACCGCAGTAGCCTTCGGTGCTACCGTGGCAGGTCCCTGGTACTGGAGGTGATGGTGCTAGAGCTGGAGGTAGTGGCACTCAAGGTGCTGGTTTAAGGGGTGCTGACATCGGAGCTCCTGGTACAGGAGGCGCTGTATCTGGGGGTCCTGGCAGAGGGGTTGCTGATGGAGGTGTCGGAGGAGCTGGAGTTACTGGCACTGGGGGTGCGGGTACTAGAGGTGTTGGTTCTAGGAGTCATCGCGTTGGACGTGTTAAGTGGAAATTATGGAGCTAGAGGTACAGCCGCTGGGTGCTAGAGTTGGAGTGCTGGAGCTAGCGACCCTGGCACTGGAGATACGGGCTCAGGGGGTGCTACAGCTTCAGCCCGTGTCCAGCCGTCCCTCGATACCTAACGAGGTTCTAGCGGCGGCCGCAGCAACAGCAGCAGCAGCAGCAGCAGCAGCAGCAGCAGCAGCAGCAGCAGCTGCAGTAGCAGCGGTAGTCGCCACTTGTTGGTGGTCTTCAAACTCTTGACCTTTCATCCCCTTATCCCGACCGCTTGTCGTCTCCTCCTGTTTAAGGTCCCATGTTTCCTCCTCGCGATGCGTCTTCAACTTATTCTCTTCCTTGGTCACTGCTGCAACCTCCTTCCCTCCCTTCTCCTGCTGTAACCCATTCTCTAGCCTCTACTCCCTAGTCCCGTTGTTCTCCAGGTGCTTGTCCCTCATCTCCTATCCCAGGCCTCCACTCTCTTTTTCATTCTCTTCCTCTTCGTGTTCCACTTCCAGCTGTTCTCCCGTCGCCTCTTGCGTCATCTGTCACTTACTCTTCCTCTCCTCTTCCTGATCACTTTTTTTTAACCACTTTCCCTGTCGTCTCCTGTGCCCTCTCCTTTCTTGTTAGTCACCTTACTGCCTCTCCGTCGTCTGTTTCGGCTCTTGTCACCGCTGTCACTGACTTTTTCGCGTTGACTACGCAACTTGCTTAGTGGCTGCTCCTCCTACCTGTCCATTACTCGTTGTGTTAGAGTTTGCCCATTGTTGTGACGTCCTAGAGGCAAGTCAATTTGAGCTTAGATATCTTCCAGACACTACTCTTCATCTCTGTGAAATGCTTCTAACTCGCGATGGAGGCCATGGCGCTCTAGACATCCTGAGTCCTTGCACTTACTCTGAGGCGGTTTGGGACCTTAAGACTCTCAATGGATAGCAGCCATGGACTCGGAGATGGTGTTCTGGAGGTCCACAGTCAAGAACGTCGAACGCAGTTCCTCAAGGCGAATGCAGCTGATCGCATGTGGATCTTCAAAGTGATGAAAACGCCTTGATTGCCGCCTATCTTCAAGGCGCGCTACGTGGCCAGATGATCTAGTCAGCGGGATTGGCTTCTTTTAGACCCTTCTCCCCTATCCCGGGGAGGACCATTATTTGGGTGCACTTGCGAGTTGCACTTGCTAGACTTATTCACCGCCTTCCTCCAGGGCAGCCTGCACAAGGGGATCTGGCTACGCCATCCTTCTGGCTTCACTGGCACTTTCCCGCCTAGGACCTAGTGGAGCCTAAGGCGACTAGTCTACGCTCTCCACCAAGCACCACGAGAGTGGCACAAAACTCTTTGCTCTACTCTTGTTGAGCTTCAATCTTTCTCCACTCGACCTGTCACTATTCGTTCTTCTTGAGTTCACTTCTTTCTTTATCCTTGTCTATGTCGACGACTCGGTCTTCGCTACTACAGGCGGAGCTGTTCTGGCTGAGGTGAAGTCGAAACTACTGTACTCGGAATTGATTATGTCGGAACCTGCACTGACTTTGGAAAACTGCGTAGCTATCTTGGCTTGCAGGATTTCAAGGACAAAACTTTTTGCACTATCACTCTGACTCAGTCATACATAGTGCACCTTCGGCTTCCAGTTCACCACCACACATCCCACGCCTCTTGTAGTTGACCACAGGCTTACGTCACCTGTTTTTTACAAGCCAATTGAGCCTGGTGCATGCTACGTAGTGCTTGTGGGTTGCCTCATGTACTTGATGACGTGTACACGGCAAAACATCGACTTTCCTCTCATCATCCTTGCTCGTTTGGTTGCGACTTGGAGCCACCGTCAGGTTCACTAAATGGTTGCTAAGAGGGTAGCGAAATACCTGGTCACCACATCAGGCAAGGGGCTCATGGTCGAAGGGACTCAGCCAGTGCGAATTGGCGCTGCGACTCGTCCTGGGCGGGCAACAAGGGGACCAACAGGTCGAATGAGGGGTACTGTTTCAGCTTGGGCTCTGGAGCTGTATCTTGGAGGTCCACTCAATCGCCGTATATGGCATAACAATGCACATCCCAACATCGCGACCACTGCAACAAACCCCCCATCTGTTGTGGCCGACGCTCCTCGGACCACAAGGCTCCCACTGCTGGCGCCACTTGTGCTGGGACTGCTGTCTCTGCTGCGGCTTCCCTGGCTGCTGCAGGTGTAAAGAGATGAAACGTTGACTAGGCCAAAGTCAAGGTTATAGAAAAATACCGTAAGTGTTCTCCTTATTAACAACTAAAATTAGTTCAGCCTAAAACTATAGATTATATAAACATACAAATATATAGTTTGACAAACCACCTAGGCTAGACAAGGATTAGTTACTGAGGGGTGTCAGTAAACATGCACTTCGAGATCTTTGAATGATTTTTTGAGGGTTACAGACGCGTTCGCATAGGGGTTTACGAGCGCATGGACCCGCTATACAAGTCATTTTACCCCCGTGGTCTAGTGGCTAGGATTCTGACACATCGGATATCGCCTTCTAGGTCTCGCATGTCAAGATAGGAATGATTGCATTGAATGAATTGTGGGTACAAGTACTAACCCTAATATTGGTTTGTACCCCACATGGGCTACCCCACTATAGCCTACACACAACTAGCACAGATATGGTTTGACACACCCCCATAGGCAAAGTGGGGGTGAACAAGCTGTCACAAGACCAGTCAAGAAAAGCAAAGCAAGATCAGGGTGGATCACAACGTCACCACACACTCCGAGCACAAGCAAAGGGGCCACAAGGCCAGTTCACACGCAGAGGTATATATGCGACAACAACAGTACAGTGATCACTACCTAACAAGAGTAAACATGCAGGTATATATATATATAGATCACAGTACAACCAGAGTCTACAGCAAGTGAGGAAACGTAGGCACCAGGCCTAGAGCAGCGCAGAAGCGCTGATGATCACCAGTCGGAAGGGCCTTGGTGAACACATCAGCCGTGTTGGCCTGGGTGGGCACGTGAGCGACACGAAGCTGACCACGCTGCTGCAACTCTCGAGCAAGGAAATAACGCATAGCGATGTGCTTCGTTCTGTGCTCCAGTCTGTGGTCTTTACACAAGGCAATGGCAGCCTTGTTGTCGACGTACAACACTGGAGGAGAACGAGGCCTCTCTTCCAAGTCGGTCAGCAGGTAGGTGAGCCAGCGTAGCTCCTGTGCAGCCATGGCTATGGCGTAGATCTCAGCCTCACAACTGGAGCTGAGAACAGAAGACGAGCGTGTAGACCGCCAAGAAACAGAGCCAGAGCCAAGGCTGAACGTGTAGCCCTGTGACGACCGCTGCGTAGCTAGGTCGTCAACCCAAGAAGCGTCTGAGTGCCCAGTGAGGACAACTGAGCTCCGCCCTCCAAGCACGAGCCCCATGCCCGATGTACTGCACACGTAGCGCAGTACCATCTTCGCAGCATCCCAGTGCACCTTTCGGTGCCTACCAGGAGCCATGTAGCGTGCCAGAAGGCCAAGAAGGTATGCGAGGTCAGGACGAGTGCAGGTCATCAGGTACAAGAGGCAGCCCACTAGCTCTGGATACGGGCCACTCGGCTCTACGGACTCGTCCGAAGGTGGAGCTGAGAGCGAGTGACCGGTAGCCAGAGGAGTGGACTGTAGCGAGGACTAAGTGAAGCCGAAATGCTGAAGGACCTGCTGCACCATGTGTGACTGAGTCAGTGTGATGGTGCGCCGTGCTCTGTCCCGGGTGATCTGCAGGCCAAGGTAGTTGCGCAGCTCACCCAGGTCTGTGCACGTGTGTCTCTTCTGCAGCTCCGACTTCATACGGGCGAGAGCCTCAGTCTCAGCAGTGGCAAAGACCAAGTCATCGACGTACACGAGGATGTAGAACGGCGGCAACGAAGTGTCGGCGTGCAGAAACAGCGACAGGCGACGGGTCAGCAGTGGAAGGTGCAAACCCAAGAGCCGCAAGTGTCGTCCTCAGTGTGTCGTGCCACTCACAAGGCGCCTGACCGAGACCGTGGACTGGCCGGTGGAGGCTCCACTGGGTACCAGGAGGGAACGACCCAGTGAAGCCAGGAGGGCGGCGAAGTCAGATCTCCTCGTGCAGACTGCCCTGTAGGAAGGCTGTGCTGAAGTCCAGAGAGTGAAGCTCGTAGTCACGCTGAGCGGCAACGTGCAGCAGAACCCGAAGAGTGGTCATCCTTGGGGTGGGGGAGAAGGTATAGAAGAAGTCAACTCCCTGTTGCTTACTGAAGCATTGTGCAACCTAACGAGCCTTGAAGACAGGCAGAGAACCCGGCGACTGCTTCACCCTGAAAATCCACATGCCATCGACTACGTTCGCCCCAGGAGGGGGAACTGCGTCGACGTAAGTGCCTGTGGACTTCCAAGATGCCATCTCTGCGTCCATGGCTGTCTGCCACTGAGAGGAGTACTCACCCGCGATCGCCTCAGCGTAAGAGCGCGGGGTCGGGATGTCTGGAGCATCCGGGTCTCCCTCAAGGGCAAGCAGCATGGCCATGAGATGAGGCGCAACGGCTGCAAGACACTAAAAGTCCTCATTGCTGGTTCTGGCAGACTTTGACATAATTCTTCTGTCAGATTGTGCGGCGCGGGACGAGATCGAAAGAGTGCATCAGATTAGGGCAATCCCACCCAATCTGATCCGACCTGATCCGATCCCGATCGATTGAGATTGATTGGCCAGTCCTAACCACATTTCAAGGTGCTTTTCCACTCTTGACTTCACTATACCGGAATCCACTATGGCGAGAAACAGGGCTTATGTTCAGGTGAGTCAGCCACTTGCCCTGGTGCTGCCCCACCGCCATCTGCCCTCTATGATGGTTCAGAATTCGACGGCTCTTGTAACCACGTGACGGAAATCATGAACTATTATTTCGCACGGTCGCACGCACCCTGCGATGCGACCCTTCTCTTCCCCCAAGTACCACCACGTCGGTGATTTTTTGTCCTCTTCGATTCCTCTCACATGACTGCCCGCCAGCCTGCTTGGATGAAGTGAGGGTACATTCCTGCGGGGACACTTGTGTCTCAATCACTTTGTGACATCTAAAAACAGCATATACCGTGCCCTGTCACAAAAGCGGATCGCGCTTATGCGAGTCCCACTGTATTTTACATTGGTTGGCGTGAATTGCGCTTGTGTCGCGGACGAGTTACACGAGGCCCCGTCACATCCCGAAAATCGCACGCGTGTCGATATCTCACACTGTACAGCATGCACCTGGACGCCCGAACTGGGCACGTTTCCGCGCGGGGATGGAAACCGCTCTGCCCGGGCTGACATATGACTGGTTGTATACATGCTGTTGTGTGTGGGGTGGCCCAAATTGCAACTTTCATTTCTGTGGCAAGCCCACCGCGATACTCGAGGTGGTGCGATATGTTTAGCCCCCCTGCCCGGCGGGAAAACTGGGTGGGCACAATCCTATTGGTCGCAACCAATAGTACGCACCCACCTGGCTGTGCCCATCTGTCGCGCAGGGTCGCGATACATTGGTTGTTTGTGACACAACATTTGGCAAATTTACAGGCGCGACTCGGGAAAACGGGGATTGAGACACAAGTGTCCCCACAGGAATGTACCCTGAGTGCTGCTGCCCGACGCCCGTACTCAAACCACCTACACGTATTGTACTCTCTCTATCCCACCACCGCCACCTCTTTCCGCCGCCACTTTCTATGTCGCTCAGACTGTTCTGGTCGTGATCCTACTAAACCCGAGCTTCAAGCATACACACTGGACATTTCGACGCTTCCTGGCTTCGTGCAGTCACTGTACATATAGTGACTGCGCGAGGAGGGAACACTTGTACGGTTTTTTTTTTTTTTTTTTTTTTTTTTTTTTTTTTTTTTTTTTTTTTTTTTTTTTTTCTGGATTCCGTATCTTGCAGATATGGCGATCGCCTCACATTGTCTATTCATAGCTCGTGCGTTGGTTGCTCGTCAGTTGTCGTGCCCAACCTCGTCGATTAGTCCAGGCTGTCGTCGTCGCGTCGCAACACTGTTATAATAACTCTTTCCGTCGCGAATGTCTCACTGTTACACGTATGTGTATCGTACGGCCATCCTGCATCGTCTAGGAGAGAGAGAGCCTTTGCAACCTTGGCTCGGTCCGAGCCGAGCGACGTCCGGCAGGAGCCGAGCACCGAGAGCATCGTTTCCAGCCCTCGTTCAACACTCGACTGTCACGTCGACCGCGAGCAGTGCTGCTATCTCTACGAACTTTAACTTGAACTTGCCTTGCCAGCCGTCGTACAGCCACGCCACGATGCTGGGCGAATGGAGTGCCTGAACGGGACGGGTTGCGGGTGTGTCACGTTGTCGCAGCTGCGACGACCACTTGGTACAGTTGCTGTGACCAGGCAGAACTATGTAGTCGCTACGCAGAGAAGGGGAAACCAGTAGTGGCATCTTTTCCGGAGCTCGCAAAACTTCTCCCGTTCTTTTTGCCGCCGCGTTAGCCTCCAACCCTCCTTATGGGGTCGGGATACGTAGTACCTGATTGGATTCGTGGGCATGGGATGGGAATAATGACATTGACACACTATACGTGCGGTGAGATAAACAAATAGTGGGTTCTTGGCTGGGAATCATCGGTGGGGATTGTTGCTGTGATCACCGTCTCTTGCCAAGAGTAGTCCAGATCAGACCTAAAGTCCCGTTGCGTCATGTGCGCATCATCAGCGCATCATCATCAACATCATGTGTGCACTCGCCTTTGTTGCCAAGGCCCGGGGCCTTGGCGTGATATTGAAGATCTGGAGATTACTTGCGCATTAGGATGGTTCAAAGCGACTCGCCGGAAAGCTGGCGGGAGCAGAGTGTGGGAGAATCAAGCACGTGGGGGGGTGGTTCATCCTTCTGTTGGAGGCTGGACGGGCCGTCAACGCCGCGTTGCCACGCTGTAAAAAATCTCACCATGCCGGAGTCCTCTCAGATTAGCTGCGTGTGCTCACAGCCTTTTTACGACGTCTCAAAACTCGTCACACCTATTCCTGTTACGGCGGCTCGAATGCGTTCGGACGTACGCTGTTCTTCAAATTCTCCGGCTTTCTTTGTGGTTGTGACAAGCTGTTATTGCACCAGTAGCTCTCGGATACCTCCAGTAGCGACTACACACCCCTCAGAAAGCCATTACTATTCCAACCACTATTTCGCCACCTTCTCGCACATCCACTCCTTGGCGTGTGGCACCATCGTCAACGCGGCCAACCTGTAGGTAAACGCGTAGGTCAACGTGGCCAACGTGTAGGTAAACGTGGTCAACGCCGCTCCTGGTCGCATCAGAATGGGTTCCAAACGCGGCAGTGGCGCGAGCAGCCTGGCGGAGTTCCTATTCGGAGCAGCAGCAGCCACAGCAGCCGGAGGCGGTACTAGTAACTCACCTCCCCTTGTTGTGAGTTTGACGTCACATGCTGTCAACATCACTTCAGACGCTGTCCACTGCATAGAAGCCATGGCAGCGGCTAGCAATGACCCACAGGCTGCGGCTATGGCCGCTAGTAACACTCGGCGAGTCGTCGTCGTCGCCGCACCTGCGGGTGCATACTCCCAAGTGGAGCGAATTTTAAATGTGCCGCGTTTTGTGGCCTTTGGGAATCGCGAGCCGCAACCTTCACATGGTGACAGTCCAAACCCCACAGGTCAACACTCTGTTGCCGCCGCTGTTGCCGCTGATGCGGCTAATGCAGGGTTGGCGGATTCAATTCCACACGCTGTTGATTTCGCCGTCGATTTTGGCGGGCAGCCACCAAAAACGTTCGGCGCAATGCTGCCGCCCGCCGCCACCCTGTCGACCACGGGCAGTGGGCTGTTTACCAGCTCTGCCGCCCAGCTCGCGCACTCCTCCCCCTGGGAGGGACCCTCCGCTGCTTCTCAGAATCAGAACCACCTGCTCCGCTGCTTCTCAGAATCAGAACCACCTGCTCCGCGCAATGCCCCCCTCTCCGCGGCCAGGGGCGGCTGTCCATCAGAGCATAGGTGAGGGGTGGACCAGCAGCCTCTTTTCCACAGCTACGCAGGCGCGAGCGTCCCTAGGGATCCCCGCCAACTCCGCTAATGGTGGCGGCGGTGCTGCTGCTGCTGCGGCTGCTGCTGCGGCTGCTGCTCTTCCTGCTGCTGCTGCTTCTGCTGCTGCTGCTTCTGCTGTTGCTGCTGATGCTGGTCCTCGTGTTGCCGCTGCTGCCTCTGCTGCCGGTGAAGAGGCCTACATAGCTGGATCAGCTCAGCCGAAGCGGGCGGCTGGGCACGTAACTGCACCAGCTGGGCCAACTTGGGCGGCTGCTGGGGCGGCAGGGATTGCTGGGGTGGCTGAAGGCTTGGGCGAAGATGACGTGTCGCCGGGGGAACTCGCCTTAGATTGGGGCTGGAAGGCGGCACCTGAGAGGGGGTCGCATGCGGCGATGGGGAGGAGGGGGAGCAGTGGCGTGAGAGGGATGGGTGCAAGGAGCTGGGGGGATGGGTGGAGTGGGAGGAGTGGATGGAGTGGAAGGAGCGGATGGAGTGGAAGGAGTGGGATGTGCGGAAGGAGTGGGTGGAGTGGGAAGGTTGGGGCCAAGTCAGCGCGGCGTGAACTCCCGGACCTAAACGACCCTGCTGAGGAGACGGCTGGGGAGAGAGGGGCTGCGGAGGGAGGGGATCGGGAGAGAGGGGGTGAGGAAAGAGGGGGTGGGGAAAGAGGGGGTGGGGAAAGAGGGGTTGGAAAAAGAGGCGTTGGAAAAAGAGGCGTTGAGGAGGGAGGGCTGGACCTGAATGCACCTGGTTTTGTTGGAGAGGGAAGGCGGTGTCAGCTTGACGTTGGTCAACAGCGGTCAACAGTTTTTGGGCGTTTGTTGCCCAACCAAGCGGATCAGGCAGGCCCGTTCGGTCAAGGTGATAGCCAGCCCGGTCAACTTGGTCAACGTGGTCAAGGTGGTGAGCGTGGTCAACTTAGTCAGCAGCATGTTGCTGGCTCATCCAGGAAGCAGGAAGATTCACAAGAGCCGCACTCCCAGCAGTGCCTCAGCATCTCAAGTAAGGGAGTAGCTGTGATGCCGCCACCCCGGCAGCAAGTCACTGTGGGAAGAAGCCTTCTAACAGAGACTTCTGAGGCGACTCAGGAACAGTTGCAGCAGACTGGAGTGGGGAAGGACCTGCTGTCAGAGATTCGCCTGTGGCAGAAACAGATGGAGGAGGAGCAGGGTGCGAGCAGGAAGGCCCGGTTGGTGGAATCTCGAGCCTGGGGAGCAGATTCCCGAGCCTGGGGAGCAGATTCCCGAGCCTGGGGAGCAGATTCCCCAGCCTGGGGAGCAGATTCCCCAGCCTGGAGAGCAGATTCTCGAACCTGGAAAGCAGATTTCCGAGCTTGGGGAGCGGATTATCAAGCCTGGGAAGCAGATTTTCAAGACTGGGGAGCAGATTCCCGAGCCTGGGAAGCAGATTTTCAAGACTGGGGAGCAGATTCCCGAGCCTGGGGAACGGACTCCAGGCTGTACGGTCAAAGTGGGTGTGACTCGCTGAGTGCCTCTCTATTTCCTCAGGTGCGCTCCCGCTCGTGGGCATCGTTCCATACTGCTGCTACTACTACTGCCCATCCTGCTGCTGCGACAGCTGGTGCGGCTGCTGCGGCTTCCACTGCTGCTGCTGCCGGCTCTGTGCAGCAGATGGGGCTCGTTTCGACAGCAGGAAGCGGTCCAAGACGTGGGGTGGCCAAGGCGATGACTGGCTCCTTCCTTCACCTCACACCCCACCGCACTCCCGGAACGTTTTCGACCCCCTGGCTGAATCCATGGCGTCTGCTGCTGCTGACGCGGCACTGCCAGCTCAGCAAGGTGCAATGTTCTCCACAGGGTGTTATTCGGAGCGCGGCATGGGAAGGAGGTGGAGTCGCCTTGCACCTGTCTGTGGTGACGAACTTGCCACTCAGATTGCAGCTCTTGCTGCTGCTGATGCCAATGCTGAAGCCGCAGCAGAGTTCACTGCAGGCATTGGTGCAAATGTTTCCATGATTAAGATGCCAAGTGTTGGGAACTCACTCGACAAACTTCCAGAGCAGCATGAGTACCCACAGCCAGGGGTTGTCAGCCCGCTCGCCCAAAAAGTTGCAGAACTGCTTGACAACAGACCGTTTTTTGTGAGCGGGCCTGATGATGATTGTAGCTTGCTGGCTCCCTGGAGTGAAAGCCAAGGGATGGATAGGGCTTGGCAAGGGGTTGGAGGAGGGGTTGAGAATAAGTTTAAGTGCAGCAGGTGCGACAGGGCGTTCCATACAGGCCAGGCTCTGGGGGGGCATATGCGGAAGCACTACGCAAAGAAGTAATCAATTTCAGGAGATTCTGCTAGATCCAGGAGCAAAGTGGCCTCTCCTGACGCCACTTCGAAAGGATCAGTATAGTAGGTGCCATAGTAGTATTCACCAACTTATTCGTTCCCCCCCACCTCCCCCCCCCCCCCCCCCTCCCTATTTCTCGTTTTGTACAAGCAACTCATACTGTTGCTGGTCAATATGATATTACCAGCTCCATATAGAGAGCTTTGGTTGGAGAGGTGAATGTACCGTACATTGGAAGGGATTTTTTTTCACCTGTTTAATGTATTTTGCCGTTTATACTACACGGGTACTTACGTTTATTATAACGCGAATACAGTGATCCCCCTCCGCTCCGCACAATCTGGATCCAACCACAGGTGATGTTTCAAACCGTACTTCCGCCAGCCCCCGCCAACACCTACGACCCTCTTTGTTTGCTATTGGTTAAGTTGCGAAATTAGTCTCACTGAACCGTAATTAGTTCTAAAGAAAACGTTCCGTTTCGCGTAAGACCAAAACGAGCCCTAAGCGGAAGACTTCCACCCCATGTGCGCTGCTTCGGAAGGCGGAGCCACGAGGAGGTTAGGGGAGCTCTCGTCTAGTCTGGGGGAAACTTAGGGCGCGTGTCTTTTGCAAATCAGGCTGAAGTTCATGTTTTTTTGGGTTGCGTAGCAACCCTTAATATTTGGTTTCACATTTTGGGGATATCTTTTGAGTGGTATTTTACGCACTTTTTGGAGCACACGTTTGAATGTTTGGAACTGTGTTCAAACGGATGCCTCAAATAGTGAATAAAAGCACTCTCAAAGAGATTCCCATATGTAAAACCAAATACCGTACGTATCATGTTGAAACCATGAACTTGCTCGACCGTCCCAGCATCGTCGATAGATACGGCGGATGGTACGGCCGAACATAATGTTCTGGTATCAACATGCACGAATGCAATTGTACAAATGAACAAGGTATGATGTGGACTGGTTACTTCAAAATGGATGTTAAGATGCACCACATAGCAATTGAGGTTGATGGGGTCATTGAAACAGCAAAAACACGCTGCCCCAAAGACACATAGTAACACCACACTTTGAAGCACGCATCCCACAAACACAAATGCAAACGCTCGCAAAAGGGTGCAACACCACGAAACGATTGTGAACGGATCGAAGTGGGTGCTCAATATACACCAATGCTGCAACAGAGATTGGGGTCGTTGAAACAGCGAAAACACGCTGCCCCAACGACGATGACAACCTCAGATCACAAACACGGTGCATATCAGCACAACAACCCCCCGTGAAACAACCAACTGACATGAACACACCCGCACAAACTGATCCGCACAAACACACCCGCACACACATGGATACACATGCATACACAAATAGGATTGAGAGCAGACAAGCATAACGAAGAGTTGCTCAATTTATTATGTATCAATCACTGCTAGCTTGACCCCCCCTCCTCCCTCTTTCCGCCTTCCCTCCTCTCCATATACCATCAAAATCTCCTCCCTGTCGAACTTATATGCTATAGTCGCGGCCCCGTCGCCGCCCCTTGCGGCCCGACCACCCTCTCGCGGCCCCGTCGCCGCCTTCGCGGCCCACCCGCCGCCCTTCGCGGCCGCGTCGCCGCCCTTTTGCGGCCCCGTCGCCGCCCTCCAAACGGCCCCGTCGCCGCCCTCTAGCGGCCCCGCCGCCGCCCTTCAGCGGCCCCGTCGCCGCCCTACCGCGGCCCCGTCGCCGCCCGATAGCGGCCCCGCCGCCGCCCTTCAGCGGCCCCGTCGCCGCCCTACCGCGGCCCCGTCGCCGCCCTCTAGCGGCCCCGCCGCCGCCCTTCAGCGGCCCCGTCGCCGCCCTACCGCGGCCCCGTCGCCGCCCGATAGCGGCCCCGCCGCCGCCCTTCAGCGGCCCCGTCGCCGCCCTACTGCGGCCCCGTCGCCGCCCTCTAGCGGCCCCTCCGCCGCCCTTTAACGGCCCCGTCGCCGCCCTACCGCGGCCCCGTCGCCGCCCTCTAGCGGCCCCGCCGCCGCCCTTCAGCGGCCCCGTCGCCGCCCTACCGCGGCCCCGTCGCCGCCCTCTAGCGGCCCCGCCGCCGCCCTTCAGCGGCCCCGTCGCCGCCCTCCAGCGGCCCCGCCGCCGCCCTCCAGCGGCCCCGTCGCCGCCCTTCAGCGGCCCCGTAGCAACCCTCCAGCGGCCCCGTCTCCGCCCTACAGCGGCCCAGTCGCCGCCCTCCAGCGGCCCCACCGCCGCCCTCTTGCGACCCTGTCGCCGCCCTACAGCGGCCCCTTCGCCGCTCTGTGCGGCCCCTCCCCGGCCCTGCCGCCGCCATCGCTGAGCCGCCGCCGCTGCAGCCGAGCCGCCGAGCCGCCACCGAGCCGCCGGGCTGCCGCCGAGCCGCCGCCGAGCCGCCGCCGAGCCGCCGCCGAGCCGCCGAGCCGCCGCCGAGCTGCCGAGCCGCTGCCGAGCCGCCGCCGAGCCGCCGAGCCGCCGAGCCGCCGCCGAGCCGCCGAGCCGCTGCTGAGCCGCCGAGCCGCCGCCGCCGCAGCTGCGGCCCTGTTCCTGCCGGCGCGCCCCGGCCCTCCCCACCCGGACTGGTGAGAGCTTTCCCGAGCAGCGTCTCTGCCACTACACTACCTCTAGCCTGCCACTCTCACCACTAGACTACTGCTGTCATGGCTACCCCCAGTGTCCTTACCTTTGATGCTGAGGGTCGGGCTGTTGACTTTGAGGTCTGGGTCGATGACTTACAGCTTTTCCTACAGTGCGATAGGTCAGACGGTCTCTCCCTTTTCGATCTCACGTCTGGTGCCTCTCCTGCCCCGCCTGCTGATGCTGACAGCACTGTTCGCTCACAGTGGGCCACACGCGATGCTGCTGCCCGTCTTGCTGTGCGTCGCCACTTACCGACCGCTGAGCGTGCGCACTTTAGTCAGTACAAGAGTGCTAAGACCTTGTACGATGCTGTAGTTGCACGCTACTCTTCCCCTGCCACTGCTGCTCTTAGCCGCCTCATACTGCCGTACCTATTCCCTGACCTCGCTGCCTTCCCCACAGTCGCTGACCTCATTACGCACCTTCGCACTAGTGACACTCGCTACCGCGCTGCGCTTCCTGCTGAGTTCTGCGCCAAGAACCCCCCCCCCATGTACATCACCCTCTACTACATAGTCACCCGGCTCCCTGACTCCCTTCGCTCGGATAGGGACCACTTCCTCTCTGTTTGCCCCACCACACTCACCGTTGACCTCCTCGAGGAGCGCCTCCTGGCAGCAGAGAAGAGTATAGTCGCTGTAGGAGCCTCTCGTGGTGACCCTCGCACCCCGGTCTTTGAGGGGTGTTCCCCCTCCCCCCTCTTGCCCTCTGTTGCCTCTGCTGCTGCGGCCGACCTCGTTGGCCTCGAGTCGGTCGGAGCTGCGTCTGCCCCTAGCGGGAGACGCCGCACCGGCAAGGGCGGTGGAGGTGGCGGTGGAGGCGGTGGAGGGGGTGGGGGTGGTGGTGGGAGTGGTGGCGGGGGTGGAGGCGTCGGTGGCAGCAGTGGAGGCGGAGGAGGCGGAAGCGGTGGAGGTGGGAGCGGAGGAGGCGGAGGCGGAGGAGGCGGAGGTGGAGGAGGCGGCGGAGGTGGCGGCGGCGGCGGTGGAGCTGGTCGCGGCACTGCGCAGAGGGGTGGCTCCGGTGGTGGTCAGCGCCAGCAGCAGCAGCGCACTCGTGAGTCCCCGTCCCCCCAGCAGCTTCGTGAGTGGTGCGCTGGGCGTCAGCGGGGTGGGGGTGCTGGTCCCTGTACCTACGTCCTCCGTACTGGCGACCGCACTGGTGAGCAGTGCGGGGGCCCGCACCCCACCCTGCGCTGCTTCGGCCGCCTGACGGACGCTTGGCGTCATCAGTTCCCTGACGCCACGGAGATCCCTCGCTGGGGCGAGCTGTCTAGGGCAGGTGTTGCTATCTTTGATCTTGACTTTGATGCTATTCTTGCTGCCATGTATGCTGTGTCTACTAGTGATGAGGGTGACTGTTACTTGTGTGTTCCGCCTGACCCGGGCATTGGGACTGCTACTCTAGGTGCCGGTGTGGCTGCTGCTCTAGGTGCTGGTGAGGCCGCTGCTCTAGGTGCTAGTGAGTCCGCTGCCCCAGGTGCTGGTGAGTCTCCTCTCTCAGGTACCACGTCGGCTCAGACCTCTCAAACCTTCACCCTTGACTCGGGTGCTTCCCGCTCCTTCTTTCGAGACCGCACCACACTCACGCCGCTTAGTCGGCCAGTGGCGGTCTCCCTGGCAGACCCCTCTGGGGATCCTGTCCTTGCCCACTTCTCCACTATCTTACCGTGTCCGGCGGCCCCCTCTGGCACCCTGTCAGGTCTTTACCTCCCCTCGTTCTCTACGAACTTGGTGAGTGGTTCTGATCTCCAGGATGGGGGGGTTCACCAGTTCACTCCTGCGAGTCAACGAGTGACCTACTGCACGTGTGCTCGGACGGGCCGACACTTGGCCACGTTTACCCGTCGTCCGGGGTCGAGCCTGTACACACTGACTACCGGTGTGAGAGTACGACGGCTTATGCCAGCTATGCTTGCTTGCCTTTACTTTATTATGCTATTTCTAGCATAGGAAAATTATATGCATGCATGAATTGCTTGATTTCCTAGGCTAGGTGCTTTCCTATATTTTATTATAGTTATAGCACCGAGCTAGGTTGCGTGCACCGAATTCTGGCTTTTCGGTTGCCACCGAATTGCCTTCTACCGAATTCGGGAAGGATCTGGTCGGGACGCTTCGCGACCCGCGGAACCTTCGCGTAACACCTGGTTACGGGGCCTTGTGTCGAGCCTATATATAGCCTCGTGTTGTACCCAGGTGATCATTCAATTCACATTCTCTTTTCTGAGCTCGATCCTAGATCCTCACACTTAGTAATC
This sequence comes from Closterium sp. Naga37s-1, assembly GCA_947471745.1. Lineage (NCBI taxonomy): Eukaryota > Viridiplantae > Streptophyta > Zygnematophyceae > Desmidiales > Closteriaceae > Closterium > Closterium sp. Naga37s-1. The sequence goes on from CANJKZ010000804.1 coordinate 4,117,619, forward strand.
AGAGCCCGTTTACACGCGAAGTTCTTTCGACCGCTACAAACCAGTCTTCAAAAAACCGCGGGGGCGACGCAGTTAAACATCGATTTCGGGTACGTAAAACCGGTTCCGTGTTTTTCGCTCCCCCTCGATTCGGTTTTTCGGACGCGTTGATGTCAGGCATGGAAGGCCAAGGCGACAACTACGCGACCACGAGCGACATCGCGAGCCTCCGCACCGACATGGAGCAGACGCAGGCGACGCTTCGTCGACTCGAGGCTTTTCTGACAAGCCAACCAGGGTTCGCCACCGCAGCAGCAGCGACCGCAGCGACTGCAGCACCGACAACTCCAGCAGCAGTGGCGACACCGACATTTCACGGACCGATGGCACCACTGTCGCCGAACCTCGAAGCAGCACGACCGAGGCTCCCTGAGGCGTTCGATCCAAGCGCGAAGGGATCCGACGTCCGACGATTTGTGGCCACCCTCGAAATTTACTTCGAGGCCATTGACTGTTCGACCCCGCAACACGACGCAGCAAGGATTCGGCTCGCAGCGACACTGTTACGTGGACCGGCTCTCGAATGGATTTACTACACCGACGTAGCCCGCGGGGAGAAAACGTGGCAGCAGTTTCGGGCAGATTTAATCGAGCGTTTTGAACCAATTAATACGACCTACATAGCGCGGCAGCAGATACACCGACACAAGCAATACAGTAGTGTAGCACAGTACACGCAGCAGATGGAGTTACTGTTCAACCGCACCGAAGGCGAAAAAATCCAGGCGTACACCGAAGGGTTAAAAATGGAGATTCGGCGGCAGGTGATTGCGGCGAATTACAACAGCTACAGGGACATCGTGCGTGCTGCCGAGCGATACGACGCGCTGACTCGAGGTCAACCCGAAACACGACGCTTCACGCCGAACCGTACATTCGGCACGGAGCGATCGGCACCCCCCACGTTCGCCGAACCGATGGATATCGACAAATACGACGCGAAGCAGCAACCGACAAAATGCGAATTTTGCGGCGCAGCAGGGCATCAGTTTTTGTCGTGCTACAAAATGAAGAAAGCACGTGCGGCACTCCGGGACGGAAACAGTGGAGCACCCCCGAAGTAAAAAAACGGGAATCGCCAGTAGCCGCGGATCGACCTGGCGATCGCGTAAAGATCCGAAAAGCAGGAAAAGGCGACGACGTGGCGACTTCGGAGCGGGCGAAAAAAGGAGAAAATGATGGCGCGAATAAAAAACGTCACGACCGGCCGGCATCAGGGGAAATCGCCAAGGCGAATGGAGGCTCCGCGAAAAAAGACTCTGCACCGACCGGGAAACTCCAGCCGAACACCCACGAAAGTAAGAATTCGTTAAAAGTATCCTATAAAGATACTCTAACGAAGAATATTGCTTCTCGTGGTTTTCAAGCCTTTGAAAAAATCAGGGGAGGTTTAGAGGCTAAGAAAAAGCCTTTAGAAATCATTCAGGTACCTGAGAAGTTGGGCAAAGTACTACGGAGCGTAGAAAAAGGTCGTGCGTTCCGTGGAGTTAATATTCTCTCCCCGCAGCACAGTGTTAAGGCTCCCCGTTGCCCACAGGTGAAGCCTACACAGCTGCCAAGGCTTAGAGGAGGCATCCAGGCTCAGGAGAAAATATACAAGCCTCGGAAAAATCCTCCCACCCCCCAGGTGAAGTTGGAAAGTGCTGAGTCGGGTATAGGAAAAAGGGAAGGTATTAAGTTTGATGTACCCTATGATCCTATTAATGAGACCCTCTTTGGCTACTCAGCGCAGCAGAAACCACTACTCCTCGAGGTGTTATGCAATGGACGACGCCTCCAGGCACTGGTGGACAGCGGTGCATCTCACTCGGTGTGTGACCGCGGAGCATTGGAGAAAATTGGAGAGAAGGCGGAGGAGACCCAGTTTTCAGCAACCATGGTGGACGGTACGAAACTTCCTATCCACGGCGAAGCATCACTGCAGCTGCATATAGGTGCGTTGAGGTGGAAGCCGAAGCTACCAGTCACCAACATCAAAGGGTTAGATTTTATCTTGGGGCGAGATTTTCTGAAGCGGTTCAACCCCGAGATCGATTGGATCAATAGCAAGGTGTGCATCTACAACAACGGGAAGCGGATAGCACTACGAAGCTGGACGGATACAGGGGACGTACCTGAGACGACACTGGCACGGTTCGAACAGACAGTGAACGAGAGTAACACGGGTTACCTAGCACTGGTCATGGCAGCAGCAGAGGAGGAGAAGCCGAGTTCCGAGCTCCCTGCAGCAGTGAAGGAGGTCTTGGAGCAGTACAAAGATATAATGCCCGACGACCTACCTGCAGGCGTACCTCCAGCACGCACCCACGAGCATGAGATCGTGGAGGAACCAGGTGCAAAACCCGTCTCACGTGCACCATACCGACTGAGTCCGACCGAACTAACAGACATGAAGAAACAGATAGAGTATCTACTGGACAGACAACTGATCCGCCCATCCACCTCTCCCTACGGTGCACCAGTTCTCTTCACTCCAAAACCAGACGGCAGCTTACGGATGTGCATCGACTACCGCGCACTGAACAAACAGACAGTTAAAAACAAATACCCCATACCGCGCATCGACGACTTACTGGACCAACTGCGTGGTGCAACAGTCTTCTCGAAGCTGGACCTACGGTCGGGTTACTGGCAGATCAAGATGGCGAACAACTCGATCCACAAGACGGCGTTCCGTACTCGATACGGCTCCTACGAATACTTGGTGATGCCGTTCGGACTCTGCAACGCACCAGCAACGTTCCAGGCGGAAATGAACCATATTCTACGGCCCCTGCTGGACGAGTGCGTAGTGGTGTACCTGGACGATATCCTCATCTACTCCAAGAATATGAAGGAGCACGTGGAGCATCTGCGGAAGGTGTTCGAGATCCTGCGGAAAAACAAGTTCTACGTGAAGCTGTCGAAGAGCGACTTTGCCCTGAAGAAGGTGCAGTTTCTCGGGCACATGGTGAGTGCCGAGGGCGTACACCTGGACCCGCGGAAGATCAAAGCCGTCAAGAAGTGGAAAGTTCCGGAGAACGTGAAGGAGTTGCAGCAGTTCCTAGGATTCGCCAACTACTACAACAGGTTCGTGCCACAGTACGCTAAGATTGCAGCGCCACTGACCGACCTACTGAAAAAGGATACGCCCTTCAAATGGGATACTCCGCATCAGCAAGCCATGGAACAGCTACAGACAGCACTGACCACAGCCCCAGTACTCATCCTACCAGACCCCGAGAAGGACTACGTAGTTGAAGCAGACGCTAGTGACCAGGCAGTCGGAGCAGTACTGATGCAGGATCACGGGAACGGTTTACAGCCTATCGCCTACCTCAGTAAGAAACTGCACGGAGCAGAACTAAACTACCCCATCCACGACAAGGAAGCCCTAGCTATAGTCGTAGCCTTCAAGGCGTGGAGGTGTTACCTCGAGGGAGCCAAGACCACAGTCTATACTGACCACTGCAGCCTCAAATACCTGAAGTCGCAGCCTACGCTCTCACGACGACAGGTACGGTGGGTGGATTTCTTGGAGACCCACTTCCACTACGACATCATCTACAAGCCCGGGCTACACAACAAAGCAGACGCGTTGAGCCGCCCAGGTCATGTAGCAGGCATTCAACTCGACGGGATGAACCCTCTGCTCAAAGGTCTATTCCAACATGGGTACTCCGTGGACGGCGAGATAGCAACGGCAGAGAAACAGAAACTATTACAGTGGGAGAAAGACCTAGCGGTAAGGAAGGGTTCAGGAAAGATTTGGGTACCGAATTACGCCCCGCTACGGCAGATCCTATTGGAGGAGTTCCACGACGTACCATACGCGGGACATTTCGGGAGCAACAAGACGTTAGCGGGAATAGCGAAGTATTACTACTGGCCCCGGATGGCAGCAGATGTGCAGCAGTTCGTCACCTCCTGCGACACGTGCCAGCGGATGAAGAGCATCAAGCAGAAGAAAGCAGGGTTACTTCAGCCTCTACCCGTACCGGAGCAGCCATGGCAGGTCGTTAGTCTCAACTTCATCACAGGACTTCCCTCGACCTCACGGGGACATGATTCCATCCTCGTAGTCATTGATAAGTTCTCCAAAATGGGGCACTTCCTACCGACCAACGCCACCGCCACAGCAGAAGCAACTGCTCGCCTCTTCTTCGACCGCATCATCACCATCCACGGCATCCCCGCTACACTCATCTCAGACAGAGACCCAAAATTCACCAGTAAGTTTTGGAAGGAGCTCATGGGATTATTGGGGACTAAACTTGCGATGTCCTCAGCATACCACCCACAGACTGACGGACAGACACAGCGACTCAATCAAGTGGTTGAACAGTTACTGCGCACAGCTTGCAAGGACGACGTCAGCCACTGGGACACACAGTTGCCGACCCTAGAGTTCGCTTACAACAACGCGTCACATGCGGCCACAGGGAAAACTCCTTTCTTCCTGTGTTACGGACGGGAACCACTCACACCACAGCAACCTACCACACCGGCACACGTCCAAGCCGCACATGACTTCGTCACCACCATGCAGCAGCTATGGGAGAAGACTCAGCGACGACTCACCACGATGCAGACCTCCCAGAAGCAGTATGCCGATCGTCAGCGACGTGATCACTCAGTAGCAGTCGGAGATCAGGTGCTTCTTGACACGCGCAACTTGAACCTGTCTCACCTCCCATCCAAACTCCGGCCTCGCTTCTGTGGTCCTTTTCTCGTTGAGGCACAGGTGACACCAGTTACATTCCGCTTGCGCTTACCAGATACGTGGAAGCTTCACAATGCTTTCCATGTGCAGCTACTGAAACCCTACAAGGACCCCAACCAACAGTTCCAGCCACCTCCACCTGTTTTTGTGCAGGACGAAACCGAGTACGAGATTGAGCGCGTCCTCTCTCATCGGCGCCGCGGCGGCAGGACCCTCGAGTTCCTGATACGCTGGAAGGGATACGACCCCACTGAGGACAGTTGGGTTGCAGAAGCTGATATGGGCAACGCACGCCGTGCTCTCAAGGACTATCTTGTCAAGCAGGGTGTATCTCACGCCACCCAGCTTTGAGGGGGGGACGTGTGAGAGTACGACGGCTTATGCCAGCTATGCTTGCTTGCCTTTACTTTATTATGCTATTTCTAGCATAGGATAATTATATGCATGCATGAATTGCTTGATTTCCTAGGCTAGGTGCTTTCCTATATTTTATTATAGTTATAGCACCGAGCTAGGTTGCGTGCACCGAATTCTGGCTTTTCGGTTGCCACCGAATTGCCTTCTACCGAATTCGGGAAGGATCTGTTCGGGACGCTTCGCGACCCGCGGAACCTTCGCGTAACACCTGGTTACGGGGCCTTGTGTCGAGCCTATATATAGCCTCGTGTTGTACCCAGGTGATCATTCAATTCACATTCTCTTTTCTGAGCTCGATCCTAGATCCTCACACTTCTGGCCCCTGGGGCAGCTGCCCCTGCAGCAGCCGCCCCTGGCCCCTGGAGCAGCCGCCCCTGCAGCATCCGCCCCTGCAGTCGCCGCCCCTGCAGCAGCCGCCCCTGCAGCAGCCGCCCCTGGCCCCTGGAGCAGCCGCCCCTGCAGCAGCCGCCCCTGGCCCCTGGTGCAGCCGCCCCTGCAGCTGCCGCGGAGCCCTTGCCCTGCAGTGGTAGCGCCCTCGCTGTTGCCGCCGTCGTACGCCTGCCCTTCTCGCCACTGGTGAGCACTGCCCTGCCCGTACTGCTGTCACTGCTGCTCTTGCTGCTAATGCTCTTTCTACTGCTACTGCTGCTCCTGGCGTGGCCAGATGCAGCTCCAGCGCCGTCCGCGTGAGTCCCTCACGCCCCAACAGCTTCGTGAGTGGTACGCTAGTTGGGGTTGTAGGGGTGGCCGCGCTGCTACTACTGCTACTTCTGCTACCGCTGCTACTGCGGCTACTACTGCTACTGTTGCCACTGCTGCTACTGCGGCTACTACTGCTAGTGCTACTCCTGGCGGTGGCCAGCTGCAGCTCCAGCGACGTTCGCGTGAGTCCCTCCCGCTCCAGCAGCTTCGTGAGTGGTACGCTAGTTGGGGTTGTCGGGGTGGCCGTAGTGGGAGTCGTCCTGGAGTGAGTAGTTCGGGAGCTTCTTGTAGTGGCCAGGTGCAGCTGCAGCGTCGTCCGCGCGAGACCCTTTCGCCCCAGCAGCTTCGCGAGTGGTACGCTCAGAGTAGAGGGTCACTGAGTAGTGCTCGCTGCCCGTACGTCATTCGCACGGGTGTCCGGACTGGTCAGCCTTGCGGGACTCCTCGTCACACAGAGTCCTGCTGCTTCGCCCGTCTGAGCGACGCTTGGCGTACAGAGTTTGGCGACGACGCTGAGCTCCCCTCCTAGCTGGAGCTGCTTAGGCAGAGGGTAGATATCTTTGCTCTTGACTATGATGCTCTTCTCACTGCAATGTATGCATTGTCTACTAGTGCTGAGGGTGCCTGTCACCTGTGTGTGCCGCCTGACCCCGGTATCCAGTCTGCTGCTCTAGGTGCTGGTGAGGCTGCTGCTCTAGGTGCTCGTGCGTCTCCTGCTCCAGGTGTCGGTGAGGCTGCTGCTCTAGGTGCTAGTGAGTCTCCTGCTCCAGGTGCTGGTGAGTCTGCTCTCTCTGGTGCTGCGCCTGCTGCGGTCTTGCACACCTTCACCCTTGACTCGGGTGCTTCCCGCTCCTTCTTTCGAGACCGCACCACCCTCACGCCGCTTAGTCGGCCGGTTGCAGTCTCCCTGGCAGACCCCTCTGGGGGTCCTGTCCTTGCTCACTACTCCACTGTCCTACCGTGTCCGGCGGCCCCGTCTGGCTCCCTGTCAGGTCTTTACCTCCCCTCGTTCTCTACGAACTTGGTGAGTGGTGCTGACCTGCAGGATGGAGGGGTTGACCAGTTCACTCTTGCGAGTCAGCGAGTGACCCACTGCACGTGTGCTCGGACGGGCCGACACTTGGCCACGTTTACCCGTCAGCCGGGGTCGAGCCTGTACACACTGACGACCGAGTCTCCTTCGGTTACTGCGTCTGGTCAAGTTGCTGCGTCGGGACAGGTGTCTGCTGCAGCGTCTCGGTCTGGTCCTGAGTCTGCCCCCTGCTCGTGTCGCCTCCTGTCCCACCAGACTCTCCTCTGACACCACCATTTTCTGTGGCCGTTTGCGGTTCAGTGCGCGGCGCATCAGATCAACCTTCAGCCCTGGGTCTCCATGCCGGAGACCTCCCCTGCTCTGCGGTAGATGGGGAAGGTTGGCGATGCGTCTGCATTCCGTGTACGGGGATCTCGAGCTTTCGTCCGCGACTTGTCTGCGGACAAGCTGTCGTCCCGTGCTGTTCCCTACGTCTTCCTTGGCTTCCCCACTGACGCGCCTGGTTGGCAGTTTTACCACCCCACCTCGCGCCGTGTTCTGTCCTCTCAGGACGTCGCGTTTGACGAGTCGGTTCTCTACTACCGTCTCTTCCCCTACCACACTGCTCCCCTTCCCCCGCCGCCGCTCTTCCTCGCGCCAGGTCCCCCCCCGGTAGACCCCCTCCCCCCCCAGGGTCCTGCTCCCTCAGGTGTGTCCCAGGTAGACGCGGTCAAGCAGGGTGTATCTCACGCCACCCAGCTTTGAGGGGGGGGACGTGTGAGAGTACGACGGCTTATGCTAGCTATGCTTGCTTGCCTTTACTTTATTATGGTATTTCTAGCATAGGAAAATTATATGCATGCATGAATTGCTTGATTTCCTAGGCTAGGTGCTTTCCTATATTTTATTATAGTTATAGCACCGAGCTAGGTTGCGTGCACCGAATTCTGGCTTTTCGGTTGCCACCGAATTGCCTTCTACCGAATTCGGGAAGGATCTGTTCGGGACGCTTCGCGACCCGCGGAACCTTCGCGTAACACCTGGTTACGGGGCCTTGTGTCGAGCCTATATATAGCCTCGTGTTGTACCCAGGTGATCATTCAATTCACATTCTCTTTTCTGAGCTCGATCCTAGATCCTCATAACCGGGTCTCCTCCGGTTGCTGCGTCTGGTCAGGTAGCTGCGTCGGGTCAGGTGTCTGCTGCGGCGTCCAAATCTGGTCCTGCGTCTGCCCCCTGCTCGTGCCGTCTCCTGTCTCACCAGACTCTCCTCTGGCACCACCGCCTTGGTCACCCCTCCCTGCCTCGTCTCCGAGGTATGGCCTCCCGTGTCCTTGTCTCTGGTCTCCCCCGGTCCCTCCCTCCTCTTCCTCCGGGGCCTGCCCCTACCTGCATCCCCTGCGTCGAGGGGCGGCAGCGCGCTGCTCCTCACTCCTCCGAGTTTCCTCCGACAGAGGCTCCGCTGCAGACGCTGCACATGGACGTGTGGGGCCCAGCCCGCGTCCGTGGCCAGGGTCATGAGCGTTACTTCCTGCTGGTGGTTGACGACTTCTCGCGTTACACCACAGTCTTCCCCTTGCGCAGCAAGGGTGAGGTCACTGCGGTGTTGATCGACTGGATCCGCGCAGCTCGTCTCCAGCTCAGAGAGAGTTTCGGCTCGGACTTTCCTGTTCTGCGTCTGCACTCCGACAGAGGCGGAGAGTTCTCCTCTGACCTTCTGCGAGCCTTCTGTCGTGCACGAGGCATCCGCCAGACGTTCACGCTTCCGGCCTCTCCACAGCAAAATGGGATTGCTGAGCGCCGCATTGGCATGGTCATGGACGTCGCTCGTACGTCCATGATCCATGCGGCTGCCCCCCATTTTCTGTGGCCGTTCGCGGTTCAGTACGCGGCGCATCAGATCAACCTTCAGCCCCGGGTCTCCATGCCGGAGACCTCCCCTGCTCTGCGGTGGACGGGGAAGGTTGGCGATGCGTCTGCGTTCCGTGTCTGGGGATCTCGGGCGTTTGTCCGCGACTTGTCTGCGGACAAGCTGTCCCCCCGTGCTGTTCCCTGCGTCTTCCTTGGCTTCCCCCCTAACGCGCCTGGTTGGCAGTTCTACCACCCCACCTCGCGCCGTGTTCTGTCCTCTCAGGACGTCACGTTTGACGAGTCGCTTCCCTACTACCGTCTCTTCCCCTACCGCACTGCGTCCCTCCCCCCGCCGCCGCTCTTCCTCGCGCCAGGTCCCCCCCCGGTAGACCCCCTTCCCCCTCAGGGTCCTGCCCCCTCAGGTGTGTCCCAGGTAGACGCAGTCGAGCCTGTCGAGGTAGCAGTTGACTCTGGTGCTGCTAGGGGTGCTGAGCCTGCGGGTGCGGGGTCTGGGGGTGCTGAGCCTGGGGGTGCTGACTCTGGGGGTACTGAGCCTGGGGGTGCTGAGCCTGGGGGTGCTGCGCCTGGGGGTGCGGAGCCTGGGGGTGCTGCGCCTGCTCGTGTGGCGTCTGGCGGGACTGGGCCTGGAGGTCTTTCGGGTGCTTCGTCCCGGCGGGAGCTCCTCTCTCCACAGGAGCTGCGCGAGTGGTTTGCTCGGCGCTGGAGCCGTACTGCTGGAGCTGGAGGTGCTGCTGGTGCTGGAGGTTCTACTGCTGCTGAGGGCACTGGTGCCGCGGGTCCCGGAGGTGCTCGTCCTGAGGGTCCTGGAGCTGCTGGGCCTGCGGGTGCTCCTGCTGCTGGAGCTGGTGCTGCTGGTGCTGGGGCTACTGCGTCTTCTGGTGGTCCGGCTGGAGCTGGAGGTGCTGGGGCTGTTGGCGCTGGAGGTGCTGCTGGCGGTGGTGCTTCAAAGGGTGCTGGAGGTGCTGGAGTTGGCGCTGCTGGAGCTGGTGGTTCTCCTGGTGCGGGTGCTGCCGTTGGGGGTGCTGGTGCTGTTCCTGCTGGTTCTGGTGGCGCTGCGCGGCCGCGGCCGTACTTCGTTCCGCTCCTTGAGCAGGTTCTTGGTCTTCCGTCCTCTCTTGGTCCTACTCCTCCCTTAGAGTGTCCGCCGGCTGTCCAGTCCGAGTAACAGTTACAGCCAGCCTCTCCACTGCCTGCTCCTTCTCCCTACACCGGTCCTACTGGAGGTCTTGCTGAGCGTCGTGAGCCTGCGTCTCGTCCTGCGTCGCCTGTTCGTGCTGCTCGCACTAGTCGTCGTGGTTCGCGTCAGCGTCCTCCCCCTGTCCCCGGCACGCGCCGGATGTCTCTGCGTCCTTCTACTGCTCCACTGCGTGCCCCTTTGCCTTCTCCTCCTGAGTCCTCTCTTCCTGCTCTTGCTGACCCGGAGTCGGACACCCTTCGTGCTGCCAGTCCTACTGTCACGCGTCTCCTTGCCACTGTCGTCACTGACCCTTCCTTTGAGTCCACTACTGCGTCTACCTTAGTTGCTGAGCTTGTCGACTTCGCTGCTCGCTGTCGTCTAGACTACGCTGCTAGTCTTGTCGCTGAGTCTGAGTCTGTCTGTCCTCCGTCCGTCGAGGGTGAGTGTGCCCTTGGCACGGACGTCCTTGAGGACAGACAGGAGGATTTCCAGTGCTTTGCTGCTGCTTCACCTCATCTCGTGTCCATGCTGCTTGCCCCTGAGGGAGACCCGGATGCACCAGACATCCCGACTCCGCGCTCTTACGCGGAGGCGATAGAGGGTCCCTACTCCTCTCAGTGGCAGGCAGCCATGGATGCAGAGATGGCTTCCTGGAAGTCCACAGGCACCTACGTCGACGAGGTTCCCCCACCTGGGGCGAACATTGTCAGTGGCATGTGGATTTTCAGGGTGAAGCGGCCGCCGGGTTCTCCGCCTGTCTTCAAGGCGCGGTACGTGGCTCGAGGCTTCAGTCAGCGGCAGGGAGTTGACTACTTTCAGACCTTCTCTCCCACCCCGAAGATGACCACTCTTCGGGTGCTGCTGCACATAGCCGCTCAGCGTGACTACGAGCTTCACTCTCTTGACTTCAGCACTGCTTTCCTACAGGGCAGCCTGCACGAGGAGATCTGGCTGCGCCGCCCACCTGGCTTCACTGGGTCTTTTCCTCTTGGCACCCAGTGGAGCCTCCGGCGGCCAGTCTACGGTCTCCGCCAGGCACCTCGTGAGTGGCACGATACACTGAGGACTACACTTGCGGCTCTTGGGTTTGCTCCTTCTACTGCCGACCCGTCGCTGTTTTTGCGCACCGACACCTCTTTGCCGCCGTTCTACATCCTCGTGTACGTTGACGACTTGGTCTTTGCCACAGCTGACACTGCTGGACTCGCCCACGTGAAGTCTGAGCTGCAGAAGAGACACACGTGCACAGACCTGGGTGAACTGCGCAGCTACCTTGGCTTGCAGATCACTCGGGACAGAGCACAGCGCACCATTACCCTGAGTCAGTCACACATGGTGCAGCAGGTCCTTCAGCTCTTCGGCTTCACGTACTCCTCGCCTCAGGCCACTCCTCTGTCTACTCGCCACTCGCTCTCAGCTCTGCCTTCGGATGAGTCCGTAGAGCCGAGTGGCCCGTATCCAGAGCTTGTTGGCTGCCTCATGTACCTGATGACCTGCACACGACCTGATCTTGCATACCCTCTTAGCATTCTGGCACGCTATGTTGCTCCTGGGAGACACCTCCCTGAGCACATGGCTGCAGCGAAGAGGGTGTTGCGCTACTTGTGCAGTACGTCGGGCATGGGGCTCGTGCTTGGAGGGCGGAGTCCAGTGGTCTTCACTGGTTACGCGGACGCGTCTTGGGTTGACGACTTGGCTACGCAGCGGTCGTCACAGGGTTACACCTTCAGCCTTGGTTCCGGCTCTGTTTCGTGGCGGTCTACCCGCTCTTCTTCTGTTCTCAGCTCCAGCTGTGAGGCTGAGATCTACGCTGGGGCCATGGCTGCACAGGAGCTACGCTGGCTCACCTACCTGCTGACTGACCTCGGAGAGCCGCCTTGTTCTCCTCCAGTTCTGTACGTAGACAACAAGGCCATGCTGGCCTTGTGTCGGGAGCACAGACTGGAGCACAGAACGAAGCACATTGCTCTTCGCTACTTCCTTGCTCGTGAGCTGCAGCAGCGTGGTCAGCTACGACTTGCTTACGTGGCCTCTGAGGCCAACACTGCTGATATCTTCACCAAGGCACTCGCGCCTTGTGATCATCAGCGCTTCTGTACTTTGTTAGGTCTTGTACCTACTTTGCCTCACTTGCTCACTTTTTGACCTTGCTTGTACTGTGACCTATATATACTTGCACTTGCATGTTTAGCTTTACATATATATGCTTGCATGTGAACTGGCCTTGTGGCCCTTGAACTTGTGCTCAGAATGTGTGGTGACGTTGGGATCCACCCTGAGCTTGCTGTGCTTTGCTTGACTGGTCTTGTGACCCCTTGTTCTCCCCCACTTTGCCTATGGGGGTGTGTCGAACTTATATGCTATAGTCTTTCTAGGCTGTAGTGGGGTAGACAGTGTGGGGTACAGCTTTCTAGGGTTTCATATTTGTACCCAACTCATTTCCTAGTTCATTCATTCCTCATTTCTTCACACTCCCACCCTTTTCCACATTGTCGTCTCTCTTGCATTCCCTTCCTTGCTCCCCACAATGCGTCTTGCACACCTTGCAAAACAAACAGGTTAAGTAAAGATGAATTATCGTCGGAGAACACAGTGAATTATTCAATGACGAGCACATGATTGTGAAACGGAACTTGATAAGTACGTATGTATTGAAATCTGATAAGTACAAAATGAAAGTACCGATGAACAGTGATACAAAACAGGAATGAAATGCAAGTCTTGCAACAAAAGAAACCAAATTTGACGACTCACAAGTGTGGTTTGAAACATAGATCCCCTGAGCTGGTGTGCGGCAAGGCTCCAGCGAGCAACGAGCTGGGCATCGCCATGCTACAAGGCGCCAGAGAGTTGCAGCAAGGCACCGGCAAGCTGAGAAGAGAAAGCGGGCTGCCGTAGCGTGAGCTCACTGCAGCAATGCGTGAGCTCACTGCAGCAACGCGTGAGCTCACTGCAGCAAGACGTGAGCTCACTGCAGCAAGGCGTGAGCTCACTGCAGCAAGGCATGAGCTCACTGCAGCAAGGCGTGAGCTCACTGCAGCAAGGCGTGAGCTCACTGCAGCAAGGCGTGAGCTCACTGCAGCAAGGCGTGAGCTCACTGCAGCAAGGCGTGAGCTCACTGCAGCAAGGCGTGAGCTCACTGCAGCAACGCGTGAGCTCACTGCAGCAACGCGTGAGCTCACTGCAGCAACGCGTGAGCTCACTGCAGCAACGCGTGAGCTCACTGCAGCAACGCGTGAGCTCACTGCAGCAACGCGTGAGCTCACTGCAGCAACGCGTGAGCTCACTGCAGCAAGGCGTGAGCTCACTGCAGCAAGGCGTGAGCTCACTGCAGCAAGGCGTGAGCTCACTGCAGCAAGGCGTGAGCTCACTGCAGCAAGGCGTGAGCTCACTGCAGCAAGGCGTGAGCTCACTGCAGCAAGGCGTGAGCTCACTGCAGCAAGGCGTGAGCTCACTGCAGCAAGGCGTGAGCTCACTGGAGCAACGCGTGAGCTCACTGCAGCAACGCGTGAGCTCACTGCAACAATGCGTGAGCTCACTGCAGCAACGCGTGAGCTAACTGCAGCAAGGCGCGAGCTCACTGCAGCAACGCGCGAGCTCACTGCAGCAAGGCGCGTGCTGGCGCCAGCGCATAACGCGCCATTGGGTAAGGCGCCAGCACGCTATGCGCCAGCGCGCTAGGCGCCAGCGCGCTGTGCGCCAGCGCGCTAGGCGCCAGCGCGCTATGCGCCAGCGCGTTGTCGCATCATGAGCCAGCGCGCTGACGCAGCAAGGCGCCGACGCGCAACCAGCGCGCTGCGAGGCACTAAAGCGCTGCAGAAAGGCCCCAACACGCTGCTGCAGCACGGCACCAGCGCGCAGCAAGGCGTGAGCACGCAAGAAGGCGGCGCGCTGCTACAGCAGGGGGGATATCACTAATGTACTCACGAACGCCTGTCACGGGCGCTTGTCACGGTCGCTTGTCACGGGTGTTTGTCACGGACGCCTGTCACGGGCGTTTGTCACGGTGACACGGCGATTTCCTGGTGACGGGAGCTTGTAAAGAGCCGAGGTACTAGCGTGAGATGGCAAGAATTATTCACTTGCAGCTGGGATGAACAAGTTTATGGTTCTTGGAATGTGGGGAAGGGTTTGGTTCTGTATCCAGCCGCTTGCACGCGTGAACACGTGAAACCCAAGTGACTAAGCTAAAAGTGCACTGTACATTCCACGCTTTCATTGTGTCAGCTCTACAACATGACGAAAGCAAAAAGGGGGACCGCTTTCCCCACAGTTATACAGTTCTAGAAACACTTACCGTATCACACCACCAGTAATTACAAAAACTAGTATATGATTACTACAACTACTAGAAATATTATTGTTACCATGATTTTCCTGTGTAAAAAATAATCATGTTATGGTCATCTGTTAAACGTTAGTCGTAACATACAGATGAATATGCATTATGTATGAGAAGAAACAGTTGTAGATGGGTGAATGATACATGAAGATTAGTTACCTTTTGGCTAGTGTTGCATTTATATCGAGAATTTAGCACCTACGCAACCCTTACGACGTTGAACGTCGAGTCTTGTTTTCGAATTTACACATTCGAACTTTGGTCGACCTGTGGTCGACCATCTTGACTTTTCGTGGTCGAGGAGCAGCGTCAGCAATTCCGAGTCGCGCATGGAACAACAAAGTTCGAATATCAGAGTTCAACTTTAAACAGTAGATTACAAGTCGCGCTTGACTTCTGTAGGTTACCCGGTTGTGCGGTGTAGTTCGTGACCGGAACCGAAATTGGTAGCCCGATACATTTTCCCTCGTCATTGTCGTGAACCTCGCAAAAATTTGGGCGTGCGTCAAAGAACACACAATTGGGAAAAGGTTAAACGTTAAAATCCGAACGCTGGTCTGACTTCAGTTTAGTGTCCAACTTCCTTCACACAGTTTGAACCAGGACACACGATTCCCTCGCGAATGTTTTGGCGAGGATAACGAAACGGGTTACCAGCAAAGGTTTGACCCTATTTTCGAACGTCTACACCAAACTCCACGCCTGGGGAACTCTTCGCCCAGGGAACTTCTCGCCTTGAGAACTCCGACCCTGCTCTTCTTAGCACACCCAGGCCCCCGCCATTGTCACAACGCAAAGGTCAGCTCCCACCTACACCTACACCCAGCTCCGTCGCCGTTTCTTACCACACTCGCCGCGAATCCCGCCACCGTTCACGTTCGATCCACCTTTCTCCACTCCAGATCTCGCCGCTCGCCGACATGGGTGCTGCTCACAAGATCGCGGCTCACGGTGCGGCTGTCGCCAAGAAGGGCGGCCCGAGCGTCATTTTCGAGATCGCCGCTGGCCTTAGCCTCGGTGCCGTAGGTCCGTCGTCGCTTATTACCTTGTACAACAGAGTCACTTATCACTTCGTACATGAGCGTCGCTTTGTACTCAGTATAGCAGCGTCGCTTATTCCTCCTCAATGGCGCCGTCCCTGCACCAACCCCTTCCCTGGCATTTCCACGACATTCTTACCTTGCGTCCTGACCTTACTCTCGAATCGCTCAACGGTCTTGTTTTCTATTCATGTAGTTTGTCGGACTTCTTCGTGTAAAATGTTTCTGAAGCATGGAGACGCGAACCTTGAAAGATTCGCGAGGACTTTTCACGGAGTGCTCGTTTTGTAGTTGTAAACTGGCACTCGCTGCGAGCCACGTTAACGCGAAGCTTATTACGAGGCTAACGCAATCCTGCTGACATAACATTGCTGCGTGGCAGGCGGGTCTCTGTGGAAGATAGGTCACATCAACCCAAAGCTATTTATGAGGCGCCTAAGTGCCATACTTACGTAATACCCGTGCGATTTCATTGCTGCGTGGCAGGCGGGTCGCTGTGGAAGATGGGTCACATCAACGAGAAGCGCAAGACGGAGGAGTTGTACAACGCGCTGGACAAGGGCGAGCTCACCGTCACCGCCAGCCAGTAACGCGTTTGAGATGGGTTAGTAACGGTGACGTATAACGAGACCGGTTTGCAACGAGTAGGTAACACGAGACTGGTAACAATTGAGAAATTGCTGTGTTTCCAGCTCAGATTCGTTGTTTACTCGCCAGCTTCTATCAGGCACACCGTTCATCACCCTGCACTATTGTGTATCACCCTGCATTACCGTGATTCAACTTTTATCACTCCGCACTACCATAAATCACCCTGCATTCACACCTGTACCATCCTGCATCACCGTGCATCACTCTGCACTGCACGCGGCATCACTTCGCATCACTCTGCATCACCCTGGGTCACATCGTACGTACCTGCTACCCGCCTTCTTTTCACTGCAGGTTATGATGAGGCACATGTGGAACCGACTTACCCATGTTGAGCTGGCAGACGCACATTGAGCTTGC
This sequence comes from Closterium sp. Naga37s-1, assembly GCA_947471745.1. NCBI lineage: Eukaryota > Viridiplantae > Streptophyta > Zygnematophyceae > Desmidiales > Closteriaceae > Closterium > Closterium sp. Naga37s-1. The sequence goes on from CANJKZ010000804.1 coordinate 4,133,933, forward strand.
AGGCCCATGGCTTCTGAAGACATAACAGCTGATATGTATATGTATCGGAGTATAAAAGATTGGATTTGATTCATGACACATGGTATGGTACCCCAGAACCAGCTACATTTTCTTCACCCACATAATCTCCTCTCCTGTGGCTGCAACATACGCTCTAGGCCCAATGATGCTGCTTTTAGAGGGACCTTTGCCCCATGAATCTCCTGTAATGATGGGACTGTAGGTTCTTTCCTGTTCTGTCATACAGATGATTGATGCAGATGCTGGTTGTGTTGTGCACGTTCAGGATTACAAGTAGCTCAGGCTCCACTGTAGGAAAGCTATGCTGATTCGATATGCACCAAGATAATGTGTACCTAAAGAGTTATGGTTGAAATACCGAGCACAGCACTGCAACATACCTACGCTCTAGGCCCAATGATGCTGCTTTTAGAGGGACCTTTGCCCCATGAATCTCCTGTAATGATGGGACTGTAGGTTCTTTCCTGTTCTGTCATACAGATGATTGATGCAGATGCTGGTTGTGTTGTGCACGTTCAGGATTACAAGTAGCTCAGGCTCCACTGTAGAAAAGCTATGCTGATTCGATATGCACCAAGATAATGTGTACCTAAAGAGTTATGGCTAAAATACCGAGCACAGCACTGCACCAAAATGATAGCCGACCACAACTTGTTCAGTGGTCGGTGCGGTGGTGTATCTACAGTACCGTATACTCCACTCACACTACATCCTACAGGTATCAGATGGTGCAGTTGCACCCCTAAACTTTCCCAACTACCATGTTACCCTCCTTACCTGCATTGTTTGTGGAGGGCGTGTGTTTTGCTCCTCCAAGGAGTTCACTTGCTCATTCCCTGCAGTCCCTCCATCCTCCTTTTCCTCCCCTCACCCATCCTGAAGAGCGGGTTTGCTCACTCACTCACTACACTCCTTAAAGCCCAACCACCTTTCAAGTTCTCCTGCACTTACCTCCGCCTTTCAAGTTCTCCTGCACTTACCTCCACCTTTGAAGTTCTCCTGCGCTTACTCCGCTTTCTCCTCCGGTACTGTTTCCCTCCATCGCGCCACATATACTCCGGCCCCACCAATCCCCCTTCTCCCAATTCCTGCCCCACAATCTTTTTGTTACCACCGTGACTCTCCCTGTTCCCTTCATCTCCCTCCTCCTCCTCCTCCCAATCACGTGTCTCCTTGCTACCACCACGCCCTCTCCTCACCTTCTTCTCTCTTCCCTCCTCCTCCCTCCCCACTCCTCCATCCAACCCCCTTGCCAACCCTCCCGCCCTTCTCCCCCTGAGCTCCTCCTGTGTTTCTTCCCTTCCACCTCCCTCCTCACTCTCTTGCCCACTATCCTCCTCATCCTCCTCCTCACTCTCCTCCTCCTCACTTTCGTCATCCTTTCGCCTCCTCTTAGCACCCCTCCCTCTCCCCTTAGCCTTCCCAACCTTTCTCTTCCCCAATCCACTCTTCTCCCCCGTTCCCTCTCTCCCTTTTCTCACACCTCTCACCCCTTTACGCCCTTGTGACTTAGCTTGGGCTGGTGATCGAGCATGGCCTTGATTCCCCTTCACTCCATGTGACCACGTCAGGCCCTGTGGTGATGCTTTCAACCCCCGTTGTGGTGGTGTCTTCAATGCATCTCCTCCTGCCTTGCATCCTACTTCTGACTTCACTCCTGCAGTCGCCTTTACTCCTCTTGCTCCTCCTGCTTCTGCTGCTCCTCCTCCTCCTGCTGCTGCTGCTGCTGGCGGCGCTGCTTTCCGTGATCGGAGCACGCGATTGGCTCCCAGGCACGCAGCAACCAGCTCTGCTGGCATGTCAGCAGCGACAGGGTCTGCTGACGAGGATGGCATGCCAAGCTCTGCTGACGTGGACGATTTGTCGGGCTCCGCTGACATGGCAGGTGTGATCGAATCAGGTGCTGCTGATGTGGCAGGACCCCCTTCTGCCACGCCATCGGTCCTTCCCTCAGCTGCTGCCTCTGCTGGAATCTGACAGCCTGGCTGCTCTTCATGGCGAATCTGACCCTCAGGTAAATCACCAGGTTGCAACAGAGACTCAGGTGAAACACCAGGGTCTTGTGCAACCCTGGTAGCAGCAAGAACCACAGGGGATGCAGTCTGCTGCTGCTGCAGGGCATCATAAGCACCAGGTGAGTCATCCTTCCGACCCTTGTCCTTCCGATCCTCCAGGGCCGCGACGGAAAGCCCAGGCAGCCTGGAAGGTTCGGCAGGTGAGTGAACTCCAAGGGGGGGCATAAGACACAGTGCGCCGCCCGGTTGGCCGGTGGTTAGAGTGTTGCGATTCTCCTTCCTTGTTGCTGAGACGCCCGATCTGATTATGAGTCCGTGGGCCACCGTGCGCCGCCCGGCAAATGGCCGGCAACGTGCGGCAGGTAGTGGAGGTGTGTTATCGGTGTCAGCAGCTTCATCCTTTACAACCACAGGGGAGGGTGCAAGCTTTAGAGGCACTGCAGGTGGCACATCCTTGACAGCCACAGGAGGGCGCTCATCCGTCACAGCAGGTGACTCATCCTTCTCATCCTTCTCATCCTTCTCATCCTTTTCATCCTTTTCATCCTTCTCATCCTTCTCATCCTTTTCATCCTTCTCATCCTTTTCATCCTTCTCATCCTTCTCATCCTTTTCATCCTTTTCATCCTTCACAGCAGTGGGATCACAGTCCGCAGACACAGCGGGAGGCTCGCCCTTTTCAATGGTCTCAGCCTTCACATCCTCTGCAGTCACAGCAGGTGGCACATCCTTTTCAGTCACAGCAGGCAGCCCATCCGTCCCATCCTGTACATTCACAGAGGCAGGCTCAAGGCTTGCAGGCACTGCAGGCGGCTCATCCGTCTCATCCCTTACAGTCACAGCAGCAGGCTCGTCCTTCTCATCCATTACAGTCACAGTGGACGGTTCAAGGGCTGCAGTCACTGCAAGCGGCTCATCCTTCTCATCCTTCTCATCCTTCATATCGTTGTCATCCTTCTCATTGGCCTCATCCATCACACTCTCTACAGTCACGGCAGCTGGCTCATCCTTTTCAGTCACAGCAGGCAGCTCATCGCTTACAGTCACAGCGCCCGGTTCAAGGCCTGCAGTCATCGCGGGAGGTTCATCCCTCTCATCCTTTCCATCCTTCTCATTGTCCTCATCCATCACACTCTGTACAGTCACAGCAGGCAGCTCATCCTTTTCACCCTCTACAGTCACATTGATGGGGTCACGGTCAGCAGTCAGAGTGGCAGGCTCGGAGATCTCTCTCTTTACAGTCACAGCAGAGGGTTCAAGGACTGCAGCCACACCAGCAGGCTCGTCCTTCTCATCCCTTATAGTCACAGAGGCAGGTTCAATGCCTGCAGTCACAGCAGGTGGCTCGACCTTCGCTGCTGTCACCCGTTCTTCAGTCACAGTGTGACTGTCCTCCTTTGGAGCAGCAGCGGTTGCGGTTGATGGAGTGGGCAGCAGAGCAGGAGAGTGAGGGGCAGAAGGGACAGGTTCGGACTTCACTGCTGTCACCCCGTCTTCAGTCACAGTGTGTCTTTCCGTTAGAGCAGCGATTGATGGAGTGGGCACAGGAGGAGAGGGAGAAGGAGGAGGAGGCGAGCTAGGGGCGATAGGAGTGGGTGATGGAGGGGGGTGGGGGGATGGAGGAGGGTGGGGGGATGGAGGAGGGTGGGGGGCCGAAGGGGAGTGGAGGGATGGAGAGGAGTGCGGTAAAGGAGAGGCAGGAATAGCAGTAGCATCTGTAGAAGCAGCAGGAGGAGGAGCAGGAGGAGGAGGAGTGGGGTGAGCAAGAGGACGAGGCAGTGGCAGAGAAACGAGTGAGGGGAGCACCAGGAGGCGAGGGCGGGGAGAAGGGGCAGACAGGGGCAGAGGGCGGGAAGAAGGAGGGACCAACAGGGGCAGAGGAAGGGGAGAGCGGTGTTCCAAGGCCAAGGCAGCAGGCGGACTGGAATCAAGAGGGCCCATGCGGGCGTTGACACATGTGGATCGAACACCGTCTCCTGTCACTGCTTCCATCTCTCCAACATTCACTCTCTTGCCATCTCTTGCCTCTCCCTCTTCCCCTCTCCCTGCTGCCTCCCTGCCTTCCATTCTCCCTGCTGCATGTGCCAGCACTCCCTCACTCATCCCTCTTCCTGATTCAGTCTCATTATAAGCCTCTCCCTTACTGTCAGCAGCAGCTTTTCCACGATTGCCTGAAGTGGGTTCTCCAGAATTATTATTTCGTTTCCTCTTGCGACCCCCTGAACCTCTGCCGGACCTCCTCACGGTACCCGATTCTTCGCAGGTTTGTTGTGGTTCTTTTCCGAACCTGGACTTCCGAGGACGCTTGCTTCGGGGAGCCTTGGGATGGCTACCGAGCCTGTGAAGCACCAGCACCGGCGACATTTCCTCCCCGAACCTGAGCCCCTCTTCCAGCCTGGTTCGGCCAAACCCGAACCTGCCAAGACTTGCCTTTCGCACAGGCCTGCTGCTGGTAACACCGAGGCTGCTGCTGACGGTCCTATCCTCACCGAGCCTATTCTCACCGAGCCTATTTCTACCGAGCCTACCATCATGACGCGCATGGTCACCAGGACTAGTTTCCGAACCATAAGCAACAGCGCCAGGTTTGATTGATGGGCCGGCACAATCAGAACTAATAGCAACACTCTGATCAAGCCGCCTTCTCTTCCTTCCCACTGCTTCCCCCACTGCTTCCTCCGCTGCTTCCTCCGCTGCTTCCTCCGCTGCTTCCTCCGCTGCTTCCTCCGCTGCTTCCTCCGCTGCTTCCCCCGCTGCTTCCTCCGCTGCTTCCTCCGCTGCTTCTTCCGCTGCTTCCTCCACTGCTTCCCCCGCTGCTTCCTCCGCTGCTTCCTCCGCTGCTTCCTCCGCTGCTTCCTCCACTGCTTCCCCCACTGCTTCCCCCACTGCTTCCCCCACTGCTTCCTCCACTGCTTCCCCCACTGCTTCCCCCACTGCTTCCTCCACTGCTTCCCCCACTGCTTCCTCCACTGCTTCCCCCACTGCTTCCTCCACTGCTTCCCCCGCTGCTTCCTCCGCTGCTTCCTCCGCTGCTTCCCTCACTGCTTTCTCTGCTGCTTCCTCCGCTGCTTCCTCCGCTGCTTCCTCCGCTGCTTCCTCCGCTGCTTCCTCCGCTGCTTCCTCCGCTGCTTCCTCTGCTGCTTCCTCCGCTACTTCCACCGCTGCTTCCACCGCTGCTTCCTCTGCTGCTTCCTCTGCTGCTTCCTCCGCTGCTTCCTCCGCTGCTTCCTCCGCTGCTTCCTCCACTGCTTCCTCCGCTGCTTCCTCCACTGCTTCCTCCGCTGCTTCCTTCGCTGCTTCCTCCACTGCTTCCTCCGCTGCTTCCACCGCTGCTTCCACCGCTACTTCCTCCGCTGCTTCCTCCGCTGCTTCCTCCGCTGCTTCCTCCACTGCTTCCTCCGCTGCTTCTCCCACTGCTTCCTCCGCTGCTTCCTCCGCTGCTTCCTCCACTGCATCCTCCACTGCTTCCCCCTCTGCTTCACCCACCATATGCATGCCCTCTCCTCCTCCCTGCTCACATTCTTCCTTCTCCACTTCTGCTCCCCCCTCAACCTCTCTCCCTTGCCAGTCTGTTCTTCTCCCACCACCAGCACCGTCTTTACCTCCCTGTTCCTCTCCTCCGTTCTCCTCCTCACCCGTTATATCTACCATGTTCATTTCTTTCGCCTCCTCAACCCCTTCATTAACCTCCTCACCCTCTAGATTCACCTCCACTTCCTCCTCACCCTTTAGATTCACCTCCACTTCCTCCTCACCCTTTAGATTCACCTCCACTTCCTCCTCACCCCCTTCATTCACCCCGATTTCCTCCTCACCCCCTTCATTCACCCCGATTTCCTCCTCACCCCCTTCATTCACCCCGATTTCCTCCTCACCCCCTTCATTCACCCCGATTTCCTCCTCACCCCCTTCATTCACCCCGATTTCCTCCTCACCTTCTGGGTTCATCTCCTTCCCATCCTCACCCCTTTCACTAACCCCCTTGCCGTCATCATGCCCTTCATTCACCTCCTTTCCCTCCTCACCCCCTTCATTTATCGCTTTAGTCTCACTCGCCCATTCCCTGTTACCAACTGCAGCTCTCCCTTCATTGTCCATCGCTTCTCCTCCCTCATCCTTATCCTCTTCCCTTGCTTCTCCTCCCTCATCCTTATCCTCTTCCCTCGCTTCTCCTCCCTCATCCTTATCCTCTTCCATCGCTTCTCCTCCCTCATCCTTATCCTCTTCCCTTGCTTTTCCTCCCTCATCCTCCTCCTCTTCCCTTGCCTCTCTCCTCTCATCGTTCCCCTCTTCCTGTGCCTCTCCCCCCTCACCCTTGTCCTCTTCCCTTGCTCCTCCTTTATCATCCATCTCTTCCTCACCCTCACAACGATCATCCACCCTCATCTCCCCACCTCCCTTGCTCGACCCTGCTTCCTTCCCCTGCTCTACCTGATCCTTGCTCTCCTCTTGCTTCTCTTCTTTCTTCCTGCCACCCTCTGATTTCCCCCCCTCTTCTCTCTCCCCCTCCCCTTCTTGCGTCCCCACCTCTTCTCTCTCCCCCTCCCCTTCTTGCGTCTCCACCTCTTCTCTCTCTCCCTCCCCTTCTTGCGTCCCCACCTCTTCTCTCTCCCCCTCCCCTTCTTGCGTCCCCACCTCTTCTCTCTCCCCCTCCCCTTCTTGCGTCTCCACCTCTTCTCTCTCCCCGTCCCCATCTTGCGCCTCCATCACTTCTCTCTCCCCCTCCCCTTCTTGCGTCCCCACCTCTTCTCTCTCCCCCTCCCCTTCTTGCGTCTCCACCTCTTCTCTCTCCCTCCCCTCCATCTCACACTCATGCGAAGGTCGGCAATTCATGGCACTCCCTCCCCTCCTCTCTACCTCTTCCCCACTCCTCTCCATCTCCTCCCCCTTCTTCTCCACCTCTTCCGCCCCACCCCCCTGCTCCATACTCCTCACCTCATGCCCTATCCCATACCCTATTTCGTATCCAATTTCATGCCCAATACCATACCCAATCTCGTACCCAACCATATGCTCATCCACATTCTCATCCCCCACATTCTCAGCCCCATCCCTACGCACATCCTCCAGTCTGCCTTCACAGCCCTCCTCCTTCACAGCATTGATTTCAACCTCCCTTTTCCGCTCCTCCCCACCTATGCTGCTCCCATCCCCTCTCTCAACCTCCCTTTCCCGCCCAGGGGAGTTTCCGCACCCCTCCACGAAGCAACTCTCTTCCATCTTACTCTTCTCTGCACTACTTCCTTCCTCTTCTTTCTTCACACCATCCTCCTCCTGTTCCTCCTCCCTCCTGCACATGGTTGTTACTATCCCCTTCCCTTCTTTCACTGTCAGCCCCTCAACCTCCTTAGACTCTTCCCCAACTTCCCCTCCTGTCTCTTCCCCTCCTGTCTCTACACCTCCTGCCCCTTCTGTCTCCGCTCCTCCCACCCCTTCTCCTCCCACCCCTTCTCCTCCCACCCTTTCTCCTCCCACCCTTGTCCCAACGATCCTCTCCCCCTCTCTGCTGCTCCCATCCCCTCTCCCCTCCTTCCACCTCTCAACCCACTGCCGCCACGGCCCCTCCCCCTCACCCCACTGCACCGCTCTACCTTCCTCCATCGTCTCAGCACCACCGCTCCCTCCATTCCACTTCAACAGTTCAGCAAACCCTGTTAGCCGCCGCCACTGCCCCTGCCCCTGTGGTGCTCTCGCAAACCCAAACTTCACCAACCGGTCCAACTCAGATTCACCAGAGCCGAAGCTGAGCAGCTGCTCCGGTTCCGAGCCTGATTCGAGCTTCGGAAACGTCTCAGTCTTGGATTCCTGAACACTGATTCCCATGCTAGTCCGTGGTAGTGTTCCTGCCCCTCTCGTTTCTGCTGCTGCTTTCTGTTCCTGCTGCTTTTCCTCCCTCACAGAAGCAGGAGCAACAGCAGCAGGAGCAGGAGCGGCAGCAGCTGCGGCAGCAGCAGCAGCAGCAGCAGCCGCGCGTGCTCGCCTCACAAAGTCTCGCATGGAAGCTACAGCTGCTGCCGCCGCTGCTGCTGCCACGGCTGCTCCAGCTGCTGCTTCCATCTCCTCTGCTACAATGCCTCTCGCCTCCTCCCCTGCTCCTCCCTCCACACCTCCCTCCCCACCTCCCTCCACACCTCCCTCCAAACCTCTCTCTACGCCCACTCCACGCCCCTCCTCTCCCTCTTCCCCAGCCCCTATCAGCCCCTCCTGATGCTCCTCCCCCATCCCACCAACGTCCACCTCTCCGTCCTCCTCATCTCCCCCTCTTCCCATTCGAATCACCTCTTTTGATGCTGCAAGCCTTATCAGCACCCATCTACCCTTCCCATCCCCACCCCTCTCCTCCTTGCCCACCTCGTCTCTCCTCTTTTCCTCCCTATCCCCATCTCTCCTCCTCTCCTCCCCATCCTCGTTCCCCCCCTCCTCATCATCCTCCCTCCTCCTCTCCCCCCCCTCAGCCTGCTTCGTCTTCCCCTCCCCCTCTGGCCCTTTCACACCCCTCTGGACCCTTTTCCTCCCACCCCAACCGGCACTGCGTTTCACTCTCTTCCGCTTCGTCCCCCCTCGCGCTCTTCCCCTCACTGGCCCTTCTCCTCCCTCTCCCTCCTTTCGTCCATCGTTCTCTTCCCCCTCCCCCCGCTCTCTCTCAATCTCCCCCGCACCATCTCTCTTTTTCCCCTCCACCGCATCTCCTGGTAACCCATCAGCACCCCTCTCTACACCTGGTTGTGTCATACCTTCCCAACCAGCACTCGTCTCATGGGGAAGATGCTGACTCATCCCATCTGGATGCAAACTCCTCAGACTCCTGTCGCCCTGCCAAGCGATAGCAACCAGCACAGGCGCTGACCCAGCACCATCCGATGGATTATCCAATGCTCTCTCTTGCTCATCCGATGCCCTCAAAAAGCGACCATCATAAACACCATCACCACCACCAGCGGCAGCAGCAGCAGCACCTCCAGCCCCATTGGAATCCACAGGGGTGGCACTGGCAGGCCAGTGCAACAGAGGGTGAGTGCCAAGGCAAGTAGATACCTCAGAAGCATGCCAGGGCCAATCAGACCAGGGCTCCTTACCAAACACAACCAGCGCTTCACCACCCCCTCTGCTGCCGCCTTGAGTGTCACCTTGAGTGTCGCCTTGGGTGTCGTCTTGCGTATCGGCTCGGGTGTCATCTTGCCCCAAACTGCCTGCCATGCGAGTGCCACCATCCCTTCTGCTCACAGCATCCCCAGCATCCAGTCCCACTGCACCGCTAGCGCCCCCAGCCCCGGCCCCCTTCTCGGCCCCAAAGTAAGCCCCAGCCTTAGCCTCGGCCTCAGCCCCAGCCTCGGCCCTAGCCTCCGATCTGATGTCAGCGCCAGCCTCGGGTGTGCCAGCATTTCCTGGCAGAAGACTGATCTCTTTGGGTAGGCCATATGTACCCTCATCAGATGCACCTGCACCGGCTGCACCTGCACCGGCTGTACCTGCACCACCCAGGCCAGCCACATGAGCATCACCCGCATCCGCAGTTGCACCACCAGCACCAGCAGCAGCGCCTGCACCAGTTGTACCCTCACCTACACCAGCAATAGCACTGGCGGCAGCATCACCATCATCAGCAGTTACACCAGTAGCGCCCACACCAGTAGCACCCACACCAGTAGCGCCCACACCAGTAGCACCCACACCAGTAGCACCCACACCAGTAGCGCCCACACCAGTAGCACCCACACCAGTAGCGCCTACACCAGTAGCGCCCACACCAGTAGTGCACGCATCCGCAGCATCTGCGTCAGCATCTTGCTTGCGCGGCCTGCCTCTGCCCCTCTTCGCCTTGATGGGTGTGCCTGCTGCTGCTGCTGCTGCTGCTTTTCCTTCTGCTGCTCCTGCTGCTGCTTCTTTTGCTGCTGCTCCAGCTGCTGTTGCTGCTCGTCCTGCTGCTACCACTGCTGCTGTCGCTCCAGCTGTCGCTGCAGCAGCTACTGCTGCTGTCGTGCGCTTCAGTGCACTAGCAGCGGTGGTGCCAATAGCAGGGGGGAGAGCAGGAGATGGAAGGGAGGCTGGTGGAGGTGTAGAGATGGCCAGGGCCGGCGAGGCAGGTGACGGAAGGGAGATGGGTTCAGAAGGTGGTGAGATGGGTTGAGACGGAGTTGAGAGCGGTTGAGAGGGGGGTGAGAGCGGTTGCGGCGGGGGTTGGTGGGGCAGCAGCATGCCAGCCACGATGGAGAAGAGCCGGCGGCGCAGAGAGGATGCTTCACACGCCTGGAACCAGTCGTTGCTCAGCTGGTGGCGGGAGGGAAGGGGGGGGGGGGGGGGGGGGGGGTGTGTGTAGGGAAAGGGAGGAGTGGGGTTGATGATGAGGCAGCAGCATGCCAGCCACGATGGAAAAGAGCCGTCGGCGCAGAGAGGATGCTTCACATGCCCGACGGCTGGACACACGCCTGGAACCAGTCGTTGCTCAGCTGGTGGCGGGTGGGAAATGGGAGTTCGCGGGAGAGGTGGGAAGGCGGGTCTGGGGTGACTGAGGATGGATGTGAGCCATGCATCTCTGTTCTTTGAGAATTCTCAAAAAACATCTCTGTTCAAGGGTGACAGAGAGCTGTTTGCGCAGCGATAATGCGTCACATGCCTCGAACCAGTTGTTGATTAACCCTCGCCATTGGGGCAGACGGGATTGGACCAATCCCACTTTCATAGTGGGTGGGTTGAAAGTGAACAGCCGGTAACACAACACAACCACCTTACCTGCTAACCTATTGGCTGAGCAGGGGATAGCAGCAGCCACTGAAACAATTAGTTTGAGACGGTTGAAGAGGCTTGAAAATATGTATTTTCAATTTCGAGATAAAAAGGAAAAGAAACGGATTTGCAGCGCCCACCTTGTCTGCAACGCCATCGGCTGAGCGCGGGAGAGCAGCGGCCATCTGAGCAAACTTCTGGATGTAGCAGAGGATGAAGCAGCCACAGTCATAGTCGTTGTCCTGTGCTGGCACCTGCGAGGGCGCGAGGAGAGAGAGAGAGGAGAGCAGAGTGAAGGAGGGAGAGCAGCAGCCATCTGAGCGAGCTGTAGCAGAGATTGAAGCAGCCACAGTCATAGTCGTTGTCATGTGCTGGCACCTGCGAGGGCGCGAGGAGAGAGAGAGAGGAGAGCAGAGTGAAGGAGGGAGAGCAGCAGCCATCTGAGCGAGCTGTAGCAGAGATTGAAGCAGCCACAGTCATAGTCGTTGTCATGTGCTGGCACCTGCGAGGGCGCGAGGAGAGAGAGAGAGGAGACCAGAGTGAAGGAGGGAGAGCAGCAGCCATCTGAGCGAGCTGTAGCAGAGAATGAAGCAGCCACAGTCATAGTCGTTGTCCTGTGCTGGGACTTAGTCAGAAAAAAACAGGAGCAGTGCAGAGAGAAGGGAGCAGGGCAGAGAGAAGGGAGCAGGGCAGAGAGAAGGGAGCAGGGCAGAGAGAAGGGAGCAGGCGAGACTCGCGAGGGATTGAGTGCAGTGTGGGCGAGGCGAGACAAGCTCAGTGAGGGCGACCCTGCAATCCATCCATGAGGAGAGCAGACGAAGCATGCCCCCCTGCTGCTGCATGCACAGCACATACCTGCCTGCACTGCACGCATGCTTGTGCTTCAGGCAGGGAAATCCCAGAAGCCACGAGTGAGGCAAGAGCGAGCAGCCCACCTTGACTTTCTTCCCCCGCACTTTGCTGAACGGCCCAGATTGCAGCGGCTTCTTGGGATCCAACGGCTCCTTGCTCCTCTTCATCCACTCAGCCTGCAGGTAGCTGGGGGGGGGACGGGGAATGAAAGAGATGCAGGGGAAGGAAGAGATGGTATATGAAGAAGCGGACAAAACAGATGTACCATCACCTCCTTCATGTACACAAGGATCGAATTGAATAAAGCAGAAGAAAAAACGATCTCGCCCTCACTCATCTGGTGACGGCATGCACAGATGGGAAGACAGATGGAAAGGCAGACCAGGAGCAAGAACACAGAAGATAGGACATACCTATACATACATATATATATATATATGTATTTACAAAAATATATATAAATATACATACATATAAATATACATATATTTTTAAATCATGTATATGAAACTCACAACTTGATTGCGCTGTAGATGGCAGGCGACTTGGAGCTGTCTGGAAGCGAGTCAAGGTACAGAATGGTGGCCTCCCGAGTGCCGTTCGGCCCCGTCACCAGCTCCAACCCCCCTTCACGTGACCCCCCCTCCTCATCTTCCTCCTCCTCTTCCTCCTCCTCCATACTCCACTTCATCTGCCCTCCCCTTGTGCCCCTCTGCTGCTTCCCCTTCCCTTTGCCCCGCACCTGAACCCCCCTCCTTCCTCCGCGTCTCGTTTGCGCTGCCGTTCCAGCCCGCCCCCTGCCGCGTGCGCTGCCCCTGCCTCCCCGAAATGTTTTGAAACCTATTTCCTTCACATCATCATCACCATCAGCATCAACAGCATCACCATCATCATCACCAGCAGCACTAGAATTATCCAGTCCAGGAATCCAGCTCCCGATTTCCCTCACTTGCCCGCCACCTGAACCATCCTCTTCAGCCTCCTCCAGATTTTCCTCCTCGCCTTCCTCTCCCACTTCCTCCCCCACTTCCTCCCCCCCTTCCTCCCCCACTTCCTCCCCCCCTTCCTCCCCCTCCTCCTCCTCGATATCTTCTATCTCTTCCCCTCGATCCCTCTCTCCCTCCTCTTCTCCCTCCTCTGATTCCTCCTCTCCCTCCTCCCCTACCTCTTCCTCCTCTCCCTCCTCTCCCTCCTCTCCTTCCTCTCCTTCCTCTCCCTCCTCCCCCTCCTCTTCGCCTTCCTCTCCCTCCTCTCCCTCCTCCTCCCCTTCCTCTCCCTCCTCTCCCTCCTCCTCTCCTTCCTCTCTCTTCTTCCCTCCCTCCTCCCCCTCCTTCCCCTCTTCCTCTCCCTCCAATATCTCATCTTCTCCCTCCTCTCCCTCCTCTTTCCCTTGACTCACATAACCCACAACTCCAGCTTCCTCTCTCTCATCCTCTGCCCTTTTCCCCTCACACGTCCCCTCATCTCCCTCCCCATACCCCATATAAGCACCCCCAAGACCCTCACTAATATCAGATACCGCCTCCCCCAGTTCAACCTGCCCCTCCTCGCCTCCTCTCTCTTTCCCAGACCTTCCATCTTGTTCCCCTTCCCTATTCCTTCCCTCCTCAATCCCCCTCGCTTCTTGCCCACCCTTCCCATCTTTCCCATCCCCCATCTCCTCTTCCCTTATCTCCCCTGGACCACTCCCATTCGCACCACTCCCCACCTCTCTACACACCTCTGGGCTGGACTCAAACACCACCGACTTTCCGCCCTCACTGCCATGCCCCGCTTCACATGTCTCCCGGATCATCACAGCAACAGAAGCAGCACCAACGCCCTCACGAGTCATTTCGCGACTGCCCTCACGAGTCCCCTCCTTAGTGCCCTCACGAGCGATCTCAGCAGTGTGTGCACGTGCACCTGCCTTGCTCACAGCCTGAGGGCCATTCCGTGCTGCTCCCATCAGCAGCTGCATAGCAGACATGCCGTTTCCAGCTGCACCTGTAGCAGCTGTAGCAGGTGCAGTCGTAACAGCTGCAGCACAGGAGGTTGTAGCAGCTACGGCTGAAAAAGGTGCAGCTGTAGAAAGGGCAGATGTAGCAGGTGCAGCTGAAGCAGGCGCAGCTGAAGCAGGTGCAGCTGAAGCAGGTGCAGCTGAAGCAGGAGCAGTTGTCGCAGGAGCAGTTGTCGCAGGAGCAGTTGTCGCAGGAGCAGTTGTCGCAGGAGCAGTTGTCGCAGGAGCAGTTGTCGCAGGAGCAGTTGTCGCAGGAGCAGTTGTCGCAGGAGCAGTTGTCGCAGGAGCAGTTGTCGCAGGAGCAGTTGTCGCAGGAGCAGTTGTCGCAGGAGCAGTTGTCGCAGGAGCAGTTGTCGCAGGAGCAGTTGTCGCAGGAGCAGTTGTCGCAGGAGCAGTTGTCGCAGGAGCAGTTGTCGCAGGTGAAGTTACAGCTCGAGTAGCTGTGGCAGGCGAGACTGTAGCAGGGGCAGTTGTCGCAGACAGATTTTGTTCCAATGGGGACAGCATTGTTGCTACATCAGCAGTTGGTGCAACAGCGGTGGTTGGAGCTACAGCAGCAGCATCTGCTACAGCCGTTTCTCCATGATGAGCAACCAGCATTCCAGCCAAGACTGCCCCCTCTTCGACCTCACTCTCCTCATTGCTCTCCTCCCTCCTCTCCTCTTTCATCTCCTCTTTGCTCTCCTTTTTTGTCCCCTCTTTCACCTCTTCCCTCTCCTCTTCCCTCTCTTCTACTCTCTCCTCTTTCCTTTCCTCTTTCATCTCTTCTTTCATCTCCACTTCCCTCTCCTCTTCCCTCACCTCTTCCCTCTCCTCTTCCCTCACCTCTTTCCTCTCCTCTTTCCTCTCCTCATCTTCCTTCTCCTCTTTCCTCTCCTCTTTCCTCTCCTCCTTCCTCTCCTCTTTCATCTCCGTTTTCCTCTCCTCTTTCCCCTCCTCTCTCTCCCCCACCTTCTCTTCCTCTCCACCTTCATCTTTCCTCTCCTCTCCTGTCTCCTCTTTCCTCTCCTCTTTCCTCTCCTCTTTTCTCACTTCTTTCCTCTCCTCGTTCCCCTCCTCCTTCTCCCCCACTTTCTCCTCTTCCTCTCCCACTTTCTCTTTCTGCTCCATCTTCTCGGATTTCTCCTCCTTTATATCGTCTTTCCCCTCCATCTTCTGGGATTTCTCCTCCTTTATATCGTCTTTCCCCTCCATCTTCTCGGATTTCTCCTCCTTTATATCGTCTTTCCCCTCCATCTTCTCGGATTTCTCCTCCTTTATATCGTCTTTCCCCTCCATCTTCTCGGATTTCTCCTCCTTTATATCGTCTTTCCCCTCCATCTTCTCGGATTTCTCCTCCTCTTTTTCCTCATTCCCCTCACTCCCTTCCTCTAGCCCCTCATCTCTCCCCTCCTCTCTCCTCTCATCTCTCCCCTCCTCTCTTCGCTCCTCTCTCGTCTCTTCTCGTTCCTCTCCCCCCTCCTCTCGCCCCTCCAATTCCTCCTTCTCTCCTTCCTCCATTCCCCCCATCTCTCCCTCCTCCTCTCTTCCCTCCTCCTCTCCCCCCTCCTCCTCTCTTCCCTCATCTACAGCCACAACTACCTGCTGACCATCCCCATCGCCATTCTTTTGAGTCGACTCAAAAGTCTCTCCCCCCTCCTCCTCTCTTCCCTCCTCCTCTCTTCCCTCCTCCTCTCTTCCCTCCTCCTCTCTTCCCTCCTCCTCTCTTCCCTCCTCCTCTCTTCCCTCCTCCTCTCTTCCCTCCTCTCTTCCCTCCTCTACAGCCACAACTACCTGCTGACCATCCCCATCGCCATCCCTTCCCTCTCCAACAACCATTCCATCCTCCTCCCCCCTACTCATCCCTCCCTCTTCTTTCACCCCTTTCTTCCCTGCCTCCCATTCCGCCATTTCCCTTCGTTCCCCCCCTCGCTTTCCTTCTCCCTCCTCTTCTACCGCTTCCCCTGTTCCTGCACCTCCTTTCTCTCCTAGACTTCCCTTCTCCCCAGCGATCCCCTCCTCTCTCGCTTCATCTTTAAACCCCTCCCCCTCCCCACCACCCTCCCCTCCTTCTACTCCCCTCTCCTCTCCAGCTTTGCCTCCTTCCACTTGCCTATCCAAACCCATTCTTGCCTCTTTCTCGCCACCACCAAGCCGCCACACCCCCCTCACATCATCCCACTCCAGCCTCATATCCTCCTTTACCATCCCCCCACCATCCATTCCTATTCCTAACCTCCCATGTTTTTGCAACCCTTCCTTCCCTTCCTCCTTCCCTTCCTCCTTCCCTTCCTCCTTCTCTTCCCCCTTCCCTCTCTCCCCTTTCTCCTCCCCTTCACCGTTCCTTTCCCCCTTTCCTGCATTCCCTTCCCCAGCCACACTAACCACCCCAACACACCTCCCTTCCAGTTCCCCCATTTCCCCTCCTCCCTCTCCTCCACCCTCCTCGCCTGTCACAATATCATCAACCCCTCCACACCTTTCCACTCTACTGCTCCCACCAGCGTCTATCACCACCTTTGCACCTCCAATCTTCTTCTCCTCCTTCTCCTCCTTCTCTTCCTTCTCCACCCTCTCCTCCTTCTCCTTCTCCTCCTCCTCCTCCTTTTCCTTCTCCTCCTTCTCCTTCTCCCCCTCTTCCTTCTTCTTCTCCTCCTTCTCCTTCTCCCCCTCTTCCTTCTCCTTCTCCTCCTTCCCCCCCACCTCCATCTTCTTCTCCTCCTTCTCCTCCTCCTCTTCCTCCTCCACCTTCTCCTCCTCATCCTCCCTTGGCGCTCCTCTCGTCTTACCCCTCACCCTACTGCGTGTTTGCAGCTGCTTCCTCACACCCCACACCATACCATCACCCATACCACCCACACCACCCGTGCCACCCAAGCCACCCGACCTCACTGCGCTATCCCCAGAGCCATCATGCAACACACCCCCCTCAACCGCATCCAACCGCCTTCGCTTCACATGTGACCTGCCACCACGCACCCTGGGGCTGGGAATATCACCACTCTGCTGACTCAACACCCTCACAGCATCTTCTCCCTGATTCAACACCCTGGGGCTGGGACTATCACCACTCGTCAGCCGGTTCACACTCGCAATTCTCGCACTTTTCCCTCCGTCCCCTCGTCTCTCCATCCCAGACCCCTCCTCCTCCCCAACCCCCTCCCTTCCACCTTCACCTTTCCCTTCCTCCTCCTCGACCTCCTCCCCCACCTCCCCCTCCACCCCCTCCTCATCCTCCTCCCCTCTCTCCACCGACACTGCAACCTCTACCACGTCAGCAAGCCTCCTCACTTTACCAGCACTGCTGCCTCTCCCCTTCCCAGCCCCCTTTCTGTCACCCTCCTCACCCTCCTCTGCCACGCCAGCACCTCTCTCACTTGCCGCACTCCGTCTCCCACCATCCAACAATGCTCTCACTTCTTTGCTTTGAGGTGACTTTTGAGTTGACTCAAAAGTCACGTCAGCACCTCTCGCAATTGCCACACCTCTTCTCCCACCATCCAACAGTGCTCGCACTTCCCTGCTTTGCCCAAGCCATCCCCTTCCTTGCACACTCAACCCCCTCCCTTTCATATCCGCCCTGCTTCGTTTCAGATTCGCCCTCCTTCCTTTCGGGACCTTCTGGAAAGCGCCCACCTTCCCCTTCCCCCTCCCCACGCCCCCATTGCCCCCGATGGGCCCCCTGCCCCTCTCAGCCTTTCCCCCATTGCCCCTCCCCCTCCCATTCCCCCTCTCTCCCCCATTTCCCCCGCTGCCCTCTTCCCTTAACTTCGCTGCTCCTCGTGTTTCTCTGCTGTTTTCTCCTGAAACGCCTGGTGCATTGCCGTTTTCTCCTGGGCCCTTGTTGTTTTCACCTGGCCCCTTGCTGCTTTCTCCTGGAGACTTACGGGTGGTCTTCCTCACGTCCTTGCTGAGAAAGCATATGATGGCCAAACTCCAGTGGCTGCGGAACCTGCAGAGCAGATAACATATAAAAGTGTGTAAAAAAGGGGACGGATCAGGAGAGGGTTGGGTGGATAGCGGGGGTTTTGGTTGGAGGGAAAAAAGCGGGAGGGAGCACGGTCAATAGTCAAAGCCTGCATGAGCAGCAGAGGTTAGACTGCAGAGGTAGGGGAAAGCTGCATGACCAGAGCGGCATGCAAGATGCATGCAAGCAGAGTGAGGGACAAGGAGTTGCAGGCAAGGGCGTACAGGGCAATAAGGATGGGCAGAGAGAGGCAGAGACAGACAGACAGCCAAAGATGGCGAGCGCAGCAAGGACACTTACTCTTCATGGAACGGGATGACGATGCAGTCCTTGGAGAAAATGTCTGTGCTTCTCGTGGCGACTTTTGAGTCGACTCAAAAGTCACCTCGCAGCAAGGACACATACTCTTCATGGAAGGGGATGACGATGAAGTCTTTGGAGAAAATGCCGGTGCCTCTTGACCACCTTGTTCCGTGCACCACGAAAGCACGACCAGACATGGGTAGAGCAGAAAGAAAGGAACGTACTCTTCATGGAAGGGAATGACGATGAAGTCCTTCGAGAAAATGTCCGTTCCTCTTGTCCACCTCGGTGACTTGGCTTGGCTTGGCTTGGCTTGGCTTGGCTTGGCTTGGCTTGGCTTGGCTTGGCTTGGCTTGGCTTGGCTTGGCTTGGCTTGGCTTGGCTTGGCTTGGCTTGGCTTGGCGCGCAGAACACACGCCCAGGCAAGGAGCAAAGAGAGCAGCGAGGGACCACAAAGAGCAGCGAGGGGAGAACGTACTCTTCATGGAAGGGAATGACGATGAAGTCCTTGGAGAAAATGTCCGTTCCCCTCGTCCACCTGGTCAACCGCATCAGCTCGTGCGGGTCCTGAGTCAGCTTCTGGCAGAGGGAGAAGAGGGAGTGGAGGGGGGAGAAAGCGTGGGGGAAATGGCACATTGTAAGCCCATCTGCCCATCTCCACAGGCGGGGTGGAACGGCAGGGTACAGGCTCAACTTCTCAAGTTGTGAAAAAGGGAGGGCATTGAGGGCGTGTGGAGGGATGATGAGTGCACTGCACTGCACCGCACCGCACCACACACCACAGCAGGAACTGCATCGCACTGCAGTGCAGTGCACTGCACTGCACAGCAGGGCAGAGAAGGGCACAGCACAGCACAGCAGGGCACTTGCGAATCGCTCCTGGGTGCGAAAGAGTGAGGTGGAGAACAATGTGCAAAAGAAGTGGAACCGTGACCGCTGCAGCTAAGCTGGAGCACCGCACTGCACCACACCGCACAACACAGCACCAGACTGCACTGCACATCACGCCACTTACGAATCGCTCCTGGGCGCGGGAGAGTGAGGTGGAGAAGAAGGTGCTAAAGAAGTGGAACCGCGACCGCTGTGGCTCCTGCAGCATCGTCTGTTCAATGAACCTGGGCAGAGACACATGGAGGGGTGCATAAACTAAACCTCAACATCATCATAACCGGAAATTTTCTACAGGCAAAAACCCAGAGACAACACTTAACTGATCCCAAATAAACGACAGGACACACATACTAGGCATGAAATCAAGGACACACCTACTTGACATAAAAGTCGATGACCGTGTCGTTCAAACACTGCATTTGCTAAAGACATCAACACTGCAGTTGCTAAAGACATCTCTTAGTGGCACTGTCTGCCTCTCCTCTTCATGACCACCAGTGGAAGCAAGGACGCACCTACTTGACATGCAATGAACGAGTCAAGAGCACACGTACCTGAGAATTTAACTTGTGAGGCGCTTCAAAAACTGAGACAACTTTTGAGGCGCCTCAAAAACTAAGACGACATTTGAGGCGCCTCGAAAGCTGAGACGACTTTTGAGGCGCCTCGAAAGCAAGGACGCACCCACCTGAGAATCTAACAATGACACACCTACCTGAGAATCTAACAATGACACACCTACCTGAGAATCTAACAATGACACACCTACCTGAGAATCTAACAATGACACACCTACCTGAGAATCTAACAATGACACACCTACCTGAGAATCTAACAATGACACACCTACCTGAGAATCTAACAATGACACACCTACTTGACATAAAAGTCGATTACAGTGTCGTTCAAACACTCCCCTGGCAGCAGCCGCTGCAAGTCTGCTGCCTTCACCTCCACTGCGCCCAGCTGCTGCCTGCACACGCAGGCACGAAGAGATGATGGGTGGGAGGGAGGGGCATGATGGTGGGCGGTGCGGTGGGAAGAGAGAGCTTGACACCATACCAGTGCGCATCACAGTGGCTTTTGAGTCGACTCCAAAGTCACGAAGAGAGAGCTTGACACCACACCACACCACACCATACCATACCACACTATCTCACACAGTGCGCATCATAGTTAGACACTAGACTACACTACCACTGTACACCACGCACCATGCTGTGTCAGAAACCAACATACAAAGTGGGTGGCATAAGAGGTGACTTCCGAGTTGACTCAATAGATAGCTACACACAAGGTGCAAAAAAACGACCGAAAGATTGAAATTCTGGCGTATAATACGCTATCGTATTTTTCGGCCGTTTAAAACGTTTTAAAACGCCAAAAAGTGGTAATTCTAATGTGGTGCAAAAAAACGGCCGTTTTTTACACCAGAAATCTTGTAACCAGCTGGTTTACACATATTTTCAAGTATTGGTTCCAACCATGAACCCTCGATCGGATGAACCAGCCATGAGGAAGACAAAGGAGATTTATCAGTGGGACTGTAGTAGAACGGTGACTCCAGGGAGGAGAGGATGAAGAGTCTGGGGGGAGGAGGAGGAGGGTTGAACGAGCGCAACCTAGACACTTTGTAAGCATTGTATTGCTTCTTTGCTATCCTGCTCAGGAGCAGAGTCGTGTGTACTGTCTTCAAAAAAAAAAAAAAAAAAAAAAAAAAAAAGTCACAAAATCTCTAACAAAAAAACGGCCGAATTTTTTAAATCTGACCGTAAAATACGAGCGTAAAAAACGGACCGTATTTTACGTTTGCCGAAATTTTGCATCTTGGCTACACAATACCACCTGGAACCGTGCACCACCACTGTGTCACACCGCAACATACCTGGTGGGATATGTGAACGCCCGCCCTGCAACCCTGCCAAGATGCAGAACAGGGGATCGAGGAGGGGGGTTTCGAGAGAGAACGAGACAGGGAGGGAAAAGCAAAGGAAGGGAAGCGTGTGGTGGACTTGGGAAAAATGAGTGGACGAGCGAACAATGAACGCAAAACAACCGGCCCATTTTTTGGGCAAAACAATGAACAATGAACAATGAAGCACTGGCACATTCTTTGGGCACCTCATAAATCCTGTAGCAACTTACCGGTCCAACCACTGCTGGCATCGGTCTCTGGTGAAGACAAACGGGAGGCCGGAGCACGGGTGTGGGGTGGCAGCAGCAGCAGCACACTGGCCCTCAGGGGACGATGCCACCGTAATTGCGCCCTGCTGTTGGCTACTCGATGGATCCATAAGCGCATTCTCGTTACCAGCGGCCTCGATAAGAGCATGCTGCTGCTGGGTGCTGGTTCCTGTCTCTGGCACTACAGGTGCAGTGTGTGACACTGTTGTAGTGTGCTGCTGCGATGTTGCACGTGTTGCGACAATCGCGATAGCCCCTCCGTGATCATCTGCCTCCTCATCTCCCCCCTTCTCATCCTCCTGCCCCTTCCCATCTCCCCCATTCTCTCCCACCTTTACATCCCCCCCCTCCCCATCTCCCCCTCCTGCTGGAGCAGCATCAGCAGCAGCACTGCAACTGCCCCCACCGCCCAAAGCACCACCACCCTCCTTCCCACCACCCTCCTTCCCACCACCCTCCTTCCCTGTACCCTTCTTTCCACCCCCCTCCTTTCCACCTCTGCCCCTCTCCACCTCGTTCTCCTCCCCCCGGTCCATTTCCTGTCTATCCTCCATACAAGCATCTTCACCAAGCCTGCAGCCATCTTTCGCCTCTACCTCATCCCCATCCTCCTTACAAGAATCTTCACTAAGGCTACATCCATCTTCTCTCGCATCACCATCCGCCCCTTCACCAACCTCTCCCTCCTCCCCTTCCTTTCCCTCCTCCTCCTTCCCCCCCTTCTCCCCCTTCTCCCCATTCTCCCCCTTCTCTCCCTCCTCTCGCACCTCCCCCTCCTCTCCCATCTCTTCCACTTCCGTCAAACTTCTGCTTCTAACCCTCTCCTCGCGGCTTACATTCCCCAGCCCTGCTGCACTGCCACGCCTCCGCAAATGACTCTTCCCTAATCTCCCAGACGACCCCGAGACTCTCTTCTCAAAGTCCCCAGTTGTTCCCAGAGATCTCTTTTCGCAATGCTCAGACGACCCTACAGCTCTCTTCTCAGAGTCCCCAGTCGTTCCCAGAGCTCTCTTTTCAGAACGCTCAGACGTCCCTACAACTCTCTTATCAGGGTTCCCAGGTTTTTCTACAGGTTTGCTGTGAGGAGCATCAGGAGCCGCCAAAGCGAGCACGAATCTGCAGTGGGAAGGAGGCTCTATCCCACGCGCACATCGGTACGAGGTTCCCACAGCCCAATCTTTGACCCATGACGCTGTCACGTCATCCGAGGTTCTTTCTGCCGGCTGGACACGATCCAAGGGTGCCACGTCATCACCTCCCCGTGCCACGTCATCATCTACCACCAAACTGTCCTCGTTTCGACTCCCTGTAACTTCCAAGTTGTCAGATTCCCCGTCATTCCCCCCGTCGCCCTGATCATTCCGGTCTCTCTGGTCAACCAGGTCAACCCGCTGGTCGTCCTGATCACCCTGGTTCCCCTCCCGGTCAATCAGGTCAACGTGGTCAACCTGGTTCCCCTGGTCTTCCTCCAGGTCGCCTCTTTCAACCTGATCGTCGCGGTCAGCATCACTGTCCTTTCCCCTTCTCCCTGATAACACCTTCCTCCCGGCTCCCCCTCGCGCTCTGCCTCTTCCCCTCCTGTCTCCACCCCCGCTCTTAGGCAAGCGTTTTCCTTCCCTTCCCTCCTCTTCCCCCGTTCCTCCCGCTTCCCGTTTCGTGTTACCCTCTTTCTCACGGATAGCCTCTTTCTCCTCCCTTTCTTGACTCTCTTCCCTCTCCTCTGCGTCGTCACACGCCAAGTCAATGACCGTCCGTGCTGTCCGACGTGTCGACACGCGAGTGGGGGACGTCAGCGTGGTGATGCTCTTTCGGCGACGGCTGGCTGCTGACATGGCGAGAACTGGAGGATGACAAGTCAGCAGAAAGCCATCTACGCCATGTCAGCAAGCTAAGCAGCCGCGGGCTTTAAACAAGCACCGTTGACAGCAGACAGGAGAAGGAAGACTGAGGTCAGTTGAAAAAAAACAAAAAAAAAACGGACTGTAGCGCGTACAAAGGCCTCTTCTCTGTTCCTTTTCTTTGGCCAGCTTGCTCTACCAGCAGGAGACTGTAGCAAAACAGGAATTCAGCGACTGACGATGGTGTAACCCTTGTTTCGCTAAGAAAGTGTGGTTATGTTGATCCACAGTGCAACGGCGTCAAGCACACGCGTTTAGCCCTACAATTGACAACCTTCTCCCTTCCACTACAAAGTACGGCAACAACACGAACCACGCTAGGCGTCTAACGTAGTTACAGGTTTCTAGATTGGGTTGACAAGGTCGCCGAGCTTCAACGTGCCCGTGATTTACGCTACCGTGTAGCTGCAACCCAAGCTCTATAACCAGTGTACATGCTGTATGAACCAAATGCGAGGGGAGCTGCTAGCAAAGTAAATTGTGGCGAGGTGCCAGCACTGTGACAACATCGACGAGCTATTGATGATAGCAGGATTCACGAATGTTACGGGTGCAATGGATCGAGGTAGCGAGGATTGCACTAAGTGTCAAACGAGTACAAAGATGTGAGCTAAGGCATGAGCGAACATTTATACGCGAAACATGCAAACGGTAACGCGGTGCGTGCGAGCTAGCTAGTGCTACGCTGGCAGCGAGGCTCGGGCTAGTCCCGAAGCGTAGGCCGACACGGCCGGGCCAGCAGTGCGAGGTTTGGCAAAACAGTGCGCGCGAAGTTGGCGAAGTCCCGTTAGCAGTAACGGGCGAACAACGGCTGTTGCTGTACGCGATGTAGTCCGGCTCCGTAAGGAATGCCGAGAAAATTCCTTACACTACTCCCCCCCCCCCTCAAGAAGCCCCCTCCGCTACGCGAGTGCGTGTATATCGCGGAATCCCCGGCTCCTCAGGTACACTTGCAGGGCAGGGTGGTTTTCAATGTTGGCCAAGGGCACCCAGCTATCTTCAGTTGGCGTGCGGTCCTTCCAGCGAACGAGGAATTCAATCCTCCTGATTCCCGTGGGGTGGCGAATCCGGTGGCTCAGAATTTTTTCGGGCTTGATGATCGGCTCCGATGCAGGGCGAGTCATGGAATGCGGGCGGTGACGGGGCAGTTGGGTGGTGGTTGGGATATACGGGCGAAGTAGGCTGACGTGGAACGATGGGCTGATGTACCAGTCGGTCGGTAACAGTAGGTGCGCGGTTACTGGCGTGATCATGTGGCTGATTTGGAATGGGCCACAGTAGCGCGGTCGAAGTTTCGGTACGTCGGGCAGTCGCAGATTTTGCGTGTCGAGCAGTACGTAATCCCCTGACTGGTATGTGACTGGGCGGCGGTGGCGGTCAGCATTGCGCTAAGCGATGATGTTTGCCTTTTTAATTGCTTCTGCGGCTCTGGTGCGGGCAGCTTGCAGAATTTCGGCGAATTGCTGTGCACGTGGTGTTGGGTTGTCCGGACTCGGCGTCATGGGCACTGTAGGATTTTGCCCGTAGTTCAGGTAGAAGGGGGAGTGCTGCGTCGTCGCTGACGTGGCGTTGTTATACGCGAACTCGATCAGCGGCAGCTGCTGCTCCCAAGTCGTGGGGTCGTTGCACGTGGCACAAATCAACTGCTCCATCGTCTGATTCGTCCGCTCCGTTTGACCGTCGGTCTCGGGGTGGTACGACGAGCTGAACTGTAGCCGTGTCCCGAACTGCTCCCAGAGGTTCTTCCAGAAGTTGCTGGTGAACTTTGTGTCCCTGTCGCTGATAATCGCTGCTGGTATTCCGTGCAGGCGAACAACGGCTGTGATGAACAGGCGAGCGGTCTCCTCGGCTGAGATCGACTTTTTGCACGCAGCGAAGTATGCCATCTTTGTCAACCTGTCAACGACGACCATCACCGCGTCGTTACCCCCAGGGTTCGAAGGTAACCCTGTGACGAAGTCCATGGTAACCTGCTGCCAGGCGCGCTCGGGCGGTGGTATCGGCTGCAATTGACCCGCCTTCCGCTTCCTCGAGCTCTTCATCACCTGACACGTGGGACACGGGCCCACGTGCTGCTGCACGTCGGTCAACAGCTCCGGCCAGTAGTAATACCGCTGCAGTTGCTGTCGCGTTTTTTCTACCCCAAAATGTCCCGAGGTAATTCCGTCGTGTGCCTCCTGCAGTAGCAGCTCCCTCAGTAGTGAGTACGCGGGTACCCAGATGCGGTTGGTGCCTGTTTTTACGTAATAAACTCCTTTAGATTCTGCCAGTTGCTGTGAATTTCCGGTCGTGAAAAATGGGTCGGTGCGGTATCCGTGGGTGAATAGGCCTGTTAAAAGCGGGTTGGTTTGAGCGAGTAGGATGGCATGGAGTTGGGCGGTAGGGCGGGTGAGTGCGTCGGCGATGTTGGAGGCGCCTTTTTTGTACGTAACCGTGTAGTGGAAGTTGGACTCGAGGTAGTCCAACCAGCGAATCTGTAGCGGATTGAGATTTGGTTGGGCGCGCAGGTACTGTAGTGATCGGTGGTCTGTCCGTACTGTCACGTCGGCGCCAGTCAGGTAACACTGCCAAACCTTGAACGCGTGCACGATCGCCAACATTTCGCGGCCGTATATCGGGTAGTTGCGTTCAGGCGGGTGCAGCTTGCGGGACTCGTACGCGATTGGCTGGAGGCCGTTCCCGAAATCCTGCAACAGTACTGCTCCCACAGCGATGTCACTTGCGTCGCTGACGAGCTCGAACGGACGGTGCGGATCTGCGATGTGAAGCACGGGCGATGAGCACAAAATGTTTTTGAGGGCTGAGAAGGCAGCTTGCTCTTTCTCCCCCCACGTGTACTCAACCCCCTTCCTCAGCAGGTCGGTCAGCGGGGCAGTCAGCTTCGCCATGTCGGGGACGAACCGGCGCACGTAGTTGACGAACCCCAAAAAGCTCTGCAACTCGGTCAAGTTGGTCGGCGCGTGCCAGGCTTGAATCGTCGCGATTTTCTTCGGGTCTATTTCCACTCCTGCAGCTGAAATAACGTGTCCCAAAAACTCCAGTCGGTCCTGTAAAAACTCACACTTAGACGCTTTGGTCAGTAGGCGGTTCTCACTCAGGATCTTAAAAACTGCTTCGATGTCCTGTAGGTGTTGTGTTCTGTCAGGGCTGTGAATCAGTATGTCGTCCAGATAGACTATGACACACTTATCTAAGAGCAGGCGGAAAGCTTCGTTCATGGTCATTTGAAAAGTGGCGGGGGCGTTGGTCAGTTCGAAGGGCATGACGGTGTATTCGAAGGATCCGTAGCGTGTGCGAAATGCGGTCTTAGGGCAGTCGGGCGGGTTGACGCGAATCTGGTGGTAACCCCCTCGGAGGTCGATTTTCGAGAAAACCCGGGCTGTGCGCAGTTGATCGATCAGTTCGTCGGCTCGCGGGATGGGGTAACGGGATTTGATGGTAACCCTGTTCAGTGCTCTGTAATCTATGCACATGCGAAATCCCCCATCTTTTTTCGGTGTGAATAGTATCGGTGCTGCGAAGGTGTGAGGATCTAGGATCGAGCTCATAAAAGAGAATATGAATTGAATTGAATCACCTGGGTACAACACGAGGCTATATATAGGCTCGACACAAGGCCCCATAACCAGGTGTTACGCGAAGGTTCCGCGGGTCGCGAAGCGTCCCGAACAGATCCTTCCCGAATTCGGTAGGAGGCAATTCGGTGGCAACCGAAAAGCCAGAATTCGGTGCACGCAACCTAGCTCGGTGCTATAACTATAATAAAATATAGGAAAGCACCTAGCCTAGGAAATCAAGCAATTCATGCATGCATATAATTATCCTATGCTAGAAATAGCATAATAAAGTAAAGGCAAGCAAGCATAGCTGGCATAAGCCGTCGTACTCTCACACGTCCCCCCCTCAAAGCTGGGTGGCGTGAGATACACCCTGCTTGACAAGATAGTCCTTGAGAGCACGGCGTGCGTTGCCCATATCAGCTTCTGCAACCCAACTGTCCTCAGTGGGGTCGTATCTCTTCCAGCGTATCAGGAACTCGAGGGTCTTGCCGCCACGGCGCCGATGAGAGAGAACGCGCTCAATCTCGTACTCGGGTTCATCCTGCACAAGAACAGGTGGAGGTGGCGGTAGCTGCCGTCCCTGGAACTGGTGGTTGGGGTCCTTGTAGGGTTTCAGTAGCTGCACATGGAAAGCGTTGTGAAGCTTCCACGTATCTGGTAAGCGCAAGCGGAATGTAACTGGTGTCACCTGTGCCTCCACGAGAAACGGACCACAGAAGCGAGGCCGGATTTTGGATGGGAGGTGAGACAGGTTCAAGTTGCGTGTGTCAAGAAGCACCTGATCTCCGACTGCTACTGAGTGATCTCGTCGCTGACGATCGGCATATTGCTTCTGGGAGTTCTGCATCGTGGTGAGACGTCGCTGAGTCTTCTCCCATAGCTGCTGCATGTTGGTGACGAAGTCATGTGCGGCTTGGACGTGTGCCGGTGTAGTTGGCTGCTGTGGGGTGAGTGGTTCCCGTCCGTAACACAGGAAGAAAGGAGTTTTCCCTGTGGCCGCATGTGACGCGTTGTTGTAAGCGAACTCCAGGGTCGGTAACTGTGTATCCCAGTGGCTGACGTCGTCTTTGCAAGCTGTGCGCAGTAACTGTTCAACCACCTGATTGAGTCGCTCGGTCTGTCCGTCAGTCTGTGGGTGGTATGCTGAGGACATCGCAAGTTTTGTCCCCAACAGTCCCATGAGCTCCTTCCAGAACTTACTGGTGAAATTTGGGTCTCTGTCTGAGATGAGTGTAGCGGGGATGCCGTGGATGGTGATGATGCGGTCGAAGAAGAGGCGAGCAGTTGCTTCAGCTGTAGCTGTGGCGTTGGTCGGTATGAAGTGACCCATTTTGGAGAACTTATCGATGACTACGAGGATGGAATCGTGCCCCCGTGAGGTCGAAGGAAGTCCTGTGATAAAGTCGAGGTAACGACCTGCCATGGCTGCTCCGGTACGGGTAGAGGCTGAAGTAATCCTGCTTTTTTCTGTTTGCTGCTCTTCATCCGCTGGCACGTGTCGCAGGAGGTGACGAACTGCTGCACGTCTGCTGCCATCCGAGGCCAGTAGTAATACTTCGCTATTCCCGCTAACGTCTTGTTGCTCCCGAAATGTCCCGCGTATGGTACGTCGTGAAATTCCTCCAATAGGATCTGCCGTAGCGGGGCGTAATTCGGTACCCAAATCTTTCCTGAACCCTTCCTTACCGCTAGGTCTTTCTCCCACTGTAACAGCTTCTGTTTCTCTGCCGTTGCTATCTCGCCGTCCACGGAGTACCCATGTTGGAATAGACCCTTGAGTAGAGGGTTCATCCCGTCGAGCTGGATGCTTGCTACATGACCTGGGCGGCTCAACGCGTCTGCTTTGTTGTGTAGCCCGGGTTTGTAGATGATGTCGTAGTGAAAGTGGGTCTCCAAGAAATCCATCCACCGCACCTGTCGTCGTGAGAGCGTTGGCTGTGACTTCAGGTATTTGAGGCTGCAGTGGTCAGTATAGACTGTGGTCCTGGCTCCCTCTAGGTAACACCTCCACGCTTTGAAGGCTACGACTATCGCTAGGGCTTCCTTGTCGTGAATGGGGTAGTTTAGTTCTGCTCCGTGTAGCTTCTTACTGAGGTAGGCGATGGGCTGCAAACCGCGTCCGTGATCCTGCATCAGTACTGCTCCGACTGCTTGGTCCCTAGCGTCTGCTTCCACCACGTAGTCCTTGTCTGGATCCGGCAAGATGAGTACTGGCGCTGTAGTCAGTGCTGTCTGTAGCTGTTCCATGGCTTGCTGATGAGGAGTATCCCATTTGAAGGGCGTATCCTTTTTCAGTAGGTCGGTCAGTGGCGCTGCTATCTTAGCATACTGCGGCACGAACCTGTTGTAGTAGTTGGCGAAGCCTAGGAACTGTTGCAACTCCTTCACGTTCTCCGGAATTTTCCACTTTTTAACGGCGTCGATCTTCCGCGGGTCCACGTGTACGCCCTCGGCACTCACCATGTGCCCGAGAAACTGCACCTTCTTTAGTGCGAAGTCGCTCTTCGACAGTTTCACGTAGAACTTATTCTTCCGCAGGATCTCGAACACCTTCTGTAGATGCTCCACGTGCTCCTTCGTGTTCTTGGAGTAGATGAGGATATCGTCCAGGTACACCACTACGCACTCGTCCAGCAGGGGCCGGAGAATATGGTTCATTTCCGCCTGGAACGTTGCTGGTGCGTTGCAGAGTCCGAACGGCATCACCAAGTATTCGTAGGAGCCGTATCGAGTACGGAACGCCGTCTTGTGGATCGAGTTGTCCGCCATCTTGATCTGCCAGTAACCCGACCGTAGGTCCAGCTTCGAGAAGACTGTTGCACCACGCAGTTAGTCCAGTAAGTCGTCGATGCGAGGTATGGGGTATTTGTTTTTAACTGTCTGTTTGTTCAGTGCGCGGTAGTCGATGCACATCCGTAAACTGCCGTCTGGTTTTGGAGTGAAGAGAACTGGTGCACCGTAGGGAGAGGTGGATG
Source organism: Closterium sp. Naga37s-1 (assembly GCA_947471745.1). Lineage (NCBI taxonomy): Eukaryota > Viridiplantae > Streptophyta > Zygnematophyceae > Desmidiales > Closteriaceae > Closterium > Closterium sp. Naga37s-1. The sequence continues at coordinate 4,163,301 of CANJKZ010000804.1, forward strand.
GGCGGATCAGTTGTCTGTCCAGTAGATACTCTATCTGTTTCTTCATGTCTGTCAGTTCGTTCGGACTCAGTCGGTATGGTGCACGTGAGACGGGTTTCGCACCTGGTTCCTCCACGATCTCATGCTCGTGGGTGCGTGCTGGAGGTACGCCTGCAGGTAGGTCGTCGGGCATTATATCTTTGTACTGCTCCAAGACCTCCTTTACTGCTGCAGGGAGCTCGGAACTCGGCTTCTCCTCCTCTGCTGCTGCCATGACCAGTGCTAGGTAACCCGTGTTACTCTCGTTCACCGTCTGTTCGAACCGTGCCAGTGTCGTTTCAGGTACGTCCCCTGTATCCGTCCAGCTTCGCAGTGCTATCTGCTTCCCGTTGTTGTAGATGCACACCTTGCTGTTGACCCAATCGATCTCGGGGTTGAACCGTTTCAGAAAATCTCGCCCCAAGATAAAATCTAACCCTTTGATGTTGGTGACTGGTAGCTTCGGCTTCCACCTCAACGCACCTATATGCAGCTGCAGTGATGCTTCGCCATGGATAGGAAGCTTCGTACCGTCCACTATGGTTGCTGAAAACTGGGTCTCTTCCGCCTTCTCTCCAATTTTCTCCAATGCTCCGCGGTCACACACCGAGTGAGATGCACCGCTGTCCACTAGTGCCTGGAGGCGTCGCCCGTTGCAGATCACCTCGAGTAGTAGTGGCTGTTGCTGCTCCGAGTAACCGTAGATGGTCTCGCTTATAGGATCATAGGGTACGTCGAATAGATCATCCCTCGGTCCTGCGCTCGAAGCTGCTGACTCCATATCAGTTTCCAACTGAGTAGGGTTGGAAGGATTTATCTGAGGCCGAATCAGCTTCGTCTTGGCCTGGAACCTTCCCTTAAGCCTTTGCAGCTGTGTAGGCTTCTCCTGTGGGCAATGGGGAGCCTTAACACTATGCTGCGGGGAGAGAATATTAACTCCTTGGAACGCACGACCCTTTTCCACGCTCCGGAGTGGTTTGCCCTGTCAGAATATTATATAGCTTATGCTGTTGTGTAGGCTATAGTGGGGTATCCCATAGGGGGTACAACCCAATTAGGGTTTTCCATATGTACTCACCTCATTCATAGTTCATTCATCCTCGTTCTTCATTCTTCTCATGGTATCGAGCAGGTTCCCTCGTGGGAACTGTTCCTAGGGCCCACCGTTTTTTTTTTTCCTGCCCGGAGCGCACTCTGCCCCTACCCGAGTCGCGCTCCCCTCTCTCTTGGCCCCTAGTGGCCCCTTTAGCCGCCCGTCACGGCCCTTAGACGCCCGCGCGCCGCCCGTCCCGGCCCCTTAGACGCCCGCGCGCCGCCCGTCCCGGCCCCTAGACGCCCGTGCGCCACCCGGCCCGGCCCCTAGACGCCCGCGCGCCGCCCGTCCCGGCCCCTAGACGCCCGCGCGCCGCCCGTCCCGGCCCCTAGACGCCCGCGCGCCGCCCGTCCCGGCCCCTAGACACCCGTGCGCCGCCCGTCCCGGCCCCTAGACGCCCGCGCGCCGCCCGTCCCGGCCCCTAGACGCCCGCGCGCCGCCCGTCCCGGCCCCTCGACGCTCGCGCGCCGCCCGTCCCGGCCCCTCGACGCCCGCGCGCCGCCCGTCCCGGCCCCTCGCCGCCCGTGAGCCGCCCGTCCCGGCCCCTAGACGCCCGCGCGCCGCCCGTCCCGGCCCCTAGACGCCCGCGCGCCGCCCGTCCCGGCCCCTCGACGCCCACGCGCCGCCCGTCCCGGCCCCTAGACGCCCGCGCGCCACCCGGCCCGACCCCTAGACGCCCGCGCGCCACCCGTCCCGGCCCCTCGACGCCCGCGCGCCGCCCGTCCCGGCCCCCTCGACGCCCGCGCGCCGCCCGTCCCGGCCCCACGCCGCCCGTGAGCCGCCCGTCCCGGCCGCGCACCGCAGTCCCGGCCCCACGCCGCCCGTGCGCCGCCCGTCCCAGCCGCGCGCCGCCGTCTCGGTCCCCACGCCGCCTGTGCCGCTGAGGAGCTGAGCCGCCCGAGCCGCCCGAGCCGCCCGCACCGCCCGAGCAGCCCGAGCCGTGCTGCCCCTCAGCAGCACAACCGAGCCGCCCGACAGCAGAGCAGCCGAGCCGCCCAGCAGCCGAGCCGCTCAACAGCCGAGCCGCCCAGCAGCCGAGCCGCCCAGCAGCCGTGCCGCCCAGCAGCGGAGCCGCCGAGCCGCCGAGCCGCCCGGCAGCCGAGCCGCCGAGCCGCCGCGCCGCCCTCCTTCCGGGCCGCCCGACCTGTCCAGTCTGGTGAGCACAGCGCCCTTTCACTGCACTGCCCTCACCCTACTGTTTGCGCTGCCAGTCGTCTAGGGTCATGGCTACCCCTAGTGTTCTAGTCTTTGACGCTGAGGGTCGGGCCATTGACTTTGAGGTCTGGGTGGATGACCTGCAGCTGTTCTTACAGTGCGATAGGGCAGATGGTCTCTCTCTCTTTGACCTCACCTCTGGCGCCTCCACTGCCCCTGCTGCTGACGCCGACGCCACTGTTCGCTCCCAGTGGGCCACGCGCGACGCTGCTGCACGTCTTGCTGTGCGTCGCCACCTCCCTACCTCCGAGCGTGCACACTTTAGTCAGTACAAGAGTGCTCAGACCTTGTACGACGCTGTAGTTGCGCGCTACTCCTCCCCTGCCACTGCTGCACTGAGCCGTCTCATGCTACCGTACCTCTTTCCTGACCTTGCTGCCTTTCCCACAGTCGCTGACCTCATTACGCACCTCCGCACTAGTGACACTCGCTACCGCGCTGCACTCCCTGCTGACTTCTGCGCCAAGAACCCCCCCCCCCATGTACATCACTCTTTACTACATAGTCACTCGCCTTCCTGACTCCCTTCGCGTAGTCAGGGACCACTTTCTCTCTGTCTGTCCCACCACTCTCACTGTTGACCTCCTCGAGAAGTCCCTCCTAGCGGCCGAGAAGAGCATAGTCGCTGTAGGGGCCTCTCGTGGTGACCCGCGCACCCCCATCTTTGAGGGGTGTTCCCCCTCCCCCCTTCTGCCCTCTGTTGCCTCTGCTGCTGCGGCCGACCTCCTTGGTCTTGAGTCGGTCGGTGTGGCGTCTGCCCCTAGTGGGAGACGCCGCTCTGGCAAGGGCAAGGGGGGCAAGGGCGCTGGAGGAGCGAGCGGGGGCGGTGGAGGTGGAGGTGGCGGCAGTGGGGGGAGTGGGGGTGGCGGTGGGAGTGGAGGTGGGGGTGGAGGAGTCGGTGGCGGCAGTGGAGGCGGAGGTGTCGGCGGCGGTGGCAGTGGGAGCGGGGGTGGCGGAGGTGGCGGCGGCGGAGGCGGAGGTGGAGGCGGCGGCAGTAGCGGAGGCGGCGGAGGCGGAGGAGGCGGCGGGGGTGGAGGTGGTGCTGGTCGCGGGTCTTCGCAGAGGAGTGGCTCCGGTGGTGGCTCGCGCCAGCAGCAGCAGCGTGGTCGTGACACCTTGTCCCCTCAGCAGCTTCGTGAGTGGTACACTGCGCGTCAGCGAGGTGGGGGTTTTGGTCCGTGCTCCTACGTTTTGCGCACCGGCGACCGTGCGGGTGAGCAGTGTGGGGGTCCCCACCCCACTCAGCGCTGCTTTGGCCGCCTGATGGACGCGTGGCGTCACCAGTTCCCGGAGGCCTCAGAGATCCCTCGTTGGGGTGACCTGTCCAGGGCGGGTGTTGCCATCTATGATCTTGACTTTGATGCTATTCTCTCTGCCATGTATGCTGTGTCTATTAGTGATGAGGGTGACTGTTACCGGTGTTTCCCGCCCGATCCGGGTATTGAGACTGCTGCTCTAGGTCCTGGTGAGGCTGCTGCCCTAGGTGCTTGCGACGCTGCTGCCCTAGGTGCTCGTGTGTCTGCGTCCTCAGGTACTGGTGAGTCTGCGCTCTCAGGTACTACGTCGGCTTCGGCCTCCCTCACCTTCACCCTTGACTCTGGGGCGTCTCGCTCCTTCTTTAGGGACCGCACCACACTCACACCGCTGAGTCGACCGGTTGCAGTGTCTCTGGCTGACCCCTCTGGGGGTCCTGTCCTGTCTCGCTTCTCCACAGTCCTCCCGTGTCCGGCGGCTCCCTCTGGCACCCTGTCTGGTCTCTACCTCCCCTCGTTCTCTACGAACCTGGTGAGTGGTGCTGACCTACAGGATGCGGGTGTACACCAGTTCACTCCTGCGCGTCAGCGGGTGACGCACTGTACAGAGGCTCGCACAGGCCGACACCTGGCTACGTTTACCCGTCAGCCGGGGTCGAGCCTGTACACACTGACCACTGCGTCTCCTCCCGTTACTGAGTCTGGTAGAGTCGCTTCGTCGGGTCAGGTGTTTGCTGCTGCGTCCAGGTCTGGTCCTGAGTCTGCCCCCTGTTCTTGTCGTCTCCTGTCTCACGAGACTCTTCTCTGGCACCACCGTCTTGGTCACCCCTCTCTGCTTCGGCTCAGAGGCATGGCCTCCCGTCTTCTAGTGTCTGGTCTCCCCCGGTCCCTCCCTCCCCTTCCTCAGGGCCCTGGCCCTACCTGTGTCCCCTGTGTCGAGGGGCGCCAGCGTGCTGCCCCTCACTCCTCCCAGTTTCCTCCGACAGAGGCCCCGTTGCAGACGCTCCACATGGACGTGTGGGGCCCAGCCCGCGTCCGTGGGCAGGGTCACGAGCGCTACTTCCTGCTCGTTGTTGACGACTACTCGCGTTACACCGCAGTCTTCCCCTTGCGCGGCAAGGGTGATGTCACTGAGGTGCTGATCGACTGGATCCGCGCAGCTCGTCTCCAGCTCAGGCAGAGCTTTGGCTCCGACTTTCCTGTTCTGCGTCTGCACTCGGACAGAGGCGGAGAGTTCTCCTCTGGCCTTCTGCGAGCCTACTGTCGTGCACGAGGCATCCGTCAGACCTTCACGCTCCCGGACTCTCCGCAGCAAAATGGGATTGCTGAGCGCCGCATTGGCATGGTCATGGACGTCGCTCGTACGTCTATGATGCATGCGGCTGCCCCCCATTTTCTGTGGCCGTTTGCGGTGAGGTACGCGGCACGTCAGATCAACCTTCACCCCAGGGTCTCCAGGCCGGAGACCTCCCCAGCCTTGCTGTGGACCGGGAAGGTGGGCGATGCGTCGGCGTTCCGGGTCTGGGGATCTCGGGCGTTTGTCCGCGACTTGTCTGCGGACAAACTGTCCCCTCGTGCTGCTCCTTGCGTCTTCCTGGGGTTCCCCCCAGACGCGCCTGGGTGGCAGTTCTACCACCCCACCTCTCGACGTGTTCTGTCCTCTCAGGACGTCACGTTCGACGAGTCGGTACCCTACTACCGCCTCTTCCCCTACCGCACTCCGTCCCCCCCCCCGCCCCCGCTCTTCCTTGTACCAGGTCCCCCCCCGGTAGACCCCCTCCCCCCTCAGGGTCCTGCCCCTTCAGGTGTGTCCCAGGTAGACGCAGTCGAGCCTGTCGAGGTCACTGGTGACTCTGGTGCTGCTGGGGGTGCTGAGCCTGGGGGTGCTGGGCCTGGGGGTGCTGGGCCTGGGGGTGCTGAGCCTGGGGGTGCTGAGTCTGGGGGTGCTGAGTCTGGGGGTGCTGAGCCTGGGGGTGCTGAGCCTGGGGGTGCTGAGCCTGGGGGTGCTGAGCCTGGGGGTGCTGAGTGTTGGGGTGCTACGCCTGGGGGTGCTTTGCCTGGGGGTGCTGGACCTGGGAGTGCTGCGCCTGGAGGTCCTCCGCCTCGAGTTTCTACGCGTGCTTTGTCTCGCCGGGAGCCACTCTCTCCACAGGAGCTGCGCGAGTGGTTTGCCCGGCGCTGGAGCCGTGCTGCTGGTGCTGGAGGTTCGTCGGCTACTGAGGGTGCTGCTGTTGCGGGTCCCGGAGGTGCTCGTACTGGGAGTACTGGAGCTGCTGGGCCTGCGGGTTCGACTGGAGCTGGTGCTGCTGAGGGTGTTGGCGCTGAGACTACCACTGGCGGTCCTGCTGGGGGTGCTCCTGGTGTTGCTCGAGGTTCTGGAGCTACTGGAGGTGCTGCTGGAGCGGGTGCTCCTGCTGGGGGTACTGGTGCTGTCCCTGCTGTTTCTGGCGTAGCTACGCGGCCTCGACCGTACTTCGTTCCACTCCTGCAGCAGGTTCTTGGTCTTCCGCCCTCTCCTGGTCCTCCTCCTCTCTTGGAGGGTCCACAGCCTGTCCCGTCGCGGTCACTGCTACAGCCTACCTCCCCTTTGCCTGCTCCTTCTCCCTACACTGGTCCTACTGGAGGTCTTACTGAGCGTCGTGAGCCTGCGTCTCGCCCTGCGTCGCCTGTCCGTGCTGCTCGCGCTAGTGGTCGTGGTTCGCGTCAGCGTCCTCCTCCTGTCCCTGGCACGCACAGGATGTCTCTGCGTCCGTCTACTGCTCCTCTGCGTGCCCCTTTGCCTTCTCCTCCTGAGTCCTCTCTTCCTGCTCTTCCCGACCCTGCGTCGGACTCTCTTCGTGCTGCCAGTCCTACTGTCACGCGTCTCCTTGCTACTGTCGTCACTGACCCTTCCTTCGAGTCTACTGCTGCGTCTGCCCTAGTTACTGAGCTCGTCGACTTTGCTGCTCGCTGTCGCCTAGACTACGCTGCTAGTCTTGTCGCTGAGTCTGGGTCTGCCTGTCCTCCGTCAGTCGGGGGTGAGTGTGCCCTTGGCACGGACGTCCTTGAGGACAGGCAGGAGGAGTTCCAGTGTCTGGCAGCTACTTCACCTCATCTCGTGTCCGTACTGCTTACCCCTGAGGGAGACCCGGATGCACTTGACATCCCGACTCCGCGCTCTTACGCGGAGGCGATAGAGGGTCCCTACTCCTCTCAGTGGCAGGCAGCTATGGATGCAGAGATGGCTTCCTGGAAGTCCACAGGCACCTACGTTGACGCTGTCCCCCCTCTTGGGGCGAACATCGTCAGTGGCATGTGGATCTTCAGGGTGAAGCGGCCGCCGGGTTCTCCGCCTGTCTTCAAGGCACGTTACGTGGCTCGTGGCTTCAGTCAGCGACAGGGAGTTGACTACTTTCAGACCTTCTCCCCCACCCCGAAGATGACCACTCTTCGGGTGCTGCTACACGTTGCTGCTCACCGTGACTACGAGCTGCACTCTCTCGACTTCAGCACTGCTTTCTTGCAGGGCAGCCTGCACGAGGAGATCTGGCTGCGCCGCCCACTTGGCTTCACTGGGTCTTTCCCTCCTGGTACCCAGTGGAGTCTCCGGCGTCCAGTCTACGGTCTCCGCCAGGCGCCACGTGAGTGGCACGACACACTGAGGACTACGCTTGCGGCTCTTGGGTTTGCTCCTTCTACTGCCGACCCGTCGCTGTTTCTACGCACCGACACCTCTCTGCCGCCGTTCTACATCCTCGTGTACGTCGACGACTTGGTCTTTGCCACAGCTGACACTGCTGGACTCGCCCACGTGAAGTCCGAGCTGCAGAAGAGACACACGTGCACAGACCTGGGTGAACTGCGCAGCTACCTTGGCTTGCAGATCACCCGGGACAGAGCACGCCGCACCATTACCCTGACTCAGTCACACATGGTGCAGCAGGTCCTTCAGCGCTTCGGCTTCACGTACTCCTCGCCTCAGGCCACTCCTCTGCCTACTCGCCACTCACTCTCAGCTCTGCCTTCGGATGAGTCAGTAGAGTCGAGTGGCCCGTATCCAGAGCTTGTTGGCTGCCTCATGTACCTGATGACCTGCACACGACCTGACCTTGCATACCCTCTTAGCATTCTTGCACGCTATGTTGCTCCTGGGAGACACCGACCAGAGCACATGGCTGCAGCGAAGAGGGTGTTGCGATACTTGTGCAGTACGTCGGGCATGGGACTAGTGCTTGGAGGGCGGAGTCCAGTGGTCCTCACTGGGCACGCGGACGCTTCTTGGGCTGACGACCAGGCTACGCAGCGGTCGTCGCAGGGTTACACCTTCAGTCTTGGTTCCGGCTCTGTCTCGTGGCGAGCTACTCGCTCGTCCTCTGTTCTCGGCTCCAGTTGTGAGGCTGAGATCTACGCCGGGGCCATGGCTGCACAGGAGCTTCGCTGGCTCACCTACCTGCTGACTGACCTTGGAGAGCCGCCTCGTTCTCCTCCAGTGCTGTACGTAGACAACAAGGCCATGCTGGCCTTGTGTCGAGAGCAGCGCTTGGAGCACAGAACGAAGCACATTGCTCTCCGTTACTTTCTTGCTCGTGAGCTGCAGCAGCGTGGTCAGTTGCGACTTGCGTACGTGGCCTCTCAGGCCAACACTGCTGATGTGTTCACCAAGGCACTTGCGCCTTGTGACCATCAGCGCTTCTGCACTCAGCTGGGTCTTGTACCTGTCTTGCCTCACTTGCTCTCCTCTTGACCTTACTTGTACTGTCACATATATATACCTGCTCTTGCTTGTCTAGCTCTATATATATATGTGTACTCCTGCATGTGAACTGGCCTTGTGGCCTTGTCGTTGTGCTCGGACTGTGTGGTGACGTTGTGATCCACCCTGAGCTTGCTCTGCTTTGCTTGACTGGTCTTGTGACCCCTTGTTCTCCCCCACTTTGCCTATGGGGGTGTGTCAGAATATTATATAGCTTATGCTGTTGTGTAGGCTATAGTGGGGTATCCCATAGGGGGTACAACCCAATTAGGGTTTTCCATATGTACTCACCTCATTCATAGTTCATTCATCCTCGTTCTTCATTCTTCTCATGCCCAACTTCTCAAGTACCTGAATAATTTCTAAAGGCTTTTTCTTGGCCTCTAAACCTCCCCTGATTTTTTCAAAGGCTTGAAAACCACGAGAAGCAATATTCTTCGTTAGAGTATCTTTATAGGATACTTTTAACGAGTTCTTACTTTCGTGGGTGTTCGGCTGGAGTTTCCCGGTCGGTGCAGAGTCTTTTTTCGCGGAGCCTCCATTCGCCTCGGCGATTTCCCCTGATGCCGGTCGGTCGTGACGTTTTAGATTCGCGCCATCATTTTCTCCTTTTTTCACCCGCTCCGAAGTCGCCACGTCGTCGCCTTTTCCTGCTTTTCGGATCTTTACGCGATCGCCAGGTCGATCCGCGGCTACTGGCGATTCCCGTTTTTTTACTTCGGGGGTGCTCCACTGTTTCCGTCCCGGAGTGCCGCACGTGCTTTCTTCATTTTGTAGCACGAAAAAAACTGATGCCCTGCTGCGCCGCAAAATTCGCATTTTGTCGGCTGCTGCTTCGCGTCGTATTTGTCGATATCCACCGGTTCGGCGAACGTGGGGGGTGCCGATCGCTCCGTGCCGAATGTACGGTTCGGCGTGAAGCGTCGTGTTTCGGGTTGACCTCGAGTCAGCGCGTCGTATCGCTCGGCAGCACGCACGATGTCTCTGTAGCTGTTGTAATTCGCCGCAATCACCTGCCGCCGAATCTCCATTTTTAACCCTTCCGTGTACGCCTGGATTTTTTCGCCTTCGGTCAGGTCGGTGATGCGGTTGAACAGTAACTCCATCTGCTGCGTGTACTGTGCTACACTACTGTATTGCTTGTGTCGGTGTATCTGTTGCCGTGCCATGTAGGTCGTATTAATTGGTTCGAAACGCTCGATTAAATCTGCCCGAAACTGCTGCCACGTTTTCTCCCCGCGGGCTACGTCGGTGTAGTAAATCCATTCGAGAGCCGGTCCACGTAACAGTGTCGCTGCGAGCCGAATCCTTGCTGCGTCGTGTTGCGGGGTCGAACAGCCAATGGCCTCGAAGTAAATTTTGGAGGGTGGCCACGAATCGCCGGACGTCGGATCCCTTCGCGCTTGGATCGAACGCCTCCGAGAGCCTCGGTCGTGCTGCTTCGAGGTTCGGCGACAGTGGTGCCATTGGTCCGTGAAATGTCGGTGTCGCCACTGCTGCTGGAGTTGTCGGTGCTGCAGTCGCTGCGGTCGCTGCTGCTGCGGTGGCGAACCCTTGTTGGCTTGTCAGAAAAGCCTCGAGTCGACGAAGCGTCGCCTGCGTCTGCTCCATGTCGGTGTGGAGGCTCGCAATGTCGCTCGTAGTCGCGTAGTTTTCGCCTTGGCCCTCCATGCCTGACATCAACGCGTCCGAAAAACCGAATCGAGGGGGAGCGAAAAACACGGAACCGGTTTTACGTACCCGAAATCGATGTTTGACTGCGTCGCCCCCGCGGTTTTTTTGAAGACTGGTTTTAGCGGTCGAAAGAACTTCGCGTGTAAACGGGCTCTGATTACCAAGTGTGAGGATCTAGGATCGAGCTCAGAAAAGAGAATATGAATTGAATTGAATCACCTGGGTACAACACGAGGCTATATATAGGCTCGACACAAGGCCCCGTAACCAGGTGTTACGCGAAGGTTCCGCGGGTCGCGAAGCGTCCCGAACAGATCCTTCCCGAATTCGGTAGGAGGCAATTCGGTGGCAACCGAAAAGCCAGAATTCGGTGCACGCAACCTAGCTCGGTGCTATAACTATAATAAAATATAGGAAAGCACCTAGCCTAGGAAATCAAGCAATTCATGCATGCATATTATTATCCTATGCTAGAAATAGCATAATAAAGTAAAGGCAAGCAAGCATAGCTGGCATAAGCCGTCGTACTCTCACAGAAGGGCGACGAACTAGGGCGAATGAATTCCTTCTCGAGCAGGTAATCGAGCTGCTTCCTCAGTTCGTCCAGTTCGGGTTGGGTCAGTCGAAATTGTCGCTGTACTGTCGGCTGTGCCCCCGGTTCTAGTTCTATTCTGTGGTCGTGCGGTCGCTGAGGTGGCAGTCCCGTCGGTAAGTCGTCCGGGAAGATGTCACTGTACTGCTTCAACAGTGCTGCCAGGTCACTCGGTACGTTGGCCAGCAGTTTTTGTAAATCCCCTCCTTTGTCTGCTGCCTCGGCTTCCCGAATGTCGACCGCGTACACGTCAGCTCCTGCCGCTACGGCCCGTTTCATCGTGATCACGTTGACACGCACCGACGAAGACTCAGGCGAGCCCCAGCGAGGTAGGGCGATGTTGTTACCGTTCACTCGCACGGTGCAGTCACCCGTCGTCCAGTCGATCCGCGGATTGTGTCGTCGCAGCCAATCACGCCCGAGTAAAATATCGGTTCCGTCGAGGGTCGTTGCGAGCATTTCCTGGCTAAACGTGAAGTTACCCCCGCATCGAATCCGAACTCGGTCTACGCGTTCCCGTATCGCCAGCGGCGTGCCGTCTACCAGTCTTGCGTCGTTTTGAGGTAAACATCTGTCCAGTGGCAGTCGCAGTTTTTGTGCTGTGGCAGTGTTGATAAGGCTGTGGCTGGCCCCTCCGTCTACGGATATTTTAACTAAATCAGTCCCGATTTTCCCACTAAGCAGTATGGGGCTGTCTACCGTAGTACCCTCCTTATTCGGTCGGGTGTGGTCGATTGCGTGAACCAGAACAATCACTCGGTGAGGGTCGGTTGGGTCGGGCGAGCGGCGTGATCTGTCAGTAGAGGGCCCGTCTGCTACTGACTCCCAACGTTTCCCTGCTGCTTGGTCTGTTTCTGCTGCTCAGCTTCCCCCTTTCCCTTAGCGTTTTCTGGGCATTCGCTCTTGCGATGTCCCGGCCGATTGCACGCAAAGCAACGCCCTTTGAATGGTGCGGCAGCGGCATTTGCGGCGACGGCACGTATCGTGGCGCCCTGGTTCGTCCCACGAGACCGATGTCCCCAATGGCTGCTTCCGTAGGACCCCGGTCTCGGTCGGCGGAAGAAAACAAGTTTCTCCGCCATAGCGAGAATTTCTTGAAAGTCGGTGACGCCGCGAAGCTGGATTTCCTGAGCGATGTCGTGCTTCAGGCCGCCGATGTAGCGGTCGATGCGCTCGCTCTCGTGCATATATCCCACCTGCTCGCATAGCGCTAGAAATCCGCTCGTGTAATCTTGGACGGAACCGAGTTGGCGCCAAGTGCGGAGCTTCTGTCGCGTCGCGATAGAAGCCGCGATTGGCTCGAAACGAGCACGCAGACCTGCGCACCACGCGTCCCACGTGCGATACTTGGGCACCTCCGCGAAATACGACGGCGCCCAGGGTCCGGTTTGTCCTTCCCGTGTCGGTAGAGTCGCGTAGTCCATCGGCTTCGTGACGATGACGCGCCACCAATCCATGGCGGGTCCTCGCAGCAGCGACACGGCGTAGCGGATTTTCGCCGTATCCTCCGAGACGTAGTTGGCGTCGAAAAACACGTTCATCATGAACAACCACGCCTGAACGGTAGGACCACCCCTTTGACTGGGATCGAAGCATGGCGGACGCTGCGGCTTCAGCGGCATCGGTGACGGTAGTGCCGAACCGTCGGTTGGTGCCGAAATTGTGACGCGTGGCTGGCTTCGGGCCGCATTCGTTGCTTCGGGGTGTGTCGTGCCGTGGTCGTCGTCTCCGTCGGGGCGGACGACGCCAACACTGGCCGCGCTCGCGGGTTGCCCCACGCTTCCATGTTGTGATGCTTGTGGTGCGGGCTGTTCCGGAGTGCCAGGTGCTTGAGATTGTGCTTGTTGTGCTCGTATGAGGTCGTTTTGCAGGGACGAACGTTCTGCCGTCAGCGTCGCGATTTCCTCGGCGCTCTCGTGGATTTGTCGCAGCAGATCGTTCAAGTGCTCCTGCGTGAGAGTCGTGATATCGATATGCTCAGCCATTTCGAAGGGTGTCGGCTCGTCTTAGTCTAGGCGCAGTCGTGGCTGCACGCGTTTACGAGAGAACGCGAGGATATGGGCTCCTAGGTGCTAAGGTGCGTGAGTCCCTTCGAGTGAAAAAATCAAAAGTTGATTTTCCTGGGTGCGGAGATGCGCGGTCCGAAAAGGAAAGAGGCTCTGATACCAAGTGTTACGGGTGCAATGGATCGAGGTAGCGAGGATTGCACTAAGTGTCAAACGAGTACAAAGATGTGAGCGAAGGCATGAGCGAACATTTATACGCGAAACATGCAAACGGTAACGCGGTGCGTGCGAGCTAGCTAGTGCTACGCTGGCAGCGAGGCTCGGGCTAGTCCCGAAGCGTAGGCCGACACGGCCGGGCCAGCAGTGCGAGGTTTGGCAAAACAGTGCGCGCGAAGTTGGCGAAGTCCCGTTAGCAGTAACGGGCGAACAACGGCTGTTGCTGTACGCGATGTAGTCCGGCTCCGTAAGGAATGCCGAGAAAATTCCTTACAAGGAACCTCAATGCTGAGAGCTAGTAGCAGTGAAATGTATGTAAATATGGACATCTCTTATCTTACTAACGTCAAAAGATATCACATTAATCTTGCATTAGCGTATAGCAACACGTTGTACTATTTGGTTCTAGCTTAAAAATATGCCCTAACACGTTATTCTTTTCACTAAAATTTGTGCACATTCACAAACCCGAAACCCTTATAAGTGCACTCCTCACCGCAGCTAAGGAATCACGCAGTAACGAGAACGAATGCGAGGAGTCGGAATTGACTCGAAGCGTCAGACGGTTAGCGTGTGCTGCGATCAGAAGTTGATCGTAACCAGGATCACCTCAGGAAGGTTCGCACACTACTTGATTTAGTGGTGGTGGGCCCTTGACCTCAATAGCAGAGTGAATGTAAATGCTTGAGATGAATTAAAACATGCAAATACAGCAAATATAAATATGAGTACAGGGAAGATGAATCGACCTAGCTAGCCATGTACTCCAAGGGGTACATTCCCTTATTCAAATTCATTCCCAACCGTGCGGCGCGTACAGTTACGAAACTGTTCCCGCCAGAACCCTCCTGCTTGCAGCTGCCCGATGCCGTCTGCTCCGACGGTCCAGATGCATCCCAACCGTCTGACGCTTCGAGTCAACTCTGACTCTTCGCATTCGTTCTCGATACTGCATGTTCCTTTTGCTGTGGTCGGGAGTGCACTGTAATCTTCATTCATTGCTATTCGTAACACCCCCCTTCACTCCTGGCCGCAGCTCGACTTGACATGCTTGACCACTCCGCTGAGTTCGGAGCAAAGCTGATGCTGCTGGCGTGGCAGTCGCTTCGTGAGGAAATCCGCTGCCATGTCACCAGTCGGGCAGTAGGTCAAGTTGACCTTGCCTTTGTCCACTTCATCCTTTACGAAGAAATACCGCAGCGCAATGTGCTTGGTGCGGTTGACGAAGCCAGGCTTGTTCGCGATTCGAATCGCGCTCTGGTTGTCACAGTGAAGACGAAAGGTAGGCGAAACTGGGATTTTCGCCTCCTGCAGAAGTTCCTGTAGGTAAAGACCTTCGCGAACTGCTGCGGTTGCTGCGATGAATTCTGCTTCGGCTGATGACAGGGCAACCAACTCCTGCTTCTGCGAATTCCAGGAGATTGGTCCCGTTGGTTCGAGTCGGAACAGGAAGCCAGTCCTCGACCGTCGATTGTCGGGATCTGCTGCGTGATCGGCGTCCACGTAGCCGATGAGATTGAAGGATGGGGTTGGTGCGGTTGAGTAGCACAGCCCGATCTTGGGCGTTGAAACGAAGAACTGTAGGGCGCACTGCAGGTCCAGAAGATTCTCGGCCGTTGGTTTGCGTGAGTACTGGGCCAGCTGACTTGCGATGTAGGAGAGGTCTGGCCTGCAGGTGACAGAGGCGAAGAGCAGGCATCCCAGCTGCTGCTGGTAAGTCTGAATTCCAGCAGGGGACAGGGCTTTGTTGTCAGGTTTGTGGTTCGGTCCCGGGGTTCGATAGGGAGTGGAGAGCGGTTCAGGTGAAATGTTGAACCGCTTCCCTAGCTCCTCTGCGTACTTAGCCGCTGAAAGGTGAATGACCTCAAGTGCGTAGGAGATGTTGAGGCCTAAGAACTGCTTCACCTCATAGTTGCATGTGATGTCGACGCGCCCTGCCAACGACTTCTCGAATTGCTCAAGTAACTCGTTGCTCGATCTTGTGTAAAGCAGGTCGTCGACGTAGACCGTGAGGAGAATGTATTCGCCGCGGAAGTCGCAGCGGTACATTCCTGGGTCGTGCGGCATCTGCTTGAACCCGATTTCAAGCAGGATGTTGTGAAGATACTGCTGCCAAAGCCTCGGTGCCTGTTTTATCCCGTAAAGAGATTTGCGCAGCTGGCATTCGCGCGAATCCCCTTCGCCGTATGCATGTGGCTGCTCCACGTAGATCACGGCGTCTACTAACGCGTACAGGAACGCGTTCTTGACGTCGATCTGGCGGAGAGGCAGGTGCCTTGCGGCTCCAATGGCGAGCAAGATTCGAACAGAGGTGTGGCGGCTGACTGGAGCAAACGTCTGGTCAAAGTCGATGTCGTGCCTTTGGTCATAGCCACGCACCACCCATCGCGCCTTAAAGCGCTCGATTTTTCCGTCTGCTGCGGTCTTCACCCGGAAGACCCATTTCCACGAGAAAACTCTTGCGCCTTTGATTGCTGCGCGGTCGACTAACACCCAGGTGTCTCGAGATTCGAGCGCTTTGATCTCCGCGTCCATTGCTTCGCGCCATTCCTTGCTGTGTGGTCCAGTGAGGGCTTGGCGCGGGTTTCGTGGCTCGAGGACACGTGGCGCCTTCGAGGTTGCGGTGTGAAGCCCGAGGAGCTGCAATCCTGAGACGGTGCTGTCATGGTGACATTGCGGGATGACTTCCTGCACATCGTCGTCATCGCTCTCTGGTTCAGGTTGTGCTGGTGGTGCTGCGCCTCTGCCGCTTCCGCCTGTTCCGCCTGTTCCTCCTCATGGGGTATCGTCGTTGTCGTCGTCGCTGCTACGCCGATCTTCCCATGTGAACTCGCCCCTGGTGTCCTGCTCCAAGATTGCTGCAGCGGCTTCGTCCTCGGGCGTTGCGTAGCTGTGCCCATCGTTTGCGTAAATGCGGTTCGCGTTCGTCTGTTCGTCGTGGCGGAACTGGTCGAGGAAGAGGCGTTCGTAGAAAATCACGTCGCGAGCGTGGGTGATCTTCTGACTGAGCAGGTCCAGCATGATCCACGCCTTGTGCTCGTGTCTGATGCCGAGGTGAATGCCCCAACGTGCGCGGCTAGCGAATTTTCCGATGGTTGACGTTGGCGGGCGGTATTGGACCATGCACCCCCACACGCGGAGCATGGACGTGTCCCCTTTGGTCCCGGTCCACTTCACATGCGGGGACAGGTTGCCGGTGATGGCGGTAGTTGACAGTAGGTTGTGCACCCGCACGGCGTGGTGCATCGCGTAGGTCCAGTAAGTCGGCGGCAGTTTTGACTGCTCCATCAGTGCTCGCACCTTCGTCATCAGCGTGCGGTTCGTTCGCTCAGCTACGCCCTGCTGCTGGTGTGCGTAGGGGAGAGAAATGTGGTGCTCGATCCCCTTTTGTGCGAGGTAACTCTGCATCTGGTTGCTCCTGAACTCCTTCGCGCCGTCAGATTGCCAGATTTTCATATTGTCAGATTGCTTCTCCCCGGATTGCCGCTGCGCGTGCGCAAGCCAGAGACAAAACACCTCATAGGCTCTATCGCGTGTTTCAACGTTCACGATCCACACATAACGCGTGCCGGCGTCGATGAAGGTAAGCGTGTACATTTCGTCGTCGACTCCGCAGTGCCCCACGTTCAGGAAATCGCTGTACACCTTGTACAGCTTGGGGTAGCGGTTCGTCCCTGGCTCGAGCAGCGGGAACGGCTGATGACTTAGCGCAGCTTCGGGGCAGACGGTGCAGTTGCGCGGATGTGTCGTGCTTCTCACTTCGGTGCCGTCTGGGCGTAGCAGCGCCCCAGGAGCGAAGACTCCTGCGTCGATGCAGTTCTTCAGTGTCGCGCGAGAAGGATGTCCGAGACGCTGATGCCAAAGCGCATCGTCAGCGCGAAAGCCGGAAGTGCGCATGTAGCGTGCGCGAGCGTCTTCGGGATCCTCATCAGATACAGGGGCAGGTGCTGCTGGTGCTTCTTCTGCTGCTTCATCTTCATCGTTGGCGGTAGTCAGCATTAGTGCCAGAAACTCCCTGTCGCGAACCTAAGAGAGGGGAATGTTGGTCCCAGGGATGGTTCGAGGGACAAAGGTGGGTTCGCGTGGTTCGGGAGCGGGTCCGTAAACAGTGCGGCGCAGGGTTGACGGTTCGTTGCCCCAGTCGATAGTGTCCCATGGATCGCGGCGCGGTCGGTTGTCAGGAGGAGGTAATGCGAGTGGAGCATGGCGCGGGGGACGACCAAGAGGAACAACTGCATGTGTTGCCTCAGTTTTCTCTGGTTCATCTTCTCCCCCCTTTTGTTCTTCGCGGAAAGTCCCCCTTCCGCTATTGTCGGCGCCAGTTGCGGCGCCCCATCCACCGCTTGCGTTGGCCCAAGTTCCGCCGCTGGTTCCCCATCCGCCGGTATCACTTGTTTCCCATCCGCCAGCGCTGCCCCACCCCCCTTCATTGGAGGCAATTTCTTCCGCTCCGGCTCCCCATGCGCCGCAAGCGAATGTTCCACGCGCTTCGGCGAGGCTTTGTTGGCGGAGTTCCTCAGCTTCGCGCCGCGCCAAATCTTCTTCCTGTTCCACGGTAAGCTTCTTCGACAAGTCGCGCCGATGGGAGTAGATGTCCAGAAACTTCTCGTATGTGTAGGGTCGAGGCACGCTGTGGGCATCGAGGGTGCCAACGCCAGTTCCGCGCAGCATGCCTTGAAGGTGTTGTGAGGGGGGACCAATGAGAGGGTGCTCTGGTGTGCCGAACACACCGTGCGTGGTGATTTCGAGCTCCAGCTGCGACATTCCTTCTTCTGGCGGCGCGTGGCGCTCTGCTTCGGCAATGGCGGCTGTCAAACATTATATATGTTACTGTTCTGTAGGCTACAGTGGGTTTAGCCTTAGGTACAATATTCTAGGGTTTCCTACTTGTACTCCCAATCTTGCTAGTCTAACCATTTCTCTCATTCTGACATGGTATTACGAGCCTAGGTTAGGAACCTAGGACCACTTACCTAAGGGCCCACCGTTCCGCTAGAAGCGCCCTCGAGCGCCCTATCGCCTTAGCGCCCTCATGCGCCTCTCTGTAAGTGCGCCCTCGTGCGCCTCTCTCTCTCTCCTGCTGCCCATGCGCAGCTCGCTAGCCCCGCGCGCGGCCTCTTTTTTTTTAGCGCGCGTAGCCCGCTAGCCGCCCGCGCGCGGCCCGAGTCGCGCGCGCGTCGACCGTTAGCCGCCCGCACGACCAGCGCCGCCCACGAGCAGCCCGCTAGCCGCCCGTCGACCGGCCCTGCTGGCCGTCCAGCGCGCCGCAGCCCCGCCCGTAGGCCGCCGCGTCGCCTGTGTAGGCCGCCGCCCGCGCGCGACTGCAGCCCACGCACAGCCGCGGCCAGTACGCTATAGCCGCCCACGCACAGGCCCACCGTCGCGCCGCGCCGCGTAGCCTAGTCCGAACCGCGCCGCGCCGCCCTGGCCGAGCCGCGCCGCCCTGACCGAGCCGCGCCGCCCTGACTGAGCCACGCCGCCCTACTGTGCACCACCTGCAGCACCTGCTGTTCCTGTTCCTACTGCTACAACTGCTACTGCTACTGCTCTTACTGCTACTCCTGCTATTGCTACCACTGCTACTGCTACTGCTACTGCTGCTACTGTCACTATGGCTAGTCCTACAGTTCTCACCTTTGACTCTGAGGGCCGTCCGATTAAGTTTGACGTTTGGCTCGATGACCTGCACCTGTTCCTCCAGATCACTGCCAAGGACGATGTTTCCCTGTTTGACCACACGTCCGGCGCCGCTCCCGCACCTGCTGCTACTGCTGACAGCACTGCTCGCTCACAGTAGCAGACCCGTGACGCTCATGCTCGCCTAGCCGTTCGCAGCCACCTACCGTTAGATGAGCGCGAGCACTTTGGCCAGCATAAGACCGCTAAGGAGCTGTACGACGCTGTAGTTGCACGCTACTCCTCCCCTGCTACTCCTCCGATAGGCCGTCTCTCACTGCCCTATCTCTTCCCCGATCTGTCTGCTTTTGCCACTGTAGCTGACCTCATCATGCACCTCCGTACTAGTGATCTTCGCTACCGTGCCGCGCTTCCCCCCGATTTCCTAGCCAAGAACCCTCCTCCGATGTACCTCACACTCTATCACCTAGTCACCCGCCTCTCTGACTCCCTTCGCACTGTCAGGGACCACTTTCTCGCCCTCTCCCCTACCGACCTCACTGTCGACCTGCTCGAGAAGGAACTCCTAGCAGCTGAGAAGAGTATTGTAGCTGTAGGTGCCTCTCTTGGCGACCCTCGCGCCCCCTTCTTTGAGGGGTGCTCCCCCGTCCCCCTCCTCCCCTCCATTGCATCTGCTGCTGCTGTCGACTACCTCGGTGCTGAGGGGGTCGGGGCTGCGTCTGCTCCTAGTGGGAGGCGCAAGGGCAGCAGGGGCAAGGGGGGCAGGGGTGGCGGAGGTGGCGGCGGGGGCGGCGGTGGTGGAGGGGGTGGAGGCGGCGGGGGTGGTGGCGGTGGTGGGAGTGGTGCTGGTGTAGGGGGGTCAGTGGCGGAGCCGGGGGTGGTGGTGGCGGGGGTGGCGGGGGTGGCGGGGGTGGTGGTGGCAGTGGTGGCGGCAGTGGAGCTGGCGGCGGGCGCGGTGGAGCGGTGCAGCGTGGGGGGATCGGAGGTGGCCAGAGGCAGCAGCAGCAGCGTCCCAGCGAGACCCCGTCGTCCCAGCAGCTCCGTGAGTGGTACTCTCAGCGTGGGGGGTCTGGGGGTGGAGGTACCTGCCCGTACGTCATCCGCACAGGTGACGGCAGTGGCCAGACCTGTGGGAGGTTTCACACGGCGCAGCGCTGCTTCTTTCGTCTCGACGACACCTGGCGCGAGCAGTTCCCTGACGCCTCTGAGCTGCCCCGCTGGGCTGATCTGCTTAAGAAGGGAATTGATATCTTTGCTCTTGATTATGATGCTATCCTTGGTGCTATGTATGCATTGACTATTAGTGTTGAGGGTGACTGCTACCTGAGTGTACCGCCCGACCCGGGTATTGGGACCAGTGAGACTGCCGCTCTAGGTGCTAGTGCGTCTGCTGCCCTAGGTCCTGGTGAGGCTGCTGCTCCAGGTGCTTGTGAGTCTGCGCCTGCTGGTACTGCGTCTACTGAGGCACTGCACACCTTCACACTGGACTCGGGTGCTTCCCGCTGCTTCTTTCGTGACCGCACTGTCCTTGAGCAGCTAGCTCGGCCTGTTGCTGTCTCCCTCGCTGACCCCTCTGGGGGCCCAGTCCTTGCGACCTCCTCCACTGTCCTCCCTTTTCCGGCGGTTCCGGCCGGCACTCTGTCAGGTCTTTACCTCCCCTCGTTCTCTACGAACTTGGTGGCGGGCTCTGCTCTCCAGGACGGGGGTGTTCACCAGTTCGCCCCTGCCTATGAGCGTGTGACCCACTGTACGTGTGCTCGGACGGGTCACCACCTGGCTACCTTTACTCGGCAGCCGGGGTCGGACCTGTACACACTAACCACTGAGTCCCCTCAGGTAGCTGTGTCTGCGTCAACGTCAGGTCAGCTGTCGGCCCCCTGCTCGTGTCGCGCCCTGTCGCACCAGACTGTCCTCTGGCACCACCGCCTTGGTCACCCTTCAGTGCAGCGCCTTCGTGGCATGCACTCCCGGTACCTTGTCTCTGGTCTTCCCAGGGTTCTCCCTCCTCTCCCACCCTCGCCTGCTCCTCCCTGTCTTCCCTGTGTCGAGGGGCGGCAGCGCGCCACTCCTCACTCCTCCTCGTTCCCTCCCACAAAGGCTCCTCTGCAGTCTCTCCACCTGGACGTGTGGGGCCCAGCCCGCGTCCGTGGACAGGGCCACGAGCGGTACTTCCTGCTGGTCGTCGACGACTACACCCGCTACACCATGGTCTTCCCCTTGCGCACCAAGGGTGAGGTCCCTGATGTTTTGATCCCTTGGATCCGCGCTGCTCGTCTCCAGCTCCGCGACCGGTTCCAGTCGGACTTTCCAGTCCTGCGTCTGCACTCTGACAGGGGTGGTGAGTTTTCCTCCGACCTCTTGGCAGCCTACTGTGCGAAGCACGGCATCCGCCAGACGTTCACACTTCCGGCCTCTCCACAGCAGAATGGGATTGCTGAGCGCCGCATTGGCTTAGTCATGGAGGTCGCTCGTACCTCTATGATCCATGCGGCTGCCCCCCATTTCCTGTGGCCGTTTGCAGTGCAGTACGCTGCGCATCAGCTCAACCTCTGGCCCCGTGTCTCTGCTCCGGAGACCTCGCCCACACTGCGTTGGACGGGGAAGGTTGGCGATGCGTCGGTGCTCCGAGTCTGGGGATGTCGAGCCTTTGTCCGCGATACGTCCACGGACAAGCTCTCCTCCCGTGCCGTTCCCTGCGTCTTTCTTGGCTTTGTCCCCAACGCGCCTGGCTGGCAGTTTTACCACCCCCCCTCGCGTCGTGTCTTCCCCTCTCAGGACGTCACCTTTGACGAGTCGGTACCCTTTTACCGTCTGTTCCCCTACCGCACTGTGCCGCTCCCCCCCCCCGCCGCTCTTCCTCACGCCAGTTGCTGCTTCGGTAGACCCCCTCCCTCCCCAGGGTCCTGCTCCCTCAGGTGTTTCCCAGGTAGACCCGGTCGAGCCTGTCGAGGTAGCTGTCGACTCTGGTCCTGCGAGAGGTACTGAGACTGGGGGTGCTGAGCCTGGGGGTGCTGAGCCTGGGGGTACTGAGACTGAGGGTGCTGAGCCTGGGGGTGCTGAGACTGAGGGTGCTGAGCCTGGGGGTGCTGAGCCTGGGGGTGCTGAGCCTGGGCGTCCTGAGCCTGGGGGTGCTGAGCCTGGGGGTGCTGAGCCTGTGGGTGCTGAGCCTGGGGGAACTGAGACTGACTGTCCTGCGCCTGGTGACGCTCCCTCTTCACAGCAACTGCGTGAGTGGTACTCTCAGCGTTACAACCTCCGGCGTGGGGCTGCTGGAGCTGGGGGTTCTGCCGGAGTTGGAGCTGGTGGTGCTGCGGGTGCTGGGTCGCAGCCGTCGCCTCCCTCCCCACAGCGACTGCGTGAGTGGTACGCTCGGCGCTGCAGCCTCCGGAGCGGCGCTCCTAGCACTGGGGTGCCGCCCGCTGGAGGCCCTGGTGTTGCTGGAGGTACTGGCGCCTCTGGTCCTGGAGGTGCTCGTACAGGCGGTACTGGAGCTGCTGGGACTGAAGGTTCTGCTGGAGCTGGTGCTACTGGAGGTGCTGCTGGTGCTGGAGTTGGAGCTGCAGGTGCTGGAGCTGCTGGAGCTGCCGGTGGAGCTGAGGACGCCGGGCCTACTGGAGTTGGTGTAGCTGCCGCCCTTGGGGTTGGTCCTACGGGTGCTGGAGCCGACGGTGCGGATGGAGCTGGCGCTACTTGGGGTTCTGGTGCGGTCTCTGCTGGTTCTGAGGGCGCTTCACGACCGCGGCCGTACTTCGTTCCGCTCCTTCAGCAGGTTCTTGGTCAGCCTCCTCCTCCTTGTCCTGCTCCCTCCTTAGAGTGTCCTCAGCCTGTCCAGTCGCAGTTACAGTTACAGCCTGCCTCGCCACTCCCTGGTCCTCCTCCCTACACTGGTCCGACCGGAGGTCCTACGGAGCGTCGTGAGCCTGAGTCTCGTCCGGTGTCACTTGAGTCTCGTTCTGCGTCACCTGTTCGTGCTGCTCGCACGTGTTGTCGTGTCCCGCGTCAGCGTCCTCCTGCTGTCCCAGGCACTCACCAGATGACGCTTCGTCTTTCCACTGCTCCACAGCGAGTCCCTCTGCCTTCTCCTCCTGCGTCCTCTCTTCCTGCCCTTGCTGACCCGGAGTCTGACTCTCTTCGTGCTGCTAGTCCTACTGTCACGCGTCTCCTGGCCACGGCTGTCACTGACCCTTCCTTTGAGTCTGCTGCTGCGTCTGCCTTAGTTGCTGAGCTTGTCGACTTTGCTGCTCGCTGTCGTCTAGACTACGCCGCGAGCCTTGTTGCTGAGTCTGAGTCTGTCTGTCCTCCGTCCGTCGGGGGTGAGTGTGCTCTAGGCACGGACGTCCTTGATGACAGGCAGGAGGAGTTTGAGTGCTTTGCCGCTCCTGTACCTCATCCCGTGTCCATGCTGATTGCACCTGAGGGAGACCCGGATGCACCAGACATCCCGACCCCGCGCTCTTACGCTGAGGCGATCGCGGGTGAGTACTCCTCTCAGTGGCAGTCAGCCATGGACGCAGAGATGGCATCCTGGAAGTCCACAGGCACTTACGTCGACGAGGTTCCCCCTCCTGGGGCGAACATCGTCAGTGGCATGTGGATTTTCAGGGTGAAGCGGCCGCCAGGTTCTCCGCCTGTCTTCAAGGCTCGTTACGTTGTTCGAGGCTTCAGTCAGCGAGAGGGAGTAGACTTCTTCCAGACCTTCTCCCCCACCCCGAAGATGACCACTCTTCGGGTGCTACTGCACGTTGCAGCTCAGCGTGACTACGAGCTTCACTCTCTTGACTTCAGCACAGCTTTCTTGCAGGGCAGCCTGCACGAGGAGATCTGGCTGCGCCGCCCTCCTGGCTTCACTGGGTCGTTTCCTCCTGGTACCCAGTGGAGCCTCCGGCGGCCGGTCTACGGTCTCCGCCAGGCGCCACGCGAGTGGCACGACACACTGAGGACTACACTTGCGGCTCTTGGGTTCGCGCCTTCTACTGCTGACCCGTCGTTGTTTTTGCGCACCGACACTTCGCTGCCGCCGTTCTACATTCTCGTGTACGTCGACGACTTGGTCTTTGCCACTGCTGACACTGAGGCTCTCGCCCACGTGAAGTCGGAGCTGCAGAAGAGACACACGTGCACAGACCTGGGTGAACTGCGCAGCTACCTTGGCTTGCAGATCACCCGGGACAGAGCACGGCGCACCATCACACTGACTCAGTCACACATGGTGCAGCAGGTCCTTCAGCGTTTCGGCTTCACTTGGTCCTCGCTACAGTCCACTTTTCTGGCTACAGGTCACTCGCTCTCAGCTCCACCTTCTGACGAGTCCATAGAGCCGATGACTTGCACTCGTCCTGACCTAGCGTACCCTCTTGGCCTTTTGGCTCGCTACGTGGCTCCTGGTAGGCACCGAAAGGTGCACTGGGATGCTGCAAAGAGGGTATTGTGCTACTTGTGCAGTACATCGGGCATGGGGCTCGTGCTTGGAGGGAGGAGCTCAGTTGTTCTCACTGGGCACTCAGACGCTTCTTGGGTTGACGACCAGGCTACTCAGCAGTCGTCACAGGGTTACACCTTCAGCCTTGGCTCTGGCTCAGTTTCGTGGCGTTCTACGCGTTCGTCTTCAGTTCTCAGCTCCAGTTGTGAGGCTGAGATTTACGCCACAGCCATGGCTGCACAGGAGTTACGCTGGCTCACCTACCTGCTGACCGACCTGGGAGAGCTGCCTCGTTCTCCTCCAGTGCTGTACGTCGACAACAAGGCTGCCATTGCCTTGTGTGAGGAGCACAGACTGGAGCACAGAACGAAGCACATCGCTCTATGTTACTTCCTGGCTCGAGAGTTGCAGCATCGTGGTCAGCTTCGTCTGCGTTACGTGGCCACTCAGGCCAACACTGCTGATATATTCACCAAGGCACTTCAGTCTGGTGATCATCAGCGTTTCTGCACTTTACTAGGGCTTGTGCCCACTTTTCCTCACTTGCTGTAGGCTTTGCCTATACCGTGATCAATATATATATATATACCTGCATGCTTGCTTTGCTAGATCGAGATCACTGTGTTGTTTGTGCTGCATATATGCCTCTGCATGTTAACTGGCCTTATGGCCCTTTGCTTGTGCTCAGTGTGTGTGGTGACTTGTGATCCACCCTGAGCTTGCTTTGCCTTTCTTGACTGGTCTTGTGACCCCTTGCTCTCCCCCACTTAGCCTATGGGGGTGTGTCAAACATTATATATGTTACTGTTCTGTAGGCTATAGTGGGTTTAGCCTTAGGGGGTATAATATTCTAGGGTTTCCTACTTGTACTCCCAATCTTGCTAGTCTAACCACTTCTCTCATTCTGACAGCGTCGAGTCCGCGGCCGGCAATTGCGCTGGTTGACGCCGTCGGCGTGTGACAATCCCTGCAGATGCCGTCTGGGTCAGGGTCATGAAGCGCCGTTTTGCGTGGGTGGGGATGGTGCGGCACCCACGGTCTGCCGTCAGGGTGTTTCCAATCCCTGCGGTGGATGTGCTCGAAGTGCAGTGGCACGAGATCAATTAACTCGTGCAAATCGCCGCTGCAGTCGGGAATGTCAAAATCCAGGACGTACACTCCATTTTCGGAGTGCGCTCGTCCGATCTGCCTGCGGGGGAAGTTTCGTGATTCGAAGTGCAGCAGAATGTCGCGCGTTGCGCGATCCGTGCTGAGGTCAACGCCGCAATCCATGAGCTGTGCGGCGGAAAGCATGTTGAAGCACAGGTTTTGGACGATCAGCACATCGTTGGGCGTGATGTGCGTGCGGCTTCCACGTGCCTTGAGCACGACGATGCCTTGCGCACTTGCGCGCAGGCGAGTGTTGTTAGCCACGGTGACGTAAGTGACTGTGGGGGTGGCGACGGCGTTGGATATGTAATGCTCGGAACCCACCATATGCTGGCCGCAGCAGCTGTCCAGGTACCAAGTGTTGTAGCGCTTGTTGTCGTCACGTGCGAGCAGCGCCAGTCGCGGCGTGACGATGTGCGGGGTGTCGAACTTCAGAAATTGCTCGCGCGAGAGCCAGTCGAGTGGCGCCACCCGCATGTCAAGTACGTGCGGAGGACTTTTAAGCCGCGGGACTGGAAGATTCCAGTCCTGGTCGTCGTCGTCGGTGAAGTCGCGGCGCGGACTGAACGGGTTGTTGTTGGTGAACGCGCCAATGGGGTGCGGTGCTGGCTCAGGTGAGGGTGAGCGCACGCGGCGACGACGCGACTTGCCTGTCATGGCCATGTTGCTGATGACATTGCGTACTGGGGCAGTCGATGACGGCTGCTGCTGCTGATGCTGAACTGCTGGGTTCAGGTTGTGCGCGGGTGGGGGTTGATACCCGTGGGCTGGACGCACGTCGCCTCGTGCGTCTTGCCGGCCGGACCAGTTGCTCGGATTGGTCTGGTGAGGGAGAGATCGGGACTTGCATCGATCCGCCAAATGCCCGAAGTTTCTGCAGACTTTGCAGTAGAGGCGCCGCGGCCTTCGCTCTTCGTTGTTGTCGGCGTAGAAGGCGAGCCGTTCTCGTTCTCGTCGTGGCGCTGGTCGCTGCTGATCCATATCCCGTTGTTCGACGAGAAGGGCGGCGCAAAGGGCGGCCTCCGAGATGACCCCCTGCTGTCGGAGAAGCGCCTTGCAGGGCCGCCACTCAGGGCCGAGCCCTTGAAGCATGATATTCACGAAAAAAACTTCCGAAATCGAACTTCCCAACTTCGCGATTTGGTCGCGAAGGCTCCGCCAGCGATTGATGTAGCTGTTGGCCTTCTCCCCTGGGGCCATTTTGGTTTCCAGTAGCTGCTGGAGCAGCCGGCTCGAAGAGACTGAGTCTTTCGGCTGATACACGCCGTTGAGATGGCGCCAAGCGTCGAGGGCTGGAGCGGGTGATGTCTTGTATGAGCGAATGCTCAATTGCTCCGCCGGCGACATGTTCCGCAGGAGCACCCCATACGCCATCAGGGATTCATTGTAGTATCTTGCCTTGGCGTCGCTGGTGTCCTTGGCAGGCTCCGTATAATTCCCGTCGAAATAATGAAAGATTTGGGCATTCTGCAGCAGGAGTTCCAGTTCGAAGCTCCAGGTATAGAAATCTCTGCCGTCAAAGCAGGTACTTGTCTTTATTTTTGATATGCTGAGAAACCTTGATTGCGCAGAGAGAATTGCCTCTTCACTGGGACGGGGAGTCTTTGGAGTTGAACCATTTGTGTCGAGGGAGAATGTGTGTGGGGCGGCGTTCTGGCCGGTTGGGGCTGGTTGAGAAGGTTGCGAGGATGTTCCCGCGTCGCCGTTCCGCAATGTTTGGAGTCCTTGCTCCAAGCTGGTGATGTCAGAATGTTATTGTCTAGCCTGTAGTGGGGTGCTCTATAGCGGGTACAACCCAACTAGGGTTTGCTATATGTATCCCAACTGCTGCTATTAAAACCTCTCTTGCCTAGCTAGGACTTACCTAGCTATGGCTCCTTGTTCTAGCTACTATTGTAACATGGAATCAGAGCTGTTACACTCTTGGCCTGTGGGCCCGCCTACTGCTTCCGCTGCTACTCGATCTGTCGCACGCCCCGTGGCGTGCGACGCATTTTTGCGCGCGGCGAGTTGCACTCTGGCGCGCGCCCCGGGGCGATTCGCCCTTTTCTTTCCTGACGCGCCGCCCCCGCTGTTCCGTCGCGGCGCCCTGGGGAGCCCGCACGACCCCCGCCTTGCTCGTCGCGGCGCCCTGGGGAGCACGCGCGGCCCCCGCTCTGCTCGTCGCGGCGCCCTGGGGAGCACGCACGGCCCCCGCTCTGCTCGTCGCGGCGCCCTGGGGAGCCCGCGCGGCCCCCCGCCCTTTCGTCGCGGCGCCCTGGGGAGCCGCGCGCGCCCCCTGCCCGTCCGTCGCGGCGCCCTGGGGAGCCGCCCCCCCCCCCCCTCCCCCCTAGCCGTCCCCCGCGCTCCTGCCCCGTCCCACCCGTTTTAGGGTTTGGGGGTGAGGAGTGTGGGGGTGGCAGTTGTGGGGGTGTCGGTTGTGTGCGCCGTCCCCTACTCCTCCTCCTCCTTCGTCTCCCACTGCTGCAGCTGTCGCTAAGGGGGGTGGATGTGTGGGAGCCTGGGGTTTAGGGTTTAAGGGGGGGTGCCGTGGGAGTGGAGCTAGGGTTTGAGCAGGGGGTGTGTGTCGAGTGTGTGGGGCAGTTGGAGGAGGTTGTGTGAAGGTAGCTGTCGTGTCGCCTGCAGCGCCTGTAGTCCGTCGCCCTTGCTTCGGTAGCCAGTGAGCCTGTTGTACCAGTCGCGGCGCCCGCTCTGCTCGTCCTTCTGCTCTACGCGCGGCCCCCGCTCTGCTCGTCGCGGCGCCCTGGGGAGCACGCGCGGCCCCCGCTCTGCTCGTCGCGGCGCCCTGGGGAGCCCGCGCGGCCCCCCGCCCTTTCGTCGCGGCGCCCTGGGGAGCCGCGCGCGCCCCCTGCCCGTCCGTCGCGGCGCCCTGGGGAGCCGCCCCCCCCCCCCTCCCCCCTAGCCGTCCCCCGCGCTCCTGCCCCGTCCCACCCGTTTTAGGGTTTGGGGGTGAGGAGTGTGGGGGTGGCAGTTGTGGGGGTGTCGGTTGTGTGCGCCGTCCCCTACTCCTCCTCCTCCTTCGTCTCCCACTGCTGCAGCTGTCGCTGAGGGGGGTGGATGTGTGGGAGCCTGGGGTTTAGGGTTTAAGGGGGGGTGCCGTGGGAGTGGAGCTAGGGTTTGAGCAGGGGGTGTGTGTCAAGGGTGTGGGGCAGTTGGAGGAGGTTGTGTGAAGGTAGCTGTCGTGTCGCCTGCAGCGCCTGTAGTCCGTCGCCCTTGCTTCGGTAGCCAGTGAGCCTATTGTACCAGTCGCCAGTGGGTCCGTTGCTCCTGCCGCTCGTCTATAGCCGCGGAGCCAGTTACTCCAGTAGTCCGTCGCCCTTGCTTCGGTAGCCACTAAGTCAGCCGCTCCTGTGCCCGTGCCTCTGCAGCTTCAGTCGTTGCCTCCCATCTTCTCTCCCTCCACAGTTCCTCCTCCTCCTCACTTGCCCGCTGTGATTAACTCTAGCTTTGCTCGCTATTGTGAACTCCTGCTCTATGCCTGCTTGCTCATTGTGCTGATTACACCCCACTTTGGCTATGGGGGTGTGTCAGAATGTTATTGTCTAGCCTGTAGTGGGGTGCTCTATAGCGGGTACAACCCAACTAGGGTTTGCAATATGTATCCCAACTGCTGCTAGTAAAACCTCTCTTTTGCCTAAACTTTCTCTTGCCTAGCTAGGACTTACCTAGCTATGGCTCCTTGTTCTATCTACTATTGTGATAGGTGAGTCGCTGAAGCAGTTGTGCGAGGACTTCGGTTCCGATCGTCGTCGTCCCCTCGCTTCTCGCAGCAAGATTGGGTTGCGCTTCAGCCGTCAGATTCGTTTGCCCGCCAGATCCTCCGGCCATTCCTACTCGCGAGCGTATGCCGGACGCCACTTTCCGAATGTCGTAATTTTCGGGAGTGCAAGTGCGAAAGATTCCTGAGTCGCTCTCATACCATGCTGCGATCAGAAGTTGATCGTAACCAGGATCACCTCAGGAAGGTTCGCACACTACTTGATTTAGTGGTGGTGGGCCCTTGACCTCAATAGCAGAGTGAATGTAAATGCTTGAGATGAATTAAAACATGCAAATACAGCAAATATAAATATGAGTACAGGGAAGATGAATCGACCTAGCTAGCCATGTACTCTAAGGGGTACATTCCCTTATTCAAACTCATTCCCAACCGTGCGGCGCGTACAGTTACGAAACTGTTCCCGCCAGAACCCTCCTGCTTGCAGCTGCCCGATGCCGTCTGCTCCGACGGTCCAGATGCATCCCAACCGTCTGACGCTTCGAGTCAACTCTGACTCTTCGCATTCGTTCTCGATACTGCATGTTCCTTGTGCTGTGGTCGGGAGTGCACTGTAATCTTCATTCATTGCGCGCCGCACGGTTGGGAATGAATTTGAATAAGGGAATGTACCCCTTAGAGTACATGGCTAGCTAGGTCGATTCATATTCCCCTGTACTCTTATTTATATCGCTGTATTTGCATGTTTTAATTCATCTCAAGCATTTTACATTCACTCTGCTATTGAATTCAAGGGCCCACCTAGTCTACCTATCTGCGTGCGAACATTCCTGAGAAGATCCTGGCAGCGATCATCCTCTGATCGCAGCAAGAAGCAATATTTGAAATACAAGTAAGTTACGGTATCGCCCTGCATCAGTACAACAAATCCAGCTTGGAACAACTTGTATTTTTCGAATCTGCTATTACAGAGACGCTTGGTGGCCACAGAGCACTTGCGGCTGCGCAAAGCAACAGAACCTGGCCGGTAATCCAACCAGGTGGAGACATGTCAGCACTGAACAGTTCGTGATGTACCTACATCCCCGCCCCCCTCGCTCACCTTCTCCTTCCACATCCGCCTCGCCCTCCTCACCCCAGAGTGAGGCTCCCCCATTCCCGCGACTCCCCTGTTCCGGAGGAGCTGACACCAGCCCCTTGTCCAATCATCCCAGCGAACGGTCCGCTCAATCTGTGCGCCCTTTTACTTTATCCTCCGCCCACTCCCCCCTCCTCGCTCGTCCTTCCCCCCGTGTTTTCCCGCCAACTACATGTGTACCTCCCTCCCACCCGCCCCCAAGTGCTCCCCTTCCTCCACTCTCTCCCCCCATACCAGGCAACCACCCATCTCCTCTTCCAGAGGATAACGCCCGATTCTTCCATTTGCCACAATCCTGGCAAGATACATCCTACCCAGGAGCACCTGCCTGAGAGAATGTGGACGCAGAAGAGGCCGCGACGCGACTCGGTGGAAATAGATCAAGCAGCCCAGCGGGATCAGACCTCAAGCGCTTTTGGCCGCCGCCATCAGCGCCAGCCAGAGCCTTCCATTCAATCACAGCGCATCGTCCATCTGATCCACCTGCTCTACCGTCACCTGACGTTGGGCGTCATTCTCGTGATATATAATCAAAGTTTTGAAATGCCTTTTCCGACCAGGAATCTTAGGTTCAGGCTCTCGAGTCTCCACCCCTCCTCTCCTGCTCGCTCAGCAGCACCTCTCGTTCCTTCGCCGCTGCTGCTGGAGCTTCCTTGTCCGTGAGAACCATCGCCAGTAACTTGACTGATTGCTGTACCTCGTCCTGTGATCCACGCGCGTCGATCTACCAGCTCGCTTACTACGCGGCGCGTGTCGGGCGCTGTATCTGTCCGTCTTCTATCAACCCAGCATCAAGCATATCTTTTGAGAAATTTCACCAGCAGACGAGATGGTGCGAAGCCTCCCCGCCTCCCCCACGAAAGAAGCAGGGTACACCCCCCCTCTTCTCCTTGTCCTCTTTTATCATCCGCTTCCCAAACCTGTTCTCGCACTCTTTTCTTCCTCCCCCCGCCCACCCCCCCCCCCCCCCCCCCCCCCTCTCCCCCCTCACACCCACTTATCCTCCTATATTCGGAATTGTGCACCGACCGGTTAGGTCTTATCCAACACTCGTTTTTCCATCCTTATTTGACTCACGTTGCTTTGCCGGCCTCCCTCCGCGTCCTTCTGTCGCCGCGTAGGGAGGGAGCCACCACGACGAGCCTGCGCCAGGGCCATCGGGGGAGCTGGAGTGCGCTGTCAGCGGGGGCGGCGGAGCGGAGGCGCTCGCATGGAGGATTGGCGGGATGTTCGGCATCCTCGTGTGCAGCTTGTGAGATCTAGTAGCTACTCTCAGCTCCTCGTAACTTGTTTGTCTGTACTGATTCATCCGATGCCCAGTACTAGCAATAGTATATTCTCATGAGCTTATGTCTTGTATGCAAGACAATGTTTGGCATTTTTATGTTTAGGTCGTGTTCTGATCATCGTGGCTTTGAGATCGTCGCGTGTACATCGCCCTGCCATTTTAGTTCGCTTCAATTTCCTTCCTGTCTCGCCTTTCACAGGATCGGCTTCGCGTTGCCTTACCTTCTTCGAAAGCAGCATAGGTCAATCCTCTTCTTCTTCCGAACCTTCGCGGCGGGCGTGGTGCTTGCCGTCGCGATCGTCCACATATTTCCAGGTACGTCCACCAGTGAATGATTCTGATCATTCTTGAAATACACCTCAATCGGCATTGACCTCCGTATCCACCGATTGCAAGACTAGAAACCCTGTTGCCCGCCACAAATGTACTCATTAGGAACGAACGCTGACTTCATTAGGCAAACTGATGGGGAGAATGGAATGGAGTGGAATGGGATGAATGCACTTGACGAGTGCAGTTTAGCTCGTATATATACTTGAGCTAATTTTCTCTCGCTATTGCCCAAACCCCATCTGCAGGAGCACAAGAGGCGCTCTCCAACCCGTGCCTGGGATTTGCGGAGGATTTTCCGTGGGCGTCAGTTTTTGTCCTCTACGCGGCCCTTATTTCCTTCGTCGTGGAGTGTTACCTGAAGAAGATCCTTCTTAGATCGCTGCAGTCTAACAGCGAGAAAAAACACGTGCCAGCAGAGGGCGAGTGCGTCGAATGCGGGTTGAACACGGAAGAGGATGAGAAGGCGCTCGTCATCAGCGGTTACCGCGCAACTTCGTACACTCTCGAAGCGGGAATTATCTTCCACTCTATTTTTATCGGAATCGCACTCGGAACAACTCAAGACATCTCCGAGATTCAGAGTCTCGTCATCGCCCTCCTGTTCCACCAGGTACGATGGCTTGCACTAGGTAACGAAGAAGCATGGATAACCGCTAGGTCTCTGCATTGCCTGATTCTCACGGTTTCTAACGCTGATCTGTCCTTTGGCTCTGCATGTTCAGGGGTTTGAGGGCATCAGTCTCGGCACAACGCTCATCCCATGCCAGTTTTCCAAGCTCAAGACAGTTATCATGGGTCTCCTCTTTGCCCTCACAACACCGATCGGTGTGGTCATTGGCCTTGCGATCTACTCCTCCTATAACCCTTCCAGCAAGGCTGCGCTGGCTACTGAGGGGGCTTTCAACGCCGTCTCTGCGGGCATTCTCATTTATAACGGCCTGGTTGACCTCGTTGTGCCTGCTTTTGACGAGGATGACGAGGCGACACCCAAGGGCGCGGTTCTGTACTTCCTTGGGTTCGTTTCGCTGTTCTTGGGTGCCTTTTCGATGTGTCTTCTTGCCCTGTGGGCGTGATCTCTTCCTCTTGTTAGAGACACCTCCAAGGGCCAAGGCCAGTGTTGGCGCTTTCATGCTGAGAAGAAAGATCTGATCAACAAGATCGTCGCAAAGGCATGCTTCCTTCGAGAGCATGCTGTGCTGGGTCCAGTTTTGGTGAAGAGCCAGTTGCTCGAGCTTACTTGAGCTGAGCTGTGAAGTCTCTACCTCTCTGCTTGGTTGAAATATCCAAGCAAGGCTGTGTCCATCTTGATCCCAACAAGGATTGGATTTCTTCAAGCAGCTGTGTTAGCACAATGCCGTAGAGGTTGCCTTGGTTGAGTGCAGAAGTTCGGTACGGGAATTTTTGTGAATGGAAACGATTAGCACAATGTTATTGGGATTTATCTATCTGCAACTTCTAAGTGCTAAGACCTGTCCTCAAAATAGACAGACTCTGTTCCGCTAATGAGTTGGGACTACCAGAATTTTGTCGAAAACGACTCGGAACAATTTCGATCGAAGTTTCGTACCCCCTCCGAGTCACATGGCCATGGTGGGTGGAAGCTTCGCACGCAATTCCTCAGAAGAAGTTTTAAGGCCCCATTTATCCTGCGTGAGTATCCCCCACACCCGCTGCCTTCACTAGCCTTGTGCGGCACATTTCAGCTCTCGTCCTGATCGCCATCGTCAATCGCCTACCTCTTGTCTCGGCGATAATCTCGCGCCACAATACTTGTCACGTCACACCGGCCCTCTTTACTCCCTCCCGCTGCCGTCTCCATCCGATTAAGCAAGCCCACTTCGTGCTGCCACGTGGCTAACATGTGTCACAAGACTCCGTGCAAGGCGTGCGGCAAGTACACGTGGATGGGTTGCGGCATGCACGTGGAGAGCGTGTACAAAAGCATTCCGGAAGACAAGCGGTGCGCGTGCAAGCCATGGCCGGGGCTTAAGGAAGACGGTACGTGGGAGAAGAAGAGCTGCTCGCTGCTCTGATGATAATAAATACCTGAGCATGTGATCTTCTTATTATGTGATAATAAGACTATGTGATTATGTGATGTGAATTGTGAGGCTGGCGACTTTTCAGCGGAGAGCGGAGCGGACTCTAAGGTCAATGACAATGAGGACACACGCAAGAGGACAGCCTAGCTATTCGTGTGACCTGACCGACGAAGGGGGGGGTGGAGGGGGGTTGGTCGGGAGGGAGGAGATCGCGCCCTACCGTGCATGGATGGTTTGGATTGGTTGGACCGTTCGACCCTGACCGTGACGCC
The DNA here is from genome assembly GCA_947471745.1 of Closterium sp. Naga37s-1. Taxonomy (NCBI): domain Eukaryota; kingdom Viridiplantae; phylum Streptophyta; class Zygnematophyceae; order Desmidiales; family Closteriaceae; genus Closterium; species Closterium sp. Naga37s-1. The sequence goes on from CANJKZ010000804.1 coordinate 4,197,096, forward strand.
TTTTGAGGCTCCTCAAAAGTTCAGCCTGACCGGAAAGCTGCATGCGCTGCATGCGCTGCGCGTCTGCTGCTCGATGCGCGCTCTGGGATGCAAGCATGCATGTAGAAATCGTCGTCAGAAATCAGGATGCTTGTAGACGTTGGACTACCGTTGTTGTTTCCCTTGCGTAGCTTCTCTTGGGTAGCATTGCAGACCTTCCGACCCCTGTACCTTTGTACTTCTTATGTTGTCAATAAAGACGATGTGGTAGGATTAGACTAGAACAACCGGTGGCAGTAGTAGTTTATTACTCCTCACTTGGCAGTTTTTTTTACATCCGCCGTTTTCATGACCTGGCGTCGCTCTGTGTTTATCCTTGTCTCCTAAGCCCTAGGTCCTAAATTGCTAGTGGGTTCTCTACTAGGTATTGCTGTTTGTTGGCTGGACTTCAGTTGCCAAAGCTGTACCGCCTAGTCAAATCAATCTTGCATAGACCCTACTACGCCATTAATCACCCTAGCTTGGAAAGTAGTGATGTTTCTTCGCTCTCTGTCGCGTTCGCTTCTGTCGAGTACGACCACACCCTCAGCAGCCACACCTGTGATATCATCGCCAGTTGGTACACTGGGGATTCGCGAGAGGCGGGTTAACGAAATCCAGCTGCGAGGAGGCGAAGTCGCACCGTTTCGCAGCATGGCGTCGCAAGCCCTACCGCAAAATCCGCCCCGCGAATCGCGTGCGACGATCGTGCACGACAGCGCGTCGCACAAGTTTATGTCGAGCGACGGGCAGGCCTTCGCCGAATACGACCTTCTCTCGCCTCCCCAGGCTGCCGCGTCGTCGGAAGCTTCCATATCAACGAGCGCGACGAGCGCCGGGAAGAGCGGCGGCGTGACGAACGGCGTGAAACGCGGCGTGATGGACATCACGCACACGTACGTCCCGCCGAGTCGACGCGGCGAGGGCCTCGCCGCTCGCCTGTGCGAAGCCGCGTGCGAGTACGCCAAGGAGAACGGGCTCTACGTGCGACCCACGTGCTCTTATGTTGAGGTACGTTCCACCCACGTGCTGCCCACGCGCTCTTACATCGTGGATGCCTCTTAAGTAGTAGTTAACGCCAAGAGAAGGTGGGAGTGGGGGCCTGGGAAAGAGGGGCAACGTGGTGGGGGCTTGGGGGGGCCATGCTAAACCTGGCCTACATGATTCCAATGGTGTTGGTCGTTTTTGTTTTATGTTACTTTCACCTGCATGAGCCTTGATTTCCATGTGCTATGTTCCTCTGTACCACACACACTTATTTTTGCAGCAGTTCCTCCCCCCCCCCCCCCCCCCCCCCCACCTTCCACTGTGCTATTCCCTCCATCACATCTCATCTCATCTCATCGCATCTCATCGCGTCTCATCGCATCTCATCTCGTCAAATTTCATCATATCTAATGGAATTTCATTCATGCTCCCATCATTTCTGCTGGTTTCTGAGAATTCCAAATAGCCTTCAGGTCATCCTTTCACAATCACACCTCACCTTGCTCCCTCCCTTTCCTCAAAGGAGACATTTATGAAGCGGCATCCTTCCTGCCGTGACCTTCTTGAACCCGGCACTCTGCGGCCAACACTCTGAGACTCACCCCATACATGGCCGATGGTAGTCCCGATGGTATGGGACTACCATTGGCCATAATACATGGTAGTCCCTGTAGGTTTAGACTCATTGCAATCCGAGACCATTCTTCATGCAACTTGCTGGAGCCAGGCACTTTGAGTCTGAGACCAGCCCCTCAGGACTCACCTGAGGCTTAAGCTCCCATAATGGCTTACCCTCGTTAGGAGGTGAGGAGGTGTGGACCATGGAGAGGGAACTTGCTGCAGCCCCGCACCTTGAATGCTACCAACATTCGCGTTTTAGCTGGAGCGCCAGTTAAAGTGCATCAATCGATCTGCGACAGCCTGATTCAGACAGAGCTCCTTCCATATAGCCTAGCATGTAATGGGTCAAGCAAAAGAGCTCTGTTGATGTCCCTGTACATAGTAGCACATTAACGCTGAATTAACATGCAGCTGTAATCTTGTTAGCGCATGGCAATGTTGCTGAACTTACTGACCAAGAATATGGTAACCGTTACTCAGGTCAGGTGTCTGTCTACCCTCCGCAACTCTGCTGGGGAGACTTCTGTTGGCGTCGTTGCGGAAGTACTCGGCCTTGTTGGGGCACCTCTTGGTGGATCGGAGAGGGAAAGGGGGCCTGATTTCCTCCTCCATTGACACAAAGCTCAATGACAGAGAGAAGAACAGGTGATGCTACATTGACATGGTAATGGGTGGGGACACAATACACTCCCTTCCTTCCCTCATGCTAAACCAAGCGTCTCTTCTCTAGATTCATCTCATGCGACAGCGCTGTTTTGATCCATACCATTTCTCATTTCATTGGCTCACATAAACATATGCATCACATGAGCTAATTCTCCTGGAACTTGGCTTCACACTACAGTACATACGGTCATGCCATGTGGAGTACCCTACTGGATGCCAAATTGCATCCTGTGTTGGGTACACTGTCACCCATCTCATGCCATGTCGCATCAAGGCCACAATATCAATATCGAAGCAGCTACAAGCGCAGCAGCAACCAGCTTCCTCACTCCCGACGGCTCCGAAACCTCTTCCCGTTGAAACCAATCATCTCGCTTCAGCAGAACCATCGCCAGCACCAACCACGTCGCTGCATTCTCCCGGCCATCTGGTCTGAGAACAAGGGAAACGGCTGCTGCTGCTAACACACCCATGGACACCGCATGCTGCTGCTTCCTTCCAAACAGCGCTGTGATGATCCTACCCCCATCGAGAATACCCACAGGTAGCAAGGAGAGAGAGGAGAGGTTGACCCCAAGTAATCCGGCTAGAATGAGAGGGTTTATTGCGAGATCTAGCGTAGAAGCGCCTGTGGAAACTGTAGACTGTAAGGAGTCGGGGCTAGTAACGAGTACAGCCGATGCTAGGTCAGAGGCGAGTGAGGAGAGGACGTGGGAGTGTGCAAAGGTGGAGGCCGGAATGGTGACTACATTAGGTGTGATTGTATCAGATTGAAGGAGGCCGAGAAGGATTAGAGCAGCCGATGCAGAGAAGGAGGCAACGGCACTGCTGAGAGACAGATCGAGGAGAATGGTACGGTTTGGAAGTAACCCTTTGTACGGGGATAGAACTCCGAATAATCCAAAGGCAGGGGAGGGTAGAGGGAGGGGGGTATCTAGGACTGGTAACACCCCGTGTTGCTGTGCAGCTATAGCCCTGCCCCCAGCACCGGCAGCAGCCACTAAGAGCACGCCAAGTGGCACAGTGGCAGCAGTGAGGAGAGGAGAGGTGGTGGGAGAGAGTGTGGGGTCAACGGAGAGAGAGGAGGAGAGGATGAGGAGGGAGAGCGAGAGAGTGAGGCAGGAGATGAAGGCGAAGACGGGGCGGGGAAGGGAGAAGGAGAGGAGGTGTTGCCGCGGGGCAATAAGGACGCTGATTGCCGGCCGGATGATGTCGTCTCTAGCGAGCACTGCGCAGAGGCCCGGGAATGAGGTGTCTAGGCGAGCCTGGTGGGAGAAAGGTAGGAGGAGTAAAGGGGATAGACGGGAGGGGGAGGAAGGCGGACGGAGGGGAGGAGGACGAAATTGGACTGAGGGGAGCAGGAGCAGGAGCAGGAGCAGGAGCAGGAGCAGGAGCAGGAGCAGGAGCAGGAGCAGGAGCAGGAGCAGGAGCAGGAGCAGGAGCAGGAGCAGGAGCAGGAGCGGGAGCGGGAGCGGGAGCGGGAGCGGGAGCGGGAGCGGGAGCAGGAGCAGGAGCAGGAGCAGGAGCAGGAGCAGGAGCAGGAGCAGGAGCAGGAGCAGGAGCAGGAGCAGGAGCAGGAGCAGGAGCAGGAGCAGGAGCAGGAGCAGGAGCAGGAGCAGGAGCAGGAGCAGGAGCAGGAGCAGGGAGCCCGGGAGAATATTTGGAGGGAGTCAGCAGCTGGTTGAAGTGAGCTGAGTCAGGAACACAGGCTAATGCATTGTTGACCACACTGATGAACACAGACTGGTGTAACTGGACTGGACATGGTGAACTGCCGGAGACATACACGCTGAATGAATGGTAACAGAGCAACAGGCAGAGCAACAGGCAGAGCAACAGGCAGAGCAACAGGCAGAGCAACAGGCAGAGCTACAGGCAGAGCAACAGGCAGAGCAACAGGCAGAGCAACAGGCAGAGCAACAGGCAGAGCAACAGGCAGAGCAACAGGCAGAGCTACAGGCAGAGCAACAGGCAGAGCAACAGGCAGAGCTACAGGCAGAGCAACAGGCAGAGCAACAGGCAGAGCAACAGGCAGAGCAACAGGCAGAGCAACAGGCAGAGCAACAGGCAGAGCTACAGGCAGAGCTACAGGCAGAGCTACAGGGCCTTACCTGAATGGTGGTATAGACAGAGGGAGCAGGAGCAGAGAGGCGGCCATAGAAAACCACGCCTTGCTGGCACTGACGTGGATTCACTGCTGACTCAACCTCAAATCCTGATGATGTCAGCACCTTAAGGTGGGGTGAAGGCCGATGTAGTGAGCCAGAACAGGGGGTTGGGGTCAGAAGGAAACAAAGTTAGCCAGAACAGGGGGTTGGGGTCAGAAGGAAACGAAGTGAGCCAGAGCAAGGGGGTTGGGGTCAGAAGGAAACGAAGTGAGCCAGAACAGGGGTTAGAGAATCACATGATTTCACAAACTATGAACTGGTAATCTGTACTTTTCACGACCTACACTGAGAGGATATTATAGCAGCATGCCTTGGAGCAATATAGCCTGTGACGGATAGCCATACCTTTGCCTTGATAGCTTCTGTGTCGACCTGCTCCAAAGGCCTGCCGTTCTCAGCCTGCAGGTGCACGCAACGAGAGTACATTAGATCAGTTTAAGTTTAAGTTTTAAGTGAGTCGGCTGATGTGGATGAGGGTACATTAGATCGGAAGAATCTTGCCCTAGCGGAGAAGCAGAGGCCGTAATTGCATGGTACATCGCAACAAAACCATGAACAAATAAATCTTGCGTGCCTTATCTTGATTTTAGCTCATATCTAGAACTTGGACTTTCAAGATCACAACAGCAAATCGCACGTACCTTGAAATAGATGTCATGAATGAGCCGTTCTTCTTCCTCCCTCCCCCTCTTAACCCCCACCCCGTCAGTGTCGAAGAAGAAATCACTCAGGGGGAACGGTACCGCCTGTCGCCAAGCTGACGTGGCAGCCGCGGCGCGTTTCACCATGGACACGTACGCCGCCTCGTCAGCAATGAAAGCCCTCGTTTCACCTGCCGCTGCTGGCGATGCTGCTGCTGCTGTTGAGTCTGGTCCTGCTGTTGCTGCTGCTGCTACCTCCCCACTTCTTGATGAATCTACAAACGTGACAGTTGAAGGAGCATCA